>VZRX01004591.1:23783-53205 GCA_013398075.1 Notiomystis cincta | reverse complement strand
CGCACTGAGCAGGATCGGCCATGGAGCCCGCCGGGCCGCCTGGGGGGGCGCCGGCCTCCGCCGGGGCGTTCCATCTGCACGGCGAGGGGGGCGAACTCCAAGGAGAGCGCCCCAGTCCGGCACCCGAGGGGAGAAGAGGGGCACGAGAGCGCGGAGGAGATGCCTCTGCTGCCGTGTGCACTGGGTGGTGGCGCTCCTGCCCCGCCAGCACGGCGGCACGCAGCGCTCGGTACTCGCCCACCCAACGCTGCGCCCCCCTCTTGTCCAGGTCCGCCGCCCATCGGCCATGCCCGGTGCTGCGGCGCGAAGCTGCTGCTCGTGGGACTACAACTCCCGGCATGCCCTGCGCCGTGGCCGGGCCGCGTTGGGCGGCCCCGCCGTCCTTGCGGGCGGGCGCCGCTGCGGAGCCCCCGCGGCGAGTGGTGGCTGTAACCCTGCGGGGTGGTACCGCCGAGCGCTTATCGCACCCGGGGGTGCTAACGCGCAGGGGATTTTAACCATCGCCGGCCGCGCCGGGCTGCGCCGGGGCGGCTGATCCCGCCCGGTGACGGCGCCTCCGTGAGGGGCCGCGTTGTTTGGCGCTCTCTGCCGTCGCCTGGGCTGGGACAGCGGCCCGTCCTCCCAGCGCGGCGGGCCCCGGGCGATGCTGGAAGATCCCTGGGATCCTGCCCGGCCGTGCCCCGCGTTCCGGGCAGCACACCAGGCTCCCAAGCGCTCGCTATCACTTCCATCAGATCCAGATGAAGAAATTAGCCTTCGACTAATCATTTAAATTAATGGTCCCAGACTGGTACATAAAGTTAGCTGACGTACGTAACCTTTCATGTGATAAGTTGGAAACAAAATAATAGATTTTTCTTTCCTGTGATGGCATAAACTTGGATAAACACATGAATTTGCATAACGCTGTGTGATAAAGTTTTCCTGTGAAGCTCACTGTGTGTGTGTGTTCATAGCCAGTGCTTCCAGAGGGATTTCTGCTCGCCGCAGCCTTTCTGGACGGTCTCCCTTTCCCCGGAGAGTTAACTCTTTGTGTGTGGGCTCACTCATTCCTTCTCCACAAGCGTATTCCAAACAAACATTCTAATGCTGTCTGCATTATCACTGTGTTTTGACAGGTCTGTGAGACACTGGGATATCATGCTTTCAGTCTATCCTTATCCATGCAGGTCCAGCCTGTACTTCAGCCTTCCATAAAGTTTGCCCGAGGTGCCATTTTCCTGCCTGTCTCTTCTCCTGTGCTTTGGTGGGAGCACTCTGGCGACTGGAAAGGCATTAAAGTGGCCCCAAACAGTGGCAATGTGAGTCAGCCTGAGGCCTCTGAGCACAGTGTGGCTGGAGCAAACCACAGACCTGTTTTTCAGTGGTAGATGTGGCTTTTGTCACAACTCAGCGACCCAGGTAATGTTGCCTCTCATGGCTCTGATGCAGTAACTACCTTTAAATAGCTCAATATACTTTCTGTAGCTGAAAACACAAAAAGTACAGTGGGTTTAGTTGGAGGCCAAGTGCCTCTCACCAAAGTATTCCAAAAACTCCGCACACCTTCCTTCCTGCCATCCCCTGCCCTTTTGTTGCAGGTGCACCTGCCTGGGTCCCTGACCATGATCCTGTCCCGTGTACCTGTTTGACTTGGTTGTGTGATGGGGAGGGACAGCAGGGAACTGGGGGAGGGAGCACCAAGGAGCAGACTGAGGGTGGAGATACTTTTCTTGCCTGTTTGATGCTGTTGACATGGATGCATAGCAAACATTCCTGATAGTACTTCCCTGTTTGTTTAGCCAGGAATCAGCAGCCGTCCTGTCCTGCTGTGGGTATTATTGAAGTGATCATCAGGTGATATTTCAAATTCTAACATCCTATTTCCTCTTAGGTTCCTTAAAACAGTTTTAGCAGCAGTCAAGGCAGAGGGCATGTTAAACATGTGATAAAATTTGTTTTGAACAGCTCCTACCTGATAAAAATAAGTGCAGAGAAAATATTGGTGGTGGGTCATAGACACTGAGTACTTGCTGAAATTATGATAAGCTACACTTCCAGCAAAACAATCTGCAAAGGACAGAAAGAATGATCTGTCCAGGCATTCTGGACTAAAACACAAATTCATTCAAGTATCACACCATATATTTTTGTATTTTGATGTGACACTTATGTAAAGCACATCATTACTTGACTATTCACTTGTGTCTTCTCAATCCTTTCCCTACACCCTATGAAAACTAATTCTTCTTTGTCCATGCATCTGTTCAGCAGCTCTGTAAATCACACCCTTTTTTTTTGCATATGTTTTCTTTTGACCTGTTTTTCAAGGAGTAACTATACATTTTCTTCTGTTAAATGAATTCCCCCTGAAAATCTGTTGTGTGCCAGTATACTCTCTCCAACCTGCTGCTAAATTAGGTAAAACCCAGTAATTTCACTCCTTTGGTATGTTTTAATCAGTACTTCATGCATTCAACTGTTTTTATTTCGCTTTCTTCCTCCTGCCAACCATGTTTACCTGTGAACCCTTCTTGCTTGGGCTGCAGATTCCCAGCAACAGCAGCTCGAGGACGTGCCCTGTCGGCTGCCAGAGCCCAGGCAAAAAGTGGTGCAGCTTCCAAGTGCTCCAGCTGTGCAAATAGCAGATGACAGAGGCACAGATTTTCAGGTGGAATCCCTCCTCATTAGACCTGACATAACATAATCTTCTACATGTTCTGCACTTTAGGAGACTAACTTTCAGTTAGTTTTATGTCCTGAAGGTTTGTAGATTTGTATTGCTCAGGACCACACCAGCCTCTCTGTAGTGGTAGGCATAACATTTGCTGCCTTCTAGTATGATAAAAAAAGATTATTTTCATAATAATTTGTACATATTTTAGTGTCTATGCTATTTGATTTTAAATTCCCTCAGAAATCTTGTCTGAACACAAGCTAGTCTTAGAAGCTTGCCCCTGTTTAGCTGTTTGCTTAGCTTCTCTGCTGGTGTCTTAATCACTATTTTGATTATTTTGATAATGTGGGGGAAAATTGCTCTGAGATACATTTATGCATCATGAACTTACGTAGGTAAACCATGCAGCTTCTTTGCAACACATATTTCTTAATAATGCTTTCTGTTCTGAGGTCTGGAAACTAACTAGATATCTTGTAGACTATTTCTAGCATTTAAACTTTAAAATTCTTATTTGTTTTTATACATTTAACTGTTTCTTCTTCAAGTATTATTTAATCTTCCTTGGGTTTATTTCACATTTTATCTCTGTAGCTTGTTTGGATCACTCTTTACTAGTGTTGTTAAAATCAGAGTTCTGATTGCTGAAGGATTTTTTTTTCTTGAGTAATCTCTTGTTTTTTGCTAACTAATACTGTCTCTTTCTCTTCTGCTTGATTTTTATTTAAAGGTGTATTTATTTTTTAACATCTCAGCTTCACTAGTTTCCATGCCAACTCTCATGGCTTTTAATTGTCTTATTTTTACTCCAAGGAGGTTTTTTAGTAGCTGCAAAACCTTCTCAAAAGCCTCTTAAAAAAAAGTCAACTTGTACATGGCCTTCGTTTTAAGCTCTTCACGGTAAGTGCTGGTGGCTGGAGGCTGGAGGCTGACTGATAAATCTCATAGTTTAAAACACAGCAGAGACACCCATGAAGTGCTGGATTCTGACAAATCACTGCCACCCACAACACACAGCAGCAACATTTCTGAAAAAAGTTTGATGGGCTCCAATTTCTCGACATCAAACAGGATTGCAATAACCATTAGTTAGTGAAAATCACCAACATCTAAAAGATTCCCAGTGTCACCAGAGCTGTGTAAGTCTTTCATTAGATTTCATTGCCTCTGATCATATTTAGCATTGTCAAATTGAGACAATTTTCCTGAATGACAGGCTCCTGATATGACAAAGAGAGAGAAAACCTGTGATTCTCTTCTTGAGATTTTCTGCTCCCAGGGATTTTATCTCATGAGATGGCATGGACTTGTTCAGAACTGCTGCTTCTAGCCCATCTCCATTTTATACAGATATTCTGTACAAGTGATCAACCTTTTTGCACAAGGTTGTACAACCACCTTGTTTTTGTTAGCCATGGTTTCTAATTTCTTTAGCATTTAGTTCCATGATCTTGAATTTCCCATTTCCTAACTCAGCTCTACTTTCCACCCTATCTTACAATACATGAAGACATAAATTACTGATATTCTTTGGAAAGCTTTTATGTATAAAGCCTGTAGCTTTCTTAGTTTTGTCTAGTAGTTATCAATGTTATCCTAAGTTAAATAAATATTTTGTAGTTTGGGTAGTTTATTGTTCCTGTGGCATTAGGAAATGGTGTTCCTGTGTTTTAGGAAATGGTATTATCTATCCATTTCATACATTTGGTCTGTTTTTCAAATAAACTGTTGTGTTTACATTTAAAATCTCCCTCTTTTGACCTCTCTATGCATGGAACTACACCACTTCCTGTGTCAAGAAAGTAACTAAAGTAAATTTACATTCAGTAAATAAACTTAATACTGAAGTATTAAGGGATTAGCAGTAGTAACTTCCATGGACAATTGCATCTCTCACTGACATTTAGGATAGCAGAGTTATATATATATATATATATTTGTGTGTGTGTGTGTTTATATTTATATATATAATGCACATATTCCTACATTTATACATAGATATACATACATAGATATACATACATATATAAAAACAAATTGAGTATTTCATATCCAGAAGGAAAACTGAAGGGGAGAAAAGCTCATGTCAAGTATCTTAATTGGGCTTGTTTGGATCAAGGTAACAGACACAAAGGAGCCAGTCAGAGACAAAGAGAAATGGAAATACTGAGGTCAAACTCTTCCTATAAATCTGCAGGTCTTTCTACATAGGCCTGTGGAAAAATGCAACATGAAAATAACATGAGAGAAGCAACTAGAGACCTTTTATTAAGTTTTTCTATTATCTAAAGTTGTGTGGTTTTAAGGGCTTTTTTCTTTATTTTATTTCAGTAGTCTGATTGTTCTTTATTTTTTCATGAGCTAATGCAAGAGGGACATTAGTCTGTGCAGTTTAAAAAAAACCCTGCATATAATTCCAGTGTGCACAAACTGAATACAAAGAGCATAAATAGAAAAGCACCTCTGTCATCAGGGACATAAGGATTCAGAAACACACTATAATGCTGAATAAACAAGGCCAGAGGTTTCACATCTAGTCCAGCTCTTTCCAAAGCTGTTGCTTTTCAAAGATAAAAAAGAAAGCTAATCTGTGGCCATCATCACAAGTTCTGCAGCAGTTAATGAGTTTAAATTAGATTTAAAAACAAGTCTGGTACACGTACCCTTTGCTCTCTCTATATTTTAACTCCTATATTTAAGTGATAGAAAGCAATTTCTGTTTTTCTTTAATTTGCAAGTAAGTTTCTCGGAATATACTCTAGGCCTATGAAAGATTTCCAGCATGTAGTGTTAATATCAGAATTTACCATTTCCTGTATATCAGAATTGCTGCTGAATATCTACAACACGATGTAGATACCAGGATGTGATGGTTCCATTTTTCATCTGAAGTGTGCAGGCAAGAATCAATCAGCTCTAGCATTTGGATATACTCGTTTATACTTTTTTAAAAATTTATTTTGTGCTTCTCAAAGATGGACTGAGATTAACAGATATTAACAATAGTTTGAAATCTGTTTTCTTCTCCTAAAAGAGTTAATTTTGTTTTATGGACTTTTGTTTGCTAGTATAATTCTGAAAGTAAAAACTTGTTTCTGTTTATGTAAGAATAGGCCCTTTGAAGAACTACATGGGGAACATCCTCATCTGTAACAACTTTATCAGGTTTATCTATGTTGAGGGTTCTTTCATCTTCCTTTGTGGAACATTCAGTCCTGAGTGTTCCTCCTAAAGGAATAAATGTCCCCTGCTTTCAGTACGACTCTGCATTGACTTGCTTGTTGTACTCCTTAGGCAGTTACTCCAGATTTGTTTGTTACACTTTAACTAATTCCTAAGTTCTGTGTGATGGGTGCAGTAATAGCGACATTATAGTGCGTTTGGATTCTCTCCTGAGAGTGTGAGACAAGACAGGTATGTACCTGTAATAGACAAATTGAATTTTATTCTTGGATTCCTCAAATGATGGGATTCCTGATACCCAGTAAAAACTGAGCTTGTTTCCAATGTGGAATAGGTTTGTGGAGTAGTTTCTTACTTGATTGTCTGAAATTCTTATTGGATTCTACAGGGAATATCTTCAGGATATTATACTACACATCGACTAGATTTAAAGCTTAGAGAGAAGCCTTAATTAGTTTTAAGATCCCACATGACTTTATTGTAGGATTAGAGATCTGAGTGCTCCTGTATTTTTTTGATAACTGTTATTTACATCAGCTCACACAGAGCCACAGGCACAGCTCAGAAGACCCAGATAAGAAGTTGCCAGGAACTCTTCCTCCAGCATGTGCCCTCTTTTTATACCCAGTAATCTTTCACCAGCTTTTTACACATGCACCTTTTGCACATTTCCTCCCTCACACTGGTAACTCTCTCCCCCGACACTTGAATTTTCATTTTCCCTCCTTAATTTTTCTTTTTTAAAACATTTCTTTTCCTGTCCTTCCCCCACAACCCCTGCATTGTCTTCTCATCTCAGCAGGACAAAGAATCAAGTTGCTTCCTCACCTGGTGCCTTTTTGTCATCTGTTTTTCTGGCTCCCCACGAGAGGAAGAAAGGGAGCTGCTGGTTTGGTAATTGCTGTCCACTGGAACCAATAAGGCAGAGGCTGCTGACAACTGGAGCAAGAGTCAGCCTGGAGAGGAGACAAGCTCTGCTGGTTGGTGACAGTGTGGAAGCTATTGCTCTCTGTTTGCACACACATTTTAAATAAACTGCTCTTCACACTGGCCAAGGATTCACATCCCCTCACTAAACCCCTGTTGGGGATACCTTCCTTCTTTTCTCAGCACCCAGAAGGTTCTTAAGCCACAAATGACCTTTGGCTGTCTGCACTTCTGGGTGTTTTAAGAATTGATCTTCTTTGAGAAGATGCTGCTCAGGTCATTGAACTGCTGGTCCTGGCACACTGCTTGTAGTAGTGCACCCCAAGTTTGAGGTGTAACACATCACTGACCATTTCTGCACATGCAAAGAGAAAGCCTGCAGCTTGCTAGCAGTTACTGCAGAGGCAAATGAACAGGGAAGGATCCAAATTACACTTGTGGTTCCTTGTAGGTCATTTACCTTTTGCCTCAGCTGAGACAAAAAAAGTCACATGCAAACCCTTCTAGCCTTTTTATAGGCAACTGTTTGTCCTTCACACAGAAAACGAAATTTGCTGTACATTGCAGATTTCTGCACATAAATTCAGTTGTATCCTTGTGTTCTGGTTTTCTGTTGGAGCTGAGCTACCCTTTTCCCAAGCCATTCTTAGGAGTCAGCCTTCTGCACAGAGCTCATCTGAACTTCCAAGCATCACCTGAATATTTCCTAACTCAGGATCATTTCTCAGGGCAAGGTGGCACCAAGGCTTCATCATCTGATAAAAATCCAATGAAAATATGACTTCATGACAGCAACAGAAAAGAAGTTTTCTGAGAGTTGGGTTCAACAGTTTTATATATATATATATATATATTAGAACTGTTACAACTTCATTAAATAATTTTGTGCTCAATCTGGATTTTCTGTATGCTTGTGTTTTTCTTCAAAATTTCACACTCAGGACAGTGAAAACCCAACACTATCTGGCTTTTTATGCTCTATGATACAACAACAGCTATTTCTAGGTTTGCTGAGAACATACACAACGAGGCCAGCAAGATTTTATGACCTTTTTGAACAACTGTGAAATAAATAAAAGTACTGTTTTGTTTTTGAGTGCTGCTATAACATAATATTCCATTAAAAACAATAAACATTTAATTCTCCACCATGTGGATTTAATTAGAAATTAAATAATATAGATATGAATATACAGTGATGAATCAACTGTGGAATTTGAGATAAATGTCAAATGGGAGTTTGTAATGTATTATGTGGGCTTAGCTCTGCCTAATTCCATTAGAACAATGGAGTGGAAAGCCTTATCCTAAACAAAAACAAACAAACCAACAACCAACCTGTGTCTATTTCCATGCAGTCCTCTCAAAACCACTTGTGGAAACATCATGTCTAACAATATTCCCTGAAGAGAGAAATTCAGCATAGGTAGGAAAGTGATGTTTATTTTGTCAGATAACAGTAATTACACCACCTGATTGTTTGCATCTGAACCCTCAAAGAGTCCTGCAGGAACTGACAGGGGCTGGGAAGAGCTGCTGCTGATTCTACCTCCTTATGCCACATTTCTTCTTCACTGAGCTTTCCAGTGCACCAACTTTTCAGCTCTCCAGTCTGAAGTAACAAAGGATTGACTGTAGGGTTACTGTGATCCTAAATAACAAACCCCAAAACAAAAATACAAGGGCAAATGTTTGCTGCTCTTTATTCACTTTAAGAATACTTCATACATAGTAGAAAAAAAAACCCTGAACAAATGCTTGTTATATCAGTCTGTAATTCTTGGGTCCCTGCTAAATAATGCCAGGAAGGGTGTTTTTTGTTGATTTTTTAAAGGATCTAGCACTATAGTAGCCCATGTTGCAGATCTTTCTTGCTTCCAAATAAAAAGTCCAGATAAAGATTCTCATCTTACAGCTCAATTAAAAAAAAAAAAAAGGCAAGAGAAGGAACAAATGCCTTTTCTTACCATTTAGTGTTCAGTTCCAAAACCAGTTTATATAGACAGAGCTTCATTCCTAAGACCACATGAATGAAGCTCACCATCAGATTTAATGGCAAATACAATTTAATGGGAAATACAAAGCTGCTGTGAAAATGAGAAAACTATTTACTTTGTACAATGAACAAAGCCAAAGTTGTTCTACCAGTTGCACAGGCAATGAAGCATTTGCAGTATGAATTTATATCCATGGAGTCCTTTGACTAGGGGAACTGTTTGCATGTGTTACAAAACAAGAAAAGTTACAAGATACTCCAAACTTTTCAAATCTAGTTCTTATTTAGTACAGAACTATGAATTCAGAAATCTGGGTTTTATGGTGCCACTAAAAGGCAAAAACACTTTTTGGGTTTTGGCTATGAACACTTTTTTCCCCCACTTTTCTAGTGTATACCTACACCCTCTTGCTCTCTTGCTTGATGCTTTAAAGCTTTGCTTTTGATGCAGTGTCTTAACGGCATGACTTAAGTATCTTGCATTCAATTGTTTATTTTAGTATATAATAATCTACCTTTATCCTTATTTATTGTGATGCCTTTTTAAATATTACTTTATTAAAATGTAATAATGAAAAATGCAGGTATTTTGATTTACCTAAGGATTACAGTAATACTGTTTTCCATCCTATGGAATCATTTCTTTATCCACAGTAGGAGCTGTTGGTGCTACTGTGCAGCTGCATAAATTCAGTTACTGTTTGCTGCACTACCTTTGTGAGAGCCACGGGCAGTTCAGGACACTGTTCAATAGGACTCTTAAAGGGAGCTCACCTGAGGAAGTTATTCTTCTCTTCTGATTACACTGCCCTGCTGTAAGAAGAAACTAGTGAAAAACAGAACTGTGGAGCAGGGCAGACAGGACTGACAAACAAGGAGCTGTAAGTGCACAGGCACCAATGCCCTTGGCCATCGAGACAGCAAAGGTGACACACGTGACCTACCTTCCTTTGGATTTATTGCTGAGAAACTGGTGAAATTTACCTGCAGTGGGCTATTCTGAAGGGATCAGGAAAAAAATATACAATCAAGATGAGATTTTCCAATTACTGAAAAGCAAGTCTGACATTTAGAATATTCGAATTCCACTTGCTTGTATGTTCTTAGCAATCTGGGAAAAATTCTGCTGTGAAAAAGAATGCAACTAGATCAGTTCAGTGGATGGTACAGATAACATGGAAGTAAACTGTGATGCTACAGTGATAGCAATAATTCAAACTTCTGTTTTCAAATTAAATGATGAACTGGACATAACTTTAGTTCATTCATTTCTAAATAATTTCCCTATAATTTCAATGCTAGTCTACCTGATAGTTCAGTGTCTTATTATGCATCTGGAAATCATATATATTTTAAAGAACTGTAAAACAAAAAACAACCACAATCACTCAAAGTTGTTTGTTTTAAGGGGTTATTTGTTTCAGGGTTCCAATTTCACTAAAAGGAAAGACTAATTCCATGTGTACAGAGACATAGTCTCCAACAACACTTAACAAATACAGCCTAATAAATTCAAAGAACCAAACATCAGTAGAAGCTAATTTTACAATGGAGACCTGTTCTTTACTACTGATATTTTCATTTAACTAATTTGCTTTAAAAAAAATTGGTCCACATACAAAATAAAATGGGTAAAAGTAATTCTACGCTGAGCAAACATTATCCTTTTTTTCAGTTCCAGTTGTAGTGGTCTCTTGGTGGTAAATCATAATGTGATCTCTCTTCCTCTTCAGGTCCACAATCTAGTGGCAGACCATAATTGTAATCAACTGTTACAACTGGCAATCTTTTACTTTGTTCCATGCTTCTGGTAGTTTCACCCTGGAAAGGCTTTCTTTCATAGTCTATTGAACTATCTTCTTGGTGTATGGTTGAAGATGGGTGCATTGTTCGTGAAGAGTATGGTACAAATCTGTTTTTTCCTCTATTAAATTCCTCTGAGGGATGCATTCTCCTATTGTCTTCAGGACAATTTGGTCGATTACTGCAGAAACAAATACGAACAGTGGAATGCTTAGAAATTAAACAGTTGATTTATTCTTGATGGCCACTACTAGAAATTAACTGTGTCTAACACTGAAAGAACAATTCAAAACCTCATTCTTGTTTTTAGCCTCTGAAATGAAAATCCTCTCTACGGATGTTGCAAACTTGTTTATATTAATTTTCCAATTCTAGTGATTAAAATTACAGCTCTTTACAATAAGTAATTCTACTAGAGGAAGTTTTGTTTCAAGTGCTGTTTACAATTGAAATTACCTGTTTACTGAGGATATCTTTACCTAGGGGATTTTTTTTTCCTAAAGTCCGTGTTTTCATTTCTTTGTATAATATGTAATAATAGCTCTCTAGTACATAGTCTCAGCAGGAAATAATATACTTTAATTATACTTTAAAATATTTTAATTATTATTTCTTCTGCAATAGAAGACTCACTCTCCTATAAAATATATATGGAAGGATCTAAAATGTGTATACTATATATAGATATACATTGGTTTCAATTCTCTTTACTCTCAAATACCTTCTTTACTTGATAAAGTAAGTGATGTATGAAGCCAAATCAAAACAATCTTTAAAATTTTAAAATCTCTTTTAGTGAACCACAGACTCACTTAGACTGGAAAGGATCTCTAGAAGTACCTAGGGCCACCTCAATCATTAGATTGACTCATTAGATGAGTCTCTACAGGGGCTGTGTCTGTTCTTAAAGGATGTGGGCACCCCAATTTCAGTGTCTGACCATCCCAAACAGTGAAACTCCTTAGCTCGTTGTACACAGCACTAAGAGTTAAATGCAGCACCTGTGGTTTGCTTTTCTGCTTACTGATACTTCTTTTGATATTCCATAGTTCATTAGCTTGAACTGTGCCTGTCGTATCAATGATTATGTCAGGGATTCACACAACAATCACACTCAACACTCAGTATCGATGGATCACAAATTAATCACATCATTTACACAATGCTCAGATCCAATGGGTTAAACTGTGTTTAAGCAAAAATATTAACAAAGATTTTTACACTGTGCAGTTAATTTGCATTTTTTAGCTGGGAAACATGGGGAGTAATATGACAAAGGTAAGGCAGAAAACAATGTATGATATCAGATACTTACTTGTAATTTCTGTTAAAGTCATCATTATCAGATCCATAATCTCTGTGAAGTGAAGGAGATGAGGAGAAATGAGGTTCTGGAACATTTTCATGGGAAGAAAAGGACTGACTTCTGCAAATAACCAAAAGAATTGCATGTGAAGAAGACTGCCAACAGTTTTAAGATTTGTAAAAAAAATACGCATCAAATGAAATAAAAATATTTCTTCTTTTAATAAAGATTACCTAAAATTTTAATCAGAAATGTATTAATTTAATACCTTGAAATCATATGCTTCACTGTAACAACATCCTTGTTTAGCCATACAATGGAAAAACTTAAGTCAGACTTAACTAGTCTAATAAACCTGAAATACATTCGGAAATATTAAAAATATTTTGAAATATGTCAGAACCCAATAGGTTTACTATCTATTTAGTGAGTATCACTAGTAAGTGATAAATGTATTTGAGAATATAATGCAAGTTCTGAAGGAAACAGATTTCTAAAAAATTATTAACTCCTGGAATAAACAAAGGCAAATCAAACTCCCTTGTAGCATTCCTGTTTATCTGTGTTTGGCTGAGGGCATAAAGAGAATTTCATATCCTCTTCTGTCCAGAGGACTTCTTTTAAAGTATAAGTTTCTGTACAAAACAAAGTGGAACAAGAGTTTTGTTTCAAGCTGACTAAAAGGTAAAGGAAACACAGACTTTGAAGAAACACAACTTTCTAATTTTGGAAACACTGGCTTTCAAAGCTGCAACACTTCAGCTTACATCAAACTCCTCCATAAGTCAAAACAAGAAACGTTAATGAATTGATCATTTATATATTAAAAGGACGATTAACTGATTTAAAAATAATTTATTTCCAAAAATACTTCATTTGAAATTTAAGTTAAAACTGCTGAGATTTACACTTTTATTCTCTAATTCTGTTCTTACAGCTCAAGGATGCTTTACCTGTCTGAACACCATTCCCGTGGCAAGTCATTGTGACCTGGATGATCATGAAAAGGTCTTGGCCTTTGTCCGTGCCCTTTATTACCATAATCAAAATCTTTTGATTGAGTCTGTTCCTGTAAGCCATCATAAGGCTGAGGGTCATGAAAAGGTCTGCACCTTTGTCCAGGACCTTTATTATCATAATCTTTCAGTTGCATCTCTGTTTTTAAGTCATTGCGAGACTGGTGATCATTAAAAGGTCTCAACCTCTGCCCACGACCCCTCTTAACAAATTCAAAATCACCCAGTTGCATCTGTGTCTGCAAGTCATCGTGTGACTCGTAGTCATGGAAGGATCTCAGTCTTTGGCCAGGACCTCTACTGGCAGCATCCAATTCTTTCAACTGCATTTGAGTCTGAAATTCATCACGAGATTGGTGGTCATGGAACAGTTTTCGTCTCTGGCCACGGCCCCTGCTACTGAAATCAAAATCCTTTGACTGCCTGTCTTCCTGCAAATCATTAGGAGATGGATGGTCAGGAAAAGATCTCTGCCTTTGTTCACGGCCTCTGTTGATGTCGAAAGTCTGTCTGTCTGCTTGCAAATCATCATGAAACTGGTGTCCATGAAAAGCTCTCAAACTCTGGCCATGTCCCTTGTTACTGAAGTCTAGGTCCTTCAGCTGCGTGTCTTCTTGATAATCATCATAAAACTGGTGATCAGGAAAGGCTCTTTGTCTTTGTTCTGGTCCCCTATTGTAGTCCCAATTTCTCATCTGCACTGATGCTCTTAATTCCTCCTGAGTTTGATGGCTGTGAAATGGTCTTCGTCTTTGTCCAGGGCCCTTATTAATGAAGTCGAAATCTCGCAACTGCATCTGTCCTTGCAAATCATTGTGAGAGTGGTCATCATAAATTCTTAATCTTTTCCCAGACCTGTTAAGGAGTATTGAATATCATACTTAAAAGTGCTGCAACTCATTAATGAAAATAATTCGTTTTCAACCAAGGATTTATATGAAAGAGATTGCAAATATGAAGGTATCAAAACTACTAATAATCCAAACTGTATGTAAGATTATAGAACCTTCAGTGTTAAAGTAGAAGCTGTGACAAACATTCAACTGTAATTCTACAGTACTTGTTAAACAGGCAAACCCAGTGATTCAAAATTAATTAAAAATAACTACAGATTATTGTAGAATAATGAAGAAGGACAGGCAAAGTAAAACTAAATTTTCCTAAGTGAACTAATTACTTACAGACTTCTAACAGCATACATTCCCTTTCTTTCCCTTATCTTGTCGCTGTTTTGCCAAATTCTGTAAATACATTTTACATTAGTAGGCTATATTAATAAAATCTCATTTAGGTATCTATGGCATTTTCAATAAGAAACAATCCTTGTGGGTTTGTTTTGTTTTGTTCTTTTGTTTTCTTTTAATTCCATGTTTCAGCCTATTACCCCTGAAAATCTTCATTTGGAAACCGCTCTACAGATCCTTCCATTGCATGTGGTGGTGGGATAATATCTTCATCTGCATCCCATACATCCATTCCAAGGTTACTAAGAGGGAAAAAAACCATATCACATAAGCTTTCCTTTTTAAAGCACACTGTTGACAGAGAAGAAACCCACCCCCATAAAATTCTTCAGTTCTGAATGACAGAAATTTTATGTTAAGTAAACTTACAGACAACTTAGAAAATATTAATCTTGTAAATTTGTTTTTAAAATTTGGCATGAGTCCAACTTAATCCTGCACAGACTATGAAACAGTGATAGGAGCAAAACAAACGGCCTTCACTTAATCTAAAAAGAAACAAATAATTCACATATTAATTTTAAAATCAATTTACTGCTACAAGGCATCTTTGGCACAAATATCTTAGGAAGATGTAAAGGTTGGCTGTTCTTAGGAGAAGGTGATAACATTCTTAAACATCAGGAATACAACTACTATGAACAGAGGGGACAAGAACAATCTTTTACTTTCCCGCATTTTTTTATTCTTAAAACTGTTCTACTCTTTTTTTTTTTAATATCCTGTTCTACAGTGCCAACAACAGTGGGCAGATCATAGAGCTTACAAAGATATCTTTGCAGTGGCTCCTTTCAGCTTCTGAGAGAACATAGACTCAATACACTTGTCACAGTATGATAAAGCACAACAATGTTCAGTAGTAGCTGTCAGATTAAAAACAATCTTTTGAACCATATACATTCAAAAGATGAACAAAGTACACTGCACTTCATGTTCCTCATCTGAGAATACACAAACAACTACACATGTATTTTATATCTATGTGTAGTATCATATTAAAGGCTTAAAAGGGAATTAATTTTGGTTTAGGACTGGAAGTGAACTTTTAAAAATGCCAGGAGACATACTGGAAAATCTTAAGCAAACAATTAAAAGCTTTTGTTTACCTTCTCATTGGCTGTGTCCTGAGATCTGTGAGATACACAAGGCCATCCATGCAATGACCTCGGGCATCACCAAAAGCTAAAGAAAAAAAAATACAGTCTAATGAAGTGTGCTCAAACTGAGCCATGAAAATGTGAAAGGCAAGTTTCTGTTTCCCATGAGATGCTGAATTTGAAACAATTCTAAGTTAGTATTAAATATTTCAGCAAGCTGCCATCATTGCAGTATTTTTTCAAAAAAACCCTGAAGCTAGTAGTGGTAGCAAACTACGACTGAAAACTCTTTCAACTTTAAAAAAAAAATCAAGCAGCTAAAACATACTCCTCCTATGCTGTCAATTTGCTATTGCTCAAGTCCTGCCTGGAACAGAATCAACAGTCAGATAAAATCTTCTATATAAGACAGCACATGAAATTACTGAAAAGATACTAAAATAGAATTGTAGTATTTGTGAGTTTTTTTAGTAATAATTGTGAAGTACACCCTGACATGTACCTTAGTTCAAACTACACACATACCTTGAATTGCTGCCTCTGGGTCCCAGCCTTCAACATCTATAAGATACCTGAAGAAAAACATGACTATGTTATTGTCCCAAAGAGAATTCAGAGTAATATAAGGGTGCTATTTTTTGTGAACAATGATTTCTGTTTTCATACAACCTTACCTACATATAAGGTAGCCAGTTCTATTAATTCCATTAGTACAGTGCACACCAATGAGTTTCTCTATCAAAAAAGGAAAGAGTCTTTATTAATAGTTCAGAAAGTGAAATTAATAGAAAATTAGCACAATACAAAAAAAAAATCCCTGCGTTTCTGGCAAAGCAATGATAAATAATCCTCGCTATTTACAAATTCTACTGTCACGCCTGTAAAAACAAGAGACACATCCAGACAGGACACATGTCCTCTCCATGCTGGATCTCTAGCAGCTGTTAGCTCCCTACTTCAAACCTGTGATGGCTGAGATTGACTCTTCAGAATGTAGACAAAAAGAAAGAGTGATGGCAGATAAAGCACCTGGCCTCAGCCACTGCAGTAACAGGAGAAAAGGAATAAAATACAGATTTGAAAGCAAATCTCAACAAGCAAATACAGAACTGAGGAACTTAACTTACACGTAATGCACCTGGAAGTATGAAATGCCTAGGAGAATAAAAACATGGAGAAAAAAAAGGACCAGTAATCTCTACAGAAATCTTTTCTTTTTAAAAAGATACTAATTGGCCAAAGGCTAAAAAAGCAGAATAACTTACTATTGCTAGGGTGTTTCAAATGAGGAGATTATGAACAGAAACAGGGAAACTTTAATATGATCATGCAAGGTAAAACCCCATCCAGGCTATTTATATTCATATTGAAATGTAATGAAAAACAATCCATTTCAATATGTATAGAAAGGGCTATTACAATGGTCATAAAAGAAGGAAGCTCTTCTTAGTCTGTAAAACCAAATCTGAGATACTGAATGTGACAGTGGAGACAGAGAACAATGATACTTAAAGGGCAAAGCTGGTATGATAATAAATGTGTAACTGATTAAGAGTTTTAGGATACATTTTAGAAGAAAAATAATCATCAGAAGAACAAAGTTTTGGCAGAGGCAGTACTGACAGATGGGCTTTGAAACAGGACATTGATAAACTTCTGTATGACATGAAATATAACTGAGACAAAATGTGTTTGCCAGAGATCAGAACAATCAAATTGCCACTTAAGTTCATTACAAGTTGATGTCCTAACAACTCAAGCACCTAAAAAAGCCCCATCTTCTTGAAAAGTATTTGTAAAAAGAATCCTGAGATATTTTAGGGATAATCTAAAGTGGAGGCCAAATTATGAGGAGTAAAACTCTCCCAAGTCAGAAGTTACATAAGCTCTGCCAAAATGCCCTTACAGCAGGTCAACATCCAGTAACAAATCAAGAACTGATTCTCTCAAGATCAGATTCAGATACAGACTATTTTTTGTCACACAAAAAAGCAATAGATCAAAACCAAGAGAAAACTAATAATCACCAGGTAATTTCCTTAAGCCAAAAAAAGAGCAAAGGAAGAATGTACAAACTAACTTCCTGAGCAAGGACAAAGGGTTTTTCTTATACTTTTTAATTTTTCCAGAAATCCTAATTCAGGCTCTCATACCTGAAATTTAGGTCAGAACTTTTTCACAAAACAGTTGACCACCCACAGCAAGACCCTGGTTATACTTTGCAGCAAAAACTGTATTCACTTGGGCAGTTAATATCTCTACTTTCTCAAAGAGAATGCCAAAGGAACCACAGCAAATACCATGAAAAAGTCTGAAAGAATGGTCCACCATTACTGGACAAACAAACAGGTAAAATATGCCTACAAAGAATCACAACCAGAAGAAGTGAGAAGTTAAAAGCTATGAACACACTGTGGCAAAATACACACTAATTTATTTTCACAAAAAGCACCTTATCCAATCTCAGCAAGAACTGTCTTGTTGCATAGACACTGGAACAGCAGCACACTGTGGAAACACTGACACTGGGGCTGTAATCAGATTTTCAAGAACTGTTCAGATCTGAGGGCAATAATGGACTCATAAGTCAAAAAAACACTACATCAGACTAAATGGACTGAAGCTGCTCACACATATCAGTGCCCAGTGCCATCAGAGACCCACTGCTATTTCAAACATCCATCAAGGGCTGGCAGCTGCAACACTCAGCTGATGGTAAACAATCTGGATCAGACAGATGAAGGCCTTGCTGCAGTTAACTTTGACACCCAACACAAATGTAACACTATTAGGAAGGGCATTGAAGTTACTAGTAATTTTGGAAAAAAACTCCCAAGTTTTGATTGAAAAAAGTTACATAGTGGTTTGCATAATGGATCCTGTTATGATAATATAGTGGAAAGTATTGTTGAAAGTCTGAGATCCCTGGTATCATAAATTTTATTGAATACTGAAATTAGTAAATGACACAATTAGTACTGAAATAAAATTTTGGTGAGGGTTTGGGTTTTTTTACAGCATAGGATGCTGATATTTACCATTTCCTGCATTTTCCCAAAGGAATTTTCTGACCCACTTTTTGAACTGTAGGATAGTAGCATTATCAGGGACTTCAAGTCCAACAGTATAAAGTTTCTTATACTGCACACTTTTAGGTAAATCCTAACAACAAAAAGAAAAAAAACAATGGTAAAAATTACTCAAGTCTTGCAACAATGAGAAACCTTAAGCAGTATCTAACGTAATGACAATGTAAACCAGTTGTTCAAATCCTGAAGAGAAACTGAATATCTAACGTAATGACAATGTAAACCAGTTGTTCAAATCCTGAAGAGAAACTGAATATCTAACGTAATGACAATGTAAACCAGTTGTTCAAATCCTGAATAGAAACTGAAAACAATCTTGACACAATTGTACAGAGATACACTCTCAAAAACTACCAGTAACATTTCTACATTAAAGACCATCTCAGACAAGGAACAGTTCCTACATAAGATTTATTTATCCCTGCTAATAAAGCTGCACATTAACTAAGGGAGCAGATTCTTGGCATTCCATTCTAACTCATTTTACAATTATTAGCAGTATTTGTCCCTCCTACCCACAATCATGTACCTACTCACATATTCACTCCCTTAATACCTAGAGCCCATGTGCATTCAAAGATTTGCATTCTGTTGTAACACTGCCATTTATTCTCCTTTTCAACAGGAGGCTGATCAATCACAGTTGTTTGAACCGTACAGGTAAAGACTTTTAAACTGATAAAGTAGTTTAAAAATGTACACCTTCTTAGTGGATTCCAATGAGGATCTGTAAAAAGAACCACCTAGGAATAAATGAGAATGTCTTCAGTACACAGGGTATAACTCTTCTGCACTTTTTGTGCAGTGCCTGGTACCGAAGCCTTTATCCATTACTTTGTTACCATAACACTAATAAGCCATAAATGCAGCTTGCTGGGAGAATGAGTTATTTGCTCTGTGATAAAAGATTTATTTTCTATTGGAGATGCAAAATTAGTCTAGATGGCTTGTCTATTTCAATTCAAGGTAAGCAAATGTGTAAACACTTTAAAACAAAAGTTGCATTAACTGTTTTCCATTTTTATTAGGCTTTTGTTACCTTAACTTCATAGTATCGTGTCGTATATGTTAAATCAATAATTAATCCAAGTTCCACATTTAGGGCTTTCATTGCAGCAATTAAGTCTTTTGGTGTAAATTTCTGGGTTGGGGTAAGCCTCTGGTTAATTGCCTGCAAAGAAAATGAAAAAGAAGTATTTTCTTTTTACATTCTAATAACAAGACATTTGTAATATTCAGCTGTTTTAATTAGTTCTAGGAAACATCAGTATTTAAAAGGGAGTGTTCAATTATCAGAACCACATCTGTATATTATACAGATAAGAGGACCGAAAAAGAAAGCAAAAATTTATGTATTCCTATTCAGATGAAAATGCAAAATGATGTGAGCATTTCTGCTTGTACAATGTTAGCAAACATTATTAAAATAAGCTCTAATTTGATAAGACACAAAAATTCTGAAAACCAGCATATATATATATATATTTTTGTGTAACTAAACACACTAAAAAGCAAAACACTACAATCTACTTCCCAAAATTTTGTCCTGCACAGTAACTCAAAACTAAAAGTGTATTTCACACAGAACATTAGAAGTTGTGATACAAGAGTTCATTTCTAAAGGTTTCACTTTCTTCCCACAAATGTTATGCAGACATTTTTATCCCTGCTTCTTCACAGAGTGTACTTGCATGTCATTTAGCACTGGGAAATATTAAATAAGACTAAATATCGTGACTAAGAAAGCTGTGTGTTGGTGGATAATGAATAATTCATTTCATTTGACAAACAGTGAGAAAAATGTTTACTCACCCTATTGTAGCTGTGTTTTTTGAAATGTGTTCTTCACTTTAGGTATGAAAATGCCTCATATACTCAAGACTGGATTTTCTCTGAACAGTGCACTTGTCCATTGTGAGAGCCTTTTGACACAGGCTCAGCCAGAACCAATAAAGACAGTGGCAAAAGATGCAGCAGCCTCAACCACCTGTCAGTTCCTTCATCAACAAGAAATTCAAGCAGACTGGACTCAGAACTATTGGAAAGGAAGGCAGCCACAGACCACATACTTCTTAGAACCACAGATGCTATAGGGTAACTAACCATTCCTTGTTTTGACTGTACAGATTATAATGTAAAATGCTAGCAAGCACTTGTCTCAAGTCTGGAAACAGAGACAGGAAACTGAAGCAAAGATTAAATAGCAGGGCAGTCATATCAAAGCTGGTATGTGATTAGGAAGCTTGAGCTGAAAGGAGGAGGATAGAAAGTATATAATAAAGTATTCAGTCCTATGTATTTCAGACACCAGTGCACTGCTGAAAGTGGAGGTTGCAGCAGTTTAAACAAAATGAACATTAGTCAGTTGTGTCACTGCTACTCAGCAGTGTCTCTTAGTAGAATCTGAAACTGAACAACTTTGAGGTAACAAAAGGTGAATCTGCAAAAGGTCTATGGCAGAACATGAAAGAATTTTTACTATGTGACATGATGCAAACTGAGAATATAATTTACAAAAATAAGGTATCTCCAAATATATTGATTGAGTAGACAGTTAAATGTGCTATAAAACACTATGTTTGAAAGACTTGCTGGAATTTTCTGAAAAACTCCTGCTGAGTATTCAGTAGTTTAGGTGTCTAATAGGGCTTTGAGAATGTGAGAAATCTGAACCAATCCTAAAAATCCTCTTAATGGCGTGGGAAAGAACTTGCCCAATTCTTACTACACTACAGTGTTACTGTTAGCATTATAATGGTGATCTGAAAGGAAGGACAGAAAATACTTCTCAGTAAACACATGATTTTTACTAAGAGCACATCTTCTAAGACAATAACCCTGTATCTTCAAATACTGAAAATATGTTTTCTCCCTTTGGTGAGATCACCAATCATCGATTTCCTAACACATAGCAAAGAAGCAAACTGCTGCATATTTAAGAGGTTTGTTCCACCAATTTAATAAATAATAGGACTTCTGACAAACTATAACCAATCAGGTCTTCAGCATTTTCAGGCAGATTTATGGACCACCTCTGCCAAGACATCAAAGTCTAGCCAGTTACACATTTTATGTGTATTCTGCCACAAAATCCATGACCTTCAAGCACACGGTCCCTGGCAGACTTGTCATTTCTCTGTCTTGCACAGTTAAGACTGAACAAACTGAAGGGACAGAAATGTTACAGATTTTGCATACTTGGGTACCAGACTGTATGTCTGGCCAAGACAGCTTCCCAGAACAGAGATCTACGCTCCAGGGAGATCAGGAGGACAGGAAGCAAGTAACAGGCTGATGTGGAGTGGTCCTTGTGACAAAAGCAAGGAAGCCAATTTCAAATCTATTGGATTTTATATTCAAAGCTCAATTTGTTGACTCACAGTCTTGGTGCAAAGGCACATGACTGCTGTACAATCCATCCACATCTTGGACAACGTGACCAATGTTAAGTGTGAGATCCTTGGTGTCCAAGGAACCAAACCTTCATCCTAAAGCTGTAGAAGCAGCTGCAGGAAGCAAATCCTGCATTTCACTTCAGCCATTGTTAATAAAACTGAATAGAATGGTGACTGAAAACATTATGGGTACTAATATACCCAAAGAACCAAAATTTTTGTGTATGAATACTGAAGAGCAATCTGTAGACAAAAGCCTGGACGAAACATTTCCCTTGAACTGTTATAGTTATGTCAGGCCACTGTACTTTAGAAGTGCTTTGAAACTTTTATTTCCTCTGTATCTAAAGCAGGGACTTGTAAAAGTTAATTTATGAAGCACTTGTCCTACTTGCCCTTCTGTATAAATTAACACTAATTTGCCCTATGCCTCCAAAAAGGCATAGGCACTAAAGAACTGAACAAGATAACCTCCACATAGTTTAGAATCAAAGAATTTAAAGATTGAACTCAGTGTATTTAATAGCTTAGGATGGCACTTCATGTTAGTAAGACTCTAAAGGAAATACAAATAAAAGTACTTTAAAATTAATTAATAAATTAATTAGTACTTCTAATTAATAGAAGAAATCTATGAAGACTTCTTTTTTAGCTATAATACATTCCACCAGATCACTGAAGCTTTTCACTTATGAAATTTGCAATCTGGATCTATGACTTTAAAAGTTCTGCAATGGCTGGTATCCTTCAATGAGTATTAAATTTCCATAAAATTATACTTTGGTTTACATTGCCTAGATTATAATTCATATCATAACCCCTTCCATATGATTTTCTTAAAACAGCCATGAAAAGATGTTAAATAAGATTATGAATTTAGGCCACTTAATAGTGATCAAACGAATTATGCTGATTGATTTAGAAGTTTGATTATTTTAAAAAGGTAATTAAAAAAGAGTAACATCAAATATAAAGAAAAATAAGAAAAAATATAGAATATTATTTTTAAAAGCCAGATGGCTGAAAGGCCTAAATCTGCATAAATGATTTTTTCAAAAACTTTCTTGAAATTTCCATGTATAGTCACGCTATTCTTCATTTTGCAGTTTCTCAATTTGCAGTTACTTTTATACATACCCCTTTTAAAGGTACTTTGAATGCAATAAATCTTGTTCCTGGTATAGGCTGTCCAACTGGTGTCAAACTCCGCCATCTGTAAGGAAAGAAATACTAATTTTTAAATATTTCCAAGTTACACGATTCCACAGAAGACACTCGCAGCACAAAGTACATAAAAATTGCTGTTATCATACATTATAACTAGGTCTTCAAATCTGCAATTATTTCATGAAATGGTTTCAAAGTATCATTTGAAGAGTCTTTTTCCTTCCTTCTTCTTCAACTTCCAAGAAACTCCTCTCCTCAAAATGGCAGGATAACATTAAACAAGTAGCACCAATATAAAACAAAGCAGATGTGTGAGGTTCAACAGGCGAAAATATCTCTTTGTAGTTGGTGGACATTTTTCAATCTGACTGAATTGAACACCTTAAAAAAACTGCTATAGGCACACATCAATCATTTAATTAACAATGAAATGCAAAGTTCACTTTCATTAACAATACAAATCATCTGTGTTTTCCAAAAATGTTTCCTTTGTAACATGCTTCTTTTTCAAAGAAATACTCTTGATTGAACTTTTTCTCAACATCTGGAAAAATACAGAGATATTCCATCACACCAAAACCAGTAACAAATCACCAATATGAAGACTTGTTACTCAAAACAACTATAATTCCAAAACCACAAAGAACTGGTTCTGCATCGTACTGACAAAGCTCTTAATATACAGTATTTCAGAGATTTCCATTTTTAAGAAAGTATGAAAAGCATTATCTGAAGAGGAAAACAAGTTAATCAGCAGATCAATTTTACCTTCAAAGAGGTAACTTACTAAATTTGGAACCACTATTTCTTCTTCTTCTGCAAGAGCAAATATCTCTGAGACCTAACAAGGTGCAGCTGGATGACTTAAAATCTACACAAGTTTTTTGAATTTTTGGCTAATACCTCAACTATTAAAATACAAAACATTTCCACTAGGTTCTTTAACATTGGTGTACATTCCCTTGCAATTTTATTAATTAATCCTTAAATTAATCTCTCCCTTTGAAGGAAGCATCCAACAGCTTCTAGATTCCCTTCTGATGTTCATAAAGCTATACCCTTTATGAAATAAATGGAATACTTCATTTAAAAATATTCTAACCACTGAGTACTTTGCTTTGTTCTCAATTCCTGTATCAGACCATAACAAAAACTAGAAATTGGCTGGAAAAATTCTCAATGAAATATCTATAACTACATTTGTCAAGTATATAAATAACAACATGACCGTTCACAGATGCTCGGAACTAACAAAGAAGACACAAAGCATGGTGACCAAAGTGTATCTGATACTCCCCAATCACGTAACAATCTCCTACAGCCACGTCTTTAGCACTAAGTTATCTCTGTCATCTCCATCATGAGGCAAAGAACACATCAAGGCTCACAGTGCAGACCTACAGGGGCTCACTTTAAAGGACAACAAATGAAGCAACAAAGCAGCAGTAAGAACTCATCATTAGGAAGGCTGCTGCAAACACCTGCTCTGTAGAAGACACATACAAAGTGAGAAAGTGTAAGGGCAAGCTAGAGATGAGATCACTGAGAGCTGTTTCAAGTAAAATCTTTTATTCAGTTCTAGATTTTTGCAGGACTTTCTATCTCCTAATTGCAATGAGCAAACAGAAACAGTTCTCTGCAAGTAAATTATATGTATTATATAACTGTTATATGTAATTGTTAAGTCTTCCTTATTGTTAATATATATGTAATTGTTAATTGTTAATTCCTAATTGTTAATATATATGTAATTGTTAAGTCTTCCTAAGTGAATTTTCAAGTTTGTAAACTCTGGAGTAGCTTTATGCTTGCTGTAAAATATGGAAACAAAAATCTGAGACTATGTTCCATTTACTCCTATTTAAGAGATGTAAATTGTACATGAATCAGTTAAGATCAGAAATTCAATGCTGTTTTAACCTGCTTTCTCTTGGAAAACTATGAGTGAAAGTAAACCCTAATTATCACAGACATGAGTGTTTAAAAGTGAAAATGATCAAAAAAGGGCTTTAAAATCTTATTTTCTTTAATTAGCAATGTAAAAAAGGCTTTGTAAAAATTCTGAACTTCTTTTCCTATTAGGAGATTTACAGAACAATACCCCAGGATTATCCAGTTTGTTGTCAGACCTTAATAAACTTGGGTTTCTATTCTCTTGTATTTAAAGCCATTTAAATCCTCCCAGAAAAAAAATCTGCACAATCAGCAAGAAACTCAAAAGCTGCTGATAGCTCTATGGTAGAAAATGAGCAGAAGGCACTTATCAAAAATATAAAGGGTATGTGTTCCATGTTATCTTTAAAACAGTATTTAAAAATTTGTTCTGTTGTCAACAAAGGAACATAGCTGGGAATTAAATGTGGCCTGAAGAAAGTCAAACACTTACAGAATAAGTATAAAGGCAGAAATGATCAAAGATGAGCTGTAGGTGGTCACATAAACAGGAATTACAGGAGCAAAGACTTAACTAAGCATTTTAGCAAGTATGAATGAGACTCGTGACACATAATTTGTATCCTGCTTGAACATGAGGGGAAGGAAGAAAGGCAGGAGTTAGAGGTGTTATCTCAAGACTTGGCACCATCATCATCCCTGTACCAGTGACTAAGAGCTAACAGAGGCTTGACTGAAAAAAAAGCTGGACATGAAATAACTGATTATGGATTACATCCAGCTGCATATTCTATCTGCTTTGGTTTAAATGTTTTAATAGAGCCAGATGTGGAAACCACTTTTTTTTTCAATATTTATTTTAACATTATTGTTAAAGTCATATGGAAGCTTTAATTTCCAGTAATATTTTCTGGTTTAGAACTGATTCATAGTAAGAGTTACTTTAACAACTACTGAAATACTGCCACCTCTAGCAAGGCCGTTTAGAAAATATTACTTGGAACCTCTTCTTTTTTTTGGCTACATGATATACATGCAGCCTTATTTTCCAAGTGACTTCCATGCCTCCTAAGACACCAGATTCAAAACTGATGATAGGAAACACTTTTACAAATAAAGCATCATCCTTCTCTCCCACTCACCATTGAACATGCACAATCCATTATGCCACAGTATTTAATATTCTTGTCTAAATGAAAATGTTGATGCTTAAAGTCTGGACAGGGAAAATTCAGTTGAAGAAACATGTTTACAGTGCATAGGCAAAAATAATTCAGCTTTGCCCTTCTAACAGAAAGATCCCACTCAGTATTTTTTATACTGTTCAAGGGAAACATGCCAGAAGGTGACATTTCTGCAGATGCTTTTCAGAACTGAAGTGGAGTTTATGCAATTATACCCACAGCAGGATTTTGGATGTTGAAGCACAAATGCGTATAAATCTGCAAAAACATCATAGTATTTTATGACTTGCTATGCAGCTTGGACTGCCTGGTTCTCCACTAAAACATCATAGTGTACAACTACTGAAGGATAAACCATTTCAGACACTGTGAAGAACCAGAACTCAACTTTCCATGTGGAAACTGCAGTGCAAGGGGTCACTTGAATCTCTTTTACACTGATGTCTCATTTTGCTATAAAATTACTTCACCAGCACTGCTTTGTAGGTTTGAGGTTGCAATGGACATTACACCACAGCTCTACTCCAAGACATTACTGGAAAAAGCAAAAATACTTTATCATAGAATGGCATGGGTTGCAGTAAGCTTTAAACACCATCTAGTTCCAACTCTCCAACCACAGGCAGGGACAGCTTCCACTAGACCAGGTTGCTCAAAGATCCATCCAACTGGCCTTGAAAACACTTGCAGGCAAAGGCACCCAGAACTTCTCTGGACAACCCATTCCTGTGTATCACCATCCTTATAGTGAAAAACTTCTTCCTCACATCTGATGTAAATCTCTTCAACTTGAAGTCATTACCCCTTGTCCTAAAAAAACGTTTAGTTGCACTATTCCTACCTACTACCTTAACTGAAACCTCCAACTTACTGTATAGCTTGAATTGGCATAATGAAATTTATTGTATTAGAAGTGTTAAGAATTGAGGCACTATGAGGAAGACAATCTTAAAAAATGCCTATAGGTGGTGTTTTACTTTCCCTATCTCTTGCAGTACCATTAACCAAGAGTTACTGTTTGATGGTGACTGAGGTGGTACTTCCACAGTCTGCACGGTCTGGACTTGTCCTTATGCTCCAGTGTACCACAATCTCACTTCTGCCAACACCCATTTCTGGGGCCAGTAAACTGCATGTGCAGGATCACCTAAATCCAAATTAGTTTTTCTTAAGTCCCTTCCAAGGTTCACTTCTGTGTTTTCCTGGCTTACTGAACTGACAGTGAAGAACATGTCACAAGGGTGACATCCATCTCCTGCTGCACAGCACTGAGGGGCTGATGAGGCCTTAAACTTCTTTACTGCCAAACCCGTTACTGTGGGTGTCTAGCTTGATTTCTTATCAGTATAAAAAGTAAATATCTGGAGAAGTTGAAAGCATTTCAGTATCAGGCACTTTGTCAGAAGGTAATACCAACTTTAGAATCAAGTACTTGACAGTGTATTTCTCTCCTTGAAAGGTATTTCCAACCATAGAAGTTGAAAGTACAGTCCATTGATTCTTCCATACTTAAAAAAATCCATGTATCTTGAATGCTTCTCTAGTTCAAATGCAAAGGGGGGATAAGAATGGAGAAATGAGCATCTGATTCTCAACGTTTTAGTGGCAATTTCCAAGGAGGAAGAAAACAAAGATAGTTGAGTTCTTTTTGGATTTCTGAATCACTGCATACAAAACTAACCCACTTTAGCTCACTTTTACCCAACATTTAACTCAAATTTCATCTAAATTTTCAGAGAAAGGCATGCTTAAATAGCTTTTCTTAAATTTTATTCTAATTTTAATCCCTGAGCTTGTCAGCTATGAAAAGAACTTCAGCTTCTTTATTTTTAAAATTCTGTGCTTGTTTCTATTTACTGCTTATAAACCAACAAATATTACAGGAACTCATGGTTTTTTGTGTCTTACTGCTCCATCTAAGAATGCTCTTAATAAACCTACTTCACACTCCCCCCAAAACCAGCATGATGTAATTATTTCCTCAGATGATGTATACACTGCAAGTTACTGCCCCATTAGAGAGTGCATTTGTATCTCAGCATACCTTCCTATCCAAAAAGTTTGTATTGTCATCTGGAACACACGGGTTAAAACTCCTAACTTGGACTTCTTTTTTTGTGCTTTATTAGAGCTGAAGAATAGAACTGTATTTCTTTTAAATGACATCATTCTGTGGTCCACATATGCACTCCCAATCAAGCCATCAGAAAGCCTGTATAGTGCATTTGGGTCAATTTGGGATTGTTTTTGCTGATACAACATTTCTGATAGAAACAAAAACATGGGATGTTTCTGGATCTGAATTCACAAAAATATTCCTTGATCTTATGCATGCAACCACCTGCTCCCATGTTATCAACTCCTCCACCATTCCTAGTAGCAAACATGTGAGTAGTCAGAAGCATGGACTACTCTCCACTTCCCCAGTAAACAAACACTTGGGGGTAAAAAGATTAGGAAGAAGGAACTGTGTGTGGCCGATGAGGGAGAAGTGTTCACAGACAGGTTGGAGCATTATACTCACCTGAGGGATGAATGGCTGGGCTGTTCCTGTCTTGGAGAAGATACCTACCTTACCTGTCTGTAGCTGGTGAAGGAAGATGCTTGAGGCAAGAAAGCGCCTGGGGCAGTCAGTGCCCCTTCTCTGTGAGATGCCCGCTCCTGCCTCTTGCTTAGTGGGAGGGATACTTACCCATCAGGGATAGTATTCTTCTTTACCATGCTGAAAGCAGGAGCAGGCAGAGCAGGAGGCAACGGTGAAAGTGGGCACTGCAGCAAAGGAGAGAGAACCGCGCGGTTAACACGGTGCTAATCTCTTTCTCCATCAGTGGGCCTTTTCACAGGGCTGAGTCTCAAGTAAAACAAACCAAGCAGCCAGCTGGGGCTTGAAGCCGTCCTGAACAAGTCCTGCACCTTGCAAGCTAGCCTATTCCTCCACTGCTACAGCACGACAAGAGGGAAAGACAACTCACCTCTCCTCTCCAGGTGATCACAAGAAAGAGAGAGGAGAGGCGGCGGGTTTCTCTCTAACTCTGGCAGCAGCGCTGCAGGCACGAAGATCTTCCTGGCAGTGCCTTCTGTCCCACTCTTGCGGCTCGGAGCCGTCTATTCCGCCCTTGCGCTCCCAGTTAGAACCCGTCTCAACGAGAAGAACCTCCAGGCAGCTGCAAGAGGCGAGGCCGGCACCTCAGCAATGGAAGGACCATCACCTGCTCCCCCCTAACCTAGACGGGTCCGATCCCGCTGGACCCCGGGCGCCCACCGACCTCGGGGGGGCCCGGGCGGGGGGCCGAGGGGAGCGGCCCCCATGGCCCCGCTCCACGGATGACGCCGATGAGGCTGCCCCTCACAGCCGCACGTCCCGGGGCAGCACCTGCTGCGGGCCGGCCCCGGGCTCGACAGCGGCTGAGCTCGGGGCAGCGACCAACAGAGAGCGGCGCGGGGGAGGTCGCGGCCCGGCCGCGGG
>VZRX01004591.1:0-23728 GCA_013398075.1 Notiomystis cincta | reverse complement strand
CCGCGCGTGCGCGGGGCGGGGGGCGCTGAGGGACCGGGCCGGGCCGGGCCGGGCCGGGCCGGGCGCCTCTCATGAGGTGGAGTGCTGGTGCCGTGTTATTGCCCAGCTAGGTCTGTCGAAATAGACCGGCTTCGTTAGTCAAGGGTGTGCAAGTGATGTAGGTTTAAAAAGCAGCTAATCATCCCTCTTGCTTAAGCCAATTTGTTTGTGAAGTTACTGAAATTTATTCCTCCTGCACACCGGTCTGAGGTGGTGTTAGTGGGTGGCAGCCAGGATGGTTGTCAGTACTAGAAGCATCGTCTGAAAAGTTAAACGATGATTTACAGTGAAACAGCTCTTGTAATGTTGAGCGTCATCGTTTGTTAATACGTTTTTACATCTACTTGATACAGTATCATTTAACACGGCTCATGGAGCAAGTACATAAAACATTCTAAGCTTATATTTTTTTGACGATGTTTTTCTTTGCTTTTTTCCCTCAAAGACTTCCTTAGTCTTGTCCTTCAGTAAATGCCTTGGGGCAGCAGTTTTGAGGTGCCTCATTTATGGAATTTATAAATCCCCTTTCCATATACTTGTGATGCATTCCACACTGGAGGAGTCCTCTTGGTGCTCAGTACAAACTGATAGATCCATACCTTTTCATGTTTGCGTATTTCTTCTAGTATTACTTCATTTGCTAAAGTTTCCTGTATAATTATTAAACATCAACACTTAGATTTTTAATTGAATCATTCTTGAAGTTCATTTAAATCTAAGTCCTTGAGATGTCAGTGGAAACTGAAAAGGACACAAGACGAAATTTTGTTAATAACAACGCTGGTATAGATCAGTAATAGCTCTTGTTTTTGAATGTGTGGATTTGCATCACCGCAGCTGAAAGCAGAGTCCTTTTTGAAAAGGGAAAACTTCCATCAAGTGATTTGGTTTGGGCTTTTTACAAATAAATATTTGTGCATTTTTGAGGGACGCTTGTAGGCAGTTTGATTACATTGATAGATTGGAGGAAGACGGAGTAATCAAGGCTGAGCAGCCGTGCTGTAAACCAAAGATCTTGGAAAGGTGACCTTGACTTTCAGAAAAAAAGTCAATCAGCCCTGTGAATGCTGTTCGATGGCACAGTGTCACACTACCCACAACTTCTGATCCTTCGCGTGTTAAATACTGGCTTGGATATCGCAGGTTCTTTACAGCATTTCACTGAAGCCTTCGCTTTTCTCTCTGATTTTGAAAGGCTACAGCGATAACCAGCAGCAAAATTAAAAGAAAGTAATTATTTTGATTTCCATCGTGCGACGCGCGAGTCTGACCCGCCCGGTACCGCCAGAGGGCGCCGCTGCCGGGCCGGCCTCGGGAGCGCCGCGGGGCCGGAGCCGCCCGCGCACATCGGGCCCTCGGGCGCCCCAAAATGAGCCCTCCTCGGAAAAACGTGACAGCCGCTGGCCAAGCAGTTAGCGTGGAGGAGAAAATTCCGTGGGGTTTATGCTGCACCGAAAGCTCGTCCTGATTTGTTGTTCGTAGTTTGCTGGAGACGTTGAGGATGTTGGTAGAGCACAAATAGAATGACTTGTAAATCAGAACCTGCAGGAAGGTAGTACAATAAAAATACTTCTTTACATATTTCCTGCTATTGTGCAGCAAAATTTAACAAGTCAGTTAGGAATGTATTAATTTTATTTTTACTGAATAGTCCTATTGAACTTGGTGGCATTTCCCATGGTTTAAGGTAGAGGCTTCTGAATTTAGTTTTCTCGTAATCTCAGCAGCAGTAGTGCTGACTCCAGATGGTGTGTGAGGTCTTCCTGCTGAGGAGGGATTCTCCCAAACCTCTGTAAATACTTTCACTCCCTTAAATGAGGAACCCGTGCTGCTGTCTCCGCCATCCCCTTCAGCTCAGCCTCAACTTTGCAAATACAGACTACCCAATGTTGAAAGAGTACTTACAGGAAGTATCTTTTGCTTGTTCTGCATATGCACTTTATTGTCGTCATTGGAGATTGCACAGTGCTTAGACAGACCTGTAATCTGACCCTTTTTTTTTTCTTTTATCTTCTCTGCTGTTTATGCTGTGTCATAAGACAAGTGGCACTGCTATTAACTGGAAAATCTGGTCTAGCATACAGGATATGCATTTAGAGTGACAGTTTGTACCTTGCTCTATACTTAATGGTACCACTCTGAGTGCAGCATCTGGTAGAACAAGTTTTCACTAGGACGTAGAAGTATTTATTTTACTGAGATGAGTAAGGAAACTTGTACATATATTTAGGTATATTATTAAATATACTATGAGAAGGAAAAAAGTATACAAATGGTTGCTTACTTGTATTGTGTCAGTAGTTGAAGGAAGTTTGTGGAACTTACTAGGGCAACCTGATGTCCTGGTCCTGCTGGAGCTGCCTGTGACCTCATTTAGGTTTCTCTAAGTGTATGTTCACAAACAACCTCTCTCCACAATCCCCCTGCTCTTGGATCAAGTCCAGGATGACAGTGCCTGCTACAGCAACTGTGCTTTTTTTACCCAGGTTAGCTTAGGTACATCTGCCTGCCACATACCCTACCTGAAAACTGGGACCAGTACTAAATCCAGTCTTCTGCAATTTCTAGTTGACTTTATTCCCCTCTGCTCAGACATTCTCCATTCATCTTGTGGGGATTTGTTTCTGTTTCCTGACTGAATCTCTTCCTCTTGTTTCTTCTCTAGCTCCTGTGGATTGTAAACCACCTGCTGGAACACCAATTAACTGGAAATGCTACAAGCATTTTATAAAAATATTTTAAAATCATAAGCATGTCTTCAGCACACCAGGATCTTCCTTAGTTAGTTTTTAAAGTGGTATCTGATGAATATTGGATATCTATCAGATATTTAGCATTTGGGTACTGAATTGATCTTAATCTAAAATACAATTATCTAATTTGCTCTGAATGTCTGCTTTGTATGGTCCTGGTGTAATAAAGTTCAGAGAAATACTGGTGCTTTTGGGCAGGTTCACATCCACCCTAAAGAATTGAAAACATAAGAGATCATATCAATAACTGAATGACAGAATATGATTAGTTCAGCTGATATATATCTTACCTAAAAATCACTTGAATTACAAACCTAGTTGATAATTTAATTAAGTATCTTTTAAGACTGTTAGTATCAGATAATAGTTCAGGAAGAATTGTCATGTACAGTATCAGTGATCATATGCTAAATATATGAAAATTTGGATAAAGCTTAGACCTTAAAATAACTGTCACCAGGTGGATAAATTGTTACCACACAGAAGCACTTTTTCTGAAATCAGTTGTTAAGTCTGAATCACATAATCATAGAGCCATGGAATGGTTTGGGTTTGAAGAGACCTTAAAGATCATGTGGTTCCAAAGCCCCAGCCATGGACAGGGACACCTTCCATTGGATCAAGTTATTCAGAGCCCCATCCAGCCTGGCCTTGAACACCTCCAGGAACAGGGAAGCCACAGCTCATTATTTTTGATAATCTGAAATTTGAGTATTTTTCTTCCCACTTATCTGAAAATGATCTAAAATACTTGCTGATAAAAGTCTGCTGCTGGCTGGAGGCACTCATACATAATGGTGCAGGTCTCTTCAGGACTCCGTTATGAAAATTTGCATTTGTAGCCATTAAAAAGTCATTGCTACTTAAAAAATGAGGGTGTGTCTACAAAATATAACTGTTCTTGATAGTCACTTTGAAAATAATTTAGATGTCAAAAGACTAATGGCTGAATAAAAGTGGCTAATGCTTTTATAGGGACATCTTTCTGCTCTTTGGTACTGAAATGGCTTAGTGTCACTTCATTAACTGATGAAGTCTTACTGGGACAGCCACAGGGAAGGTTGTGAGATGCTCAGCTGGTTTTAAAATTATATCAGTCAAGGTGAGCCAGTTTACCTTTTTTTTTACAGTTTGTAAAATGATTTGAATTGAAAGTAGCATGCTTTGTAGTAAAAGTGCCCAAGTCCCTGACTGTACCCTTTGCGTAGTGAGTTCTGTTACAGTTCAGTGGGTGAGAGCTTAAAAAAGCTGAAAAAGATGAAGCCTGGGCTGGGTTCTGAACACCATGTCCTATCCTGAAAGGAGACACCAAGGAATATCCTATTTCCTCACAAAAAAGAGTCTTCTTTGAACTCTGATCTGACAGGCTGTCAATACTGACAGTTTTATTAAATGTTTGTGAATCACATTTTCTGAAGGTTTTAGAGAATTCATTTTTTCTCCTCCATTAACTAAATTGCAGAAAGCATCCTCAGCAATTCAGATGTTAAAATGCAGGTGAGTTGCTATGGCTGGGAGGTAGAAAAATGTAAATTTTGTTTGAAAGCCACATAGTTTCTATGGTCCATTAAAATAAAGCAGAAGTTTCACTTAATTTGGAGGGGTGGAGAGGGTGACTTTTCAAATACATTAAATATATATATATCCACACACAATCTTATTGAATGGCTTTTTCTATTCTGTCAACAAATTTTGATTTAGATGTACCTTTCTTTCTAGATGAAAAAGAGAAGCTACATGCTTTGATGTCAGAAAAACTCATGCATGCTTTATCACAGGCACCTGATGAAGGAAGTGCTTTCCTGTAGCACCTGTTTCACAGCTGATAAATTCTGCTTGATGCAGGTGGTAATGAATTGTATGTTTTTTAGGGTTTATCAGGGTTCCCATCTGTAAGAATTTCATGTTCAGATCTGTGGGAACTGTTTGTAAGTTGGTTTAGGGTTTCCTAGTGCTTCCTAGTTGATTTTTAAAAATAGCTATGATGTTAAACCAGATAACCTGATTAATCTGTCAGAATTTGAAATGTGTTCTAAAAATTGTCTACATTATAAGAAATTTCTGTTGCAATAAACATTTGTTCCTTTAAAGGTTCTGCAATTAATGCTAGATGGCTTTATTTTAGTGCCAAGAAACATCAATGCAGAAATAGCTACTGGAATTTGATGGCTCAGTCACATATAAACTTATTAAATGGGCTAAAGCAGTCGAGTTTGAATCCAAATATCCTAAGTATTCATGTATGAGGGTATTCATATATGATGGAATTGATTATGGTAATGTTTAGCAGATTTTGATAGTCCATCTTTACATGTTTTTTTAGGAGAAAATTCATATTGTCCATACTGTATTTGGAGACAGGGTAATTACAGATATTCTTAATATTTTTCACGCAAATTCTTTGGCTTCAAGATTACAAATAACAGGGGCTGAGTTAAGGCTTGTTGTATTTTTAAAATGTTTGATAGATAAAAGCAAAGCATGGGAACGAACTGAAGTAGTTATCAGAGTTATTTAAAACCCCAGAGCAGAACTGTTGCCTGAGATTAGGTCTCATACCAGAACAGCCTAACAGAGGAAGCTCTATCTTGTGCTGCAGTTGCATGGAGGTCACTTGTGTGCCTGGGATAAAGGTCCTGTCCTCTCCAGGACACCCAGATGTCCTGTGAACACTCAGCAGCTCTGGGATGTTCTGAACACAGGGGGTGTCTTGCAGGAGCTCAGATGAACCCTGCAGAGCACAGGCTGCAGTTCTCCTGTGTGAGGGCTCTGCTGGATTTATGTGTGTCCTGTGCAGCCCACCTGCTTGTGCTCCACATGTCTGATGCATCTTGTGACTAACAGGTTATTGTCAGTAATATTTGATAATCCAGTGAAAAGAGAAAAACCAAATGAAATTATTTTGGAAGAAACATCTTTAATTTGCAATATTATTTCTTAGAAAAGGATATTTTAAAAATTTTTGTGATGCAGAAAAATATTTATGTACAATTTAATGTAAAAGTACACGTATTTTTCTACTTTTCAAAAATTCACTCCAGTAAAAAAGTATGAATTTGTTTACAAATAAAAGACATTGCAATTAGACCTGATAAATAATTTTGGCTCAGATAAGCCATGAACTAGCACATTCTTATGCTACTGGTGCTAGTCAGGAAGATATATCAGAAGTCTTGAAGAAATTTGTGTAAAGTGTATAAAGGTTAATTAAGAAGAAAGTTTTTTGAAATGGAGGCAATTTGTAAAACCTTCCAGCCTTGCCCTTACATTCTTTCACAGTATGCAGGATCCAGGGAACAAATCATTCCAAAACACTTTTGAACAGCTGCAAGAAGAATTTAACTTTGTGACTGAAGAAGATGTTAAAAAGTGTAAGTACTTCCAGCTGTTGTAGTAGTAAAACTTCTGTTTATAGGGAGATACCACACAGAGTATTTCAGGAATTTGGTGTTTCAGATACAGTCTTTGTTTTAAACTGTTGTGAGGTAAGTTGTGTTACATTTAATCTCTGACTTTTTTTGTATTTTCTGAATCCATCTTTCCTGTTCTTTTATATGTTTATGTAGCAGATAATTTTGTTAATTATTAAGCTAAATGCCAAGTTAGATCTAGCTATACTTTCAACACATTTGGATTACCTCTAATTAGAAGCATGTTAGATATAATAGTTAAGAGTACAAATTATGTGATAAAAATCCAATAAGAATTCTGTTATAGCTTGCAAAATTTTACTTCTGGGTATTAGATACATATCTAGATGCTATGATCCCTTGAACAAAATTAACAATTTTTTTTCTTAACTTAAATGTTCACAAAGTGAAGCTCTGGGTAAAAACTTTAAAATGCAGTTAAACTTCAACATTTTGATTAGATACTGCATCTATCATGCTGATTTTTGTAGCCTACAATGCTTCAGACTCTTGGTCGATGGGTGTAGCAGATAAGTGAAACACTGGGAACCCTCACACTGAGCTGCCACGATTTATCATGAGATGGAGCTCTGAGGCAGAGCAAGAGTCAGCAAAGGCAGTGGTACTACAGCAGTACAGACATTATTCCTTTTAAATGTTTCTGGTTTGGGAAAAATGCTGGGTTCTCTAACGTGTGAACTCTTCAGCTACGTTTAGAAATTTCCAAAGGAACCTGACATCCTGTGAAATACTTCTGCAGCTGAAATTCTGGGAATTTTTTTTTTCAAAAATCCTTTTTTTTTATCTTTTCCTTCATTAAAAAGTCTTACAACTCCTCTTCCAGTCAGTCATTTCAAAAATGGGATATCATGAGGAAATATCTGTCACACCCCTAGAAGAGTTGTCCTAACACTTAGATATCAGAATGCTTTATTTCTGTCATATACACACAGTTTAAATTTATCAAGAGTCAGCTTCCTGGGCTCTCTTGTGGTGTGCCCATATCTGCTGGTTCAGGATCCCATACTAGATATGTTCTTCTTGTGCAGAGGCTGAGAGGCTGTTGGTGGCACTCTGTGTTTGTGAACTTAAATTGACTTTCTTCACTCTGTCTCTAAATGCAGGTTCTCTTGTAAATTTCTCTTGCACCTCTTTCTGAAGCTTTCCTGTTCATTGAACTACTAAATCAGAGATTTTTTTTTTGGTAAAAAAAATTTTCATAGTGCTCTGTCTTCCTGGCAAGATTAGCTATGAAATTAATGGGTTTTAAACTCTTTCATGCAAAGGACGGGTATATTCTGGGAGTTTGTAATTTTTGAGGTTCATTTTAATGGAGATTTTTTTTATAGTTTCCTGCCAATGTTTATGCTTTTCTTGATAGCTGCAGATGAGGCCAGAAAAAAGGTGTTGGTTCCCAAATCATACAGAGAACTCAAATGGAAATAAAAACTGTAATGATTGATACAAACAACTGACACACAGACTGATAGCATGAGGTATCTACTATCTCAACTCTCAAACCCTTTGTAGCTTGGTGACCTTTAAAAACATCCCTTCCTGACTAATTATGCAGCTGTTATCTTTATAGAAATTATAAAATTATTTTATACCTTTCTTGTAAACATATGTGTCCACATGAGGGCTGCCCTGTCAGTGGCAGCTGTGCACAGAGCTGTTCATCACATGCTTATTTGAAGAGCTGTAGACTAAAAAATTCTAGTAATTCCAAAGAAATTTATAATTGCATGAGCTGATGTCAGAAGCAGCTGAGTCACCTCTTCATCTATAGAATATCTTATGAGTAAACTGCCAGGTAAAAAGGATGTTGGAACGTATCAGTAGGTGGCAGAAAAACACTTCTATTGTAGCTTTACCTGTATAACCAGAACCTGACATCTCTGCCTTTATAATATTTTAAAGTTTTGATCTTTCTCTGTGCTGAGCTCCAGACCCCTTTACAAGACTTCTGTTTCCGTGTTTTCAGTTCTGACAGCCTTTTGTTATAGTGCTGTATTACTGTTCTCCAGATAGTTCAAATCTGTCATCAGAGGGAACTTTTCAGATGCTTTGGTGTGAGGCAGGCAGCTTCTTTTTCCATGAGAGGGGATTTTGAGGGGTGGTGAAATGAGAAAGTGTCCACAACACTGAGAACCCTTCAGCTGCTACTGAATTTGCTCCAGGATACTGCAACTGTAATTTGGAATAGCTATTTTGCTCTTCTGTGGTTTTTTTTTTATCAGTTTGAAAAAGTGAACGCTGAGCTTAGGAACTCTTAGCTTAGGACTCTTGAGTCTTTGATCTGCACAGCATCATTTTGGATCCAGCAGTACTTACTTCAAAGTACAATAATATATGAAAATGATGTCTGACTTCTGTGGGCTTTGGAAATTATGTGACTGAATCAACTCTATATTCCATCTTAAGCCAAGAAAACTGGCTAAATCCAAGCTAGCATATGAGGAAGCAGTTCTAGTACCTATACTAGCAGCACTCTTGTTTCTTGTTCAGTCTACCAACAAATAGTTTTAGCTTTGTGTTCACAGTTATACCTTCTTTGCTTTTGATAGGATGTGTTTTAAGTTTCACATTGGCCACTCACATGGGAAAGAACTGGCTTGGATCAGTTAACATTCTGTTCTCAGCTCCTCTGGAGCAATTGAAAGTCATGCAAAATTAAAAATAAAATATTTCTGTGGTATTTGCAAAACTCTGTAGGAGATTTGGTTGTTTTAAAAGCAAGATGATAAGGTTTTCAGAGTGATGACATTCTACAGTGTCCAAGAGTACATATTATAACAAGAGCTCCAGTGGATATTATTGTTTGTGAGAACTCTTGGTGTCTCTGCGTGTCTTGAAGCTGATATGAAGACAGCTCCCTGCTTTGGTAGCGTGATTCCAGAAAAGGTTTTTCCCAAAAACTTACTAGGAAGCACTTCTTTGTCCAATTTGTGCCTACAACAAAAGGTGCTGGCATGTTTCCCTCATGGTGAGGAGAGCATGAAGGCCTCAAGGAGAAACTGAAATGAAGTATGTCTGAGCAACACAAAGAATTCCAAGCAGAATAGAAAGTTCAGTCACAATATTTGGATTCTATTCTATTCAAGCTCCAGACTGTGTGTTCAGCCATAGCTGATGCCTATCTTGAGCATCTACACAGTAGGAAGTTTGGAAGAAAAAATTGAATTAAGAGTTATTTAGAATATGGCTCTTTGCAATAAAATGTTCAATAATCTATTTTAGACTCCTTTTATTTAAATAAGTTTTAAATAATTCTTTTTCAGTTTGAATAGGGTATGGAAAGTGAATTGCAGATATTAGATGATTTAACATGATAGAATAGAACCATAGGATCATGTAGGTTAGAAAAGACTGCCAAGTCCATTTAATTTTACAAGTTCCTTAGATGTTTGAGTGCATTATTCCAAGATTTCTATTCTACTTCTCTGAGACTAGAAGACTGTTTCCCAAGATAATTTGTCACAGGACATGTCCTCCTGGGAAAAGTCCACTACTGTTCTTCTTGTCCAGTGTTGGTGTCCTTTTACAGAACTTCGCAAGTAGAATTCTTTGAGGAAGATATAAATAATTAAAATTTCCTTTTCTTTCAAGTGATATAATATGAATCAAATTGATTTAATACCTAAAACACCATCTCTTACACTGTATTAAAATGATTTTATATAATGCAGACCTGTGAGCAAAAATACATTAATTGTAGTGCATTTCATGTGACTGTACCACAAGTTTTACTTGGCTACATCTTGAATTAGACATTTATTTCCTAATGCCTTGAAGCACATATTATTTACCTATATAATTTTCCTCTGTAGTCAGGCTTTGAAGTTACAAATCAAAGTAATTTGTCTGTTCTAGTTTATAGGATCCTAAAAGAAATAGTTCTTCAAAGAACATGTATTTCTAAAGCACAATTTCCAAATAGAATAAATAATAACTTGTGGTTTAACAATGGGGGGAAAAGAGTTTCAGTAATAAACTGTATTAAAAGTGCTGAATGAGCCACAAGAGCTATTGAACATTGGTCCCAACTTAAGTAAGTTATTTTAGCATCCAGTAAAAAAAGCAGAATTTGTGAATTTCACAGATTCACAGAACATTCTGATTTGGAAAGGACCCACAAGGATCAAGTCCCACTCTTTGACTGACAATTTAATACTGTAATTGACAACTTGCTAGTAGTATCTGTGGAAGCTGAAAAATGTAGTTTTTATCATAATTCCTATAGCTGTTGTTTAAAGAATGTGTGCTTTTGGGAATGTCTGTTTTAGAAGTAAGTCTTTAATTCAAGAAATGTTTGCACATCTTTACTTCTGTGCCTAGGAAAGCACAGAGCATATGCAGTGCTCAGCAGAACTGAATATACATCTATTATACTACAAAACTCTATTGAAAAGTAACTGTATCAAGTCTAGGAAAGCCCTCTGCTTTCTGCATTTAATCAGATTCACTGAGTGGAAGGTGCAAGAAATCCCATCATAAACCCTACTGACTAATTTGCATTAAGAGATATTTCTTCCTTACTTCCATTAGTATTTGGCTTAAATCCTGAATAATTTCATTAGCTATGTAAGGGCTTAATCTCTTGAAAATCCTGCTAAGCTCTTGCCCTCATTGAAAGCTGTGATAATTTGGTCCAGTTAATTTTGATTTAAATATGTAGCCTTTCAGTTCTACTTTATATTCCTTGCTTTTATTTTAGCGAGATGAATAAGAACACGATTTTTTTCTTTATCTTATTATTTTGCATCCCTCTGCTGTTTGGTCTTAGAATCTTCTTTTAAACAATATCCTTTCTTTCAATTTGTCAGTGCAGTCACTGCAATTGTAAATGAGGTAAAATTAAATATGCAAGTTGATGCCTTTAATCCTGTTTTTTCAAAATACAGTAGTATTTGAGACAACTGTGATTTTTGCTGTAATTATTCTTTTGACATATGAAAGATTTATTCAGAATTGTCCTGCACCTTTTTTCCAAAGGAAAGAGAACAATTTCTAAAAGGCTGCAGAAGAAAGTTCTGCTTTAAATCTGTTCTATATTACTGCAAGTATGTAAGGAAGCTAAATACTGTTTTTCTAAATTACTTTCTTTTCTAATGGAAGTACACATAATTTCTGCTATCTGTTTTGTGTCGATATAGGAGGGAAAAGGGCATTTGTACTAAATCTAGAAAAATTCTTTTGGAATCTTTTGATGAGGCTGTATTGCAAAGGGGATATGTTATAAGCAGTTTGATACTTTCTTGTCCTGTCCAGAATACTGATGGCTTTGTCAATGGGGAGAGTTTAAGAATGTGGAGATAGGATGGTTTCCTGTTAAAAATAAACCAAGGCATGTACTAACATTAAGTATAAACAGGAATATATAAACAGGGATGGCTTATGGAAACAAACAAAACAGGCAGTTTTTTCCCAGAGAAAGTGGCAATGGAAGTGCTTCCAAGCTAGTTTTGTGTTCTCACAGTCTGTAGTGCTGCATGCTTGCTACCTTTTAACCAACTAGTTCTCTCAAGTCTTAGGATACTTTACAAGGAACTCCCAGAAGAGACTTACAGCACTTACTGTGTTAAGGGAGGATCCCTTTAGAGCACATAACCTAAACCCAGGTATAGAAGTCTGAAGGGGATCCTATGAGTTAGAGAATCTGTTTCCCACTAGGGCCTTATCCAGTTTTCACATTTGTCATTCAGCAGTCTTTTGGATGTGTGGCCACACACCCACTCCTTCATCTGTCAGTGCAGATAGTCTTTGAGGTATTCCTAATCACTGCTGAAAGGGTATGGCATATCCAAGTCCTTGGAGGTTGTCCTTATTGCACCACAGTGAACAGGAGCTAAGATAAGATATGAGCACTGAGATGGGATGCAAGGTCAGAAGCATAGAACTGCCCTCCAAAATACAGGCACTTTCCCTGGAAACTCAGGCTCTGTGGTATTTCTGAAGAATTTCTCCACCTCCAGAGATCTGCAGTGATGCTGTCTGGAGTGTCATCCACCCTCCTGCAGAATCTGTCCATCCAAGCATACAGCAGCACTCAGCAAAGCCTTGCTGCTGTTGGTGTTCTTAAACAATATAGAGAACTCTTCTCTAAGTAACACAGTTGATAGTGGTTGGAGATTGTAAAGCAGAATACCATTTAGCAAAACCTTTCATGACATCATGTTGACAACAGGCAGATTGTCAGTCTGGCCTTCTCTTCTGCATGGAGTCTCATTAATAAATCTGTAGGGCACACTGAAGGGAGGGCAAGTGTTAAAGTACCCAATCTGGTGAACTCGAGTTTTGGAACATCCATAGCGTAACTGCATATAATAATTTTCAATTACTTCTATTCAGTTTTAATTTTCTGAAAATTTCTAAGCAATGCTTTACATATATTCTTTGTTTTCTTAAATATGATAAAGATACCTAGAGACCTGAAGGTGCATAGAAAAAGGTATTTAAGGAGAAAATAATTATTCAGTTACAGACTGGTTTTTTTTTTTGTTTTGGTTTTTTTTTTTTTTTTTTTTTTAATGTTCAGTAGCAAATGCTTTCCTTTGTCAGAATGCAGGTCTTGTTTATTGAACTTATAGAAATGTCTTGCATTACATTTAAGTCCAGGAAAGAGCAAATGGTCTAATGTAAGCTTCACTGTTGTACTTGTGCCCTAACTTCTAAAAGATCACTGAGATGGAGACTAAAAATAACTGTGTATTTTGCTATTGCTGCTTTACTTGGTGTTTTGAAAAATTGCTGTTGACAACCTTTTAATACAAGGCAACCAACTGGGCACTTGCACTCAGATAAGGCCTTATCTACTCACAAGACTTTTGTTCCTGTGAACATTCAGAATGCAGAGTTAATAAATAATTAAAGGAAGATGCTACATTACTTTCTGGCTTATATATATTTTAACTGCACCATTACAGTTGCAAAAAGTTTTTATTTCTGGTGATGTGTCAGTCACTAAAATGTTGACTTTAAATTTTATATTTGAAGCGAAATTTGCAATGCTGAAGACCATAAATATCCTCACATTTAAAGTAAATAATGAACCTGGGTCACGGGAAGCAGAGATAAGGCTTTTCTTGTTATGTACAAACACAAAAATAGCTTCAGACTTGCAACTTCAAATCTGAAGCTGAGACTTCAACTGAAATGTTGAAAAGTATTTGGCAGTCCTTGTAGTTGTTAGGAGACTCATAAATGTCATGGGTAGTTCCTATTTTGTAATTACAGTGAAAAAAAAAATATGAAAACTTGATAGTTGAAGGCCACAGTCTAGACAGACTTGACTTTTGCTGCCTGAAGAGTGAGGACAAAACTTTCCAGATCAAAGTATCCATGTAATATGCACGCTATCATTATACCACAGCACTGCCCTTGTTCCTTTCTGGGATAGGATACAGCTTGCTCTCCCCTCTGGCTCTAGGTCCTCAAAAAAGGTTTTCACAATCAGTGGTTTATTCCTAAATGGATGGGTGAGAGCTAAGAGGCCTCCCAATTTCATTTTCTAACTTCAGACAAATGAAATTTTAAGCAACCTTATTAATTTTTGGGACTCAAGCCATAATCACAGCCTTGTTACAAATATGAAACGTGCACGGTGTTAGGAAGAAATAAGAACTTTAAGCAGCAGTTATCAGAAGTTCAAAACAATTAAAAATATTTGTGCTAGGAGGCATCATGTGATTCTACAGTGCCTGCAGCATGACTGAGCCTTCAGAGCTATTGTAAATAACACAAGTGCTTGCAGCTCTTGACAAGAGGATATTCCCACATCTCCTAAATGATTTCTAGTATTAGAAATCTGAGAGTGCCAGTATTAATGGTTGCTTTTCTGTATGAGAACAAAATGAATTCACCCTCTGGCTCTTGAACTACTCAAGTTCTTTTGTTCTTTATTTCTTTGTTACAGCTGTATACTAGACTCTTTGTTGAAGTGTACAATATTTAGCATATGCTGTGGCTGCAATTAGTTTTAAAGCCTCTTCCTGCATGATTTCCTTCCTATTTTTTTTTCAATTGTGAACTCTGAGTGTTCCTGAAGCTTATGATATGTCACAGAAAACAAAGGGGGAGGGAGAGAAAGAAGTTCTTACAGCTTCAGCCCATACACAGGGCAAGACAGTTTATATATTTTAAAAAAACATGATACACACTGGAGCCTTCTTACTCAAAACTAGTTTTATTTTAAAAAATAAGTTGAATGCATAGCACTCACAAAGATTCCATTGTTTTGGACATTTTGCATTTAGAAGCACCATTCTTATTTATGCCATAAAAAACATTTTGGTTCTAATAGTAAGAACAGTGTATTTTTAATGTACACTGATAAAGCCCTTTTAAATAATATAGATTGAAACTGTTCAGTGTACATTTTTTCTGTAGTCATGATGCAGCTGTAGTGTCAGAAAAAACTCAGACTAAGTAATAAATTAAAAACAAACAGCATGTAGTGGATCTTTTTACAACTGACCTAGTGTCTTAAAATAGTCAAATAAAAAATACCCTATTAAATGTAAATCCGTGGTATTAACTAACTGAGTAAGCCCCCCACCCATTATAGTTCCAGTGTTAAGTATTAGTTAAATTTTTATATATCGAATGCCTATGGGATAAATTTACTAATACTCCCAAAAAGAAGAGCCTATACTGCTGTGTCACAAAAAAAGATGACAAGTTAGCTGATTTAAAGATTTTACAGAAAAAATTTGCTACAGGCATCTGCTGTTATTTCAAGTCATGGTCTATTACAAGACTGTACATTCATAGCATCAGAGGTAGTTAGAGCACTGAGGACTTGGATACAGCATTGCAACAAAATGAAACCAGCAGAAAGAAGTCCATTTCCCACCAAAATGGGTAACAGTGCTGAGTAAAAAGCATGGCATCTTATGAGGTGGAAAGTCTCTACTTAACACTACTCTCAGACACAGGGAAATATTCATTAAGAGATGAAGAGAGGAGAGGGGGAAAAAAAAACCAGACCAACTTGCATTTTAATAAGGAATTGACCACACTATGCCTATTTCAAAGTTGATTCTCTAGGATAAGAGAGAGGGTCATCTTTCCATTCACCCTCCTATTCTTCTTGACTTGCACATCTATGCTACAAAAGCCCACAACAAAAATTGGGATTTAAAAGACAAAACAAGAGAAACAGGATTTCTTCTCCTCAACAATAAAGAGGTTTTTGTAGCATGTTATAATTTAGCCCCAGAAAGAATGAACACAGCTGTCATCCCTCCATTCTGAACAATACCGTGATAAAGCCTTCATCTTCATATTTGTTATGTAACTTAATTGCCCCTGTTTCAAAACAGGTTCTGTAAGATTCACAATAATTCAGTGTCATTCAATGGTACATGATTTTAAGTGCTGCCACTAAGACAGGGGATAAGATAGTAAAAGAACACATGAAATGACCAAAGAAAGCCTTAAGCCCATATACTGTAAAGATATTTTAAAGTAGTGAGAATCCTGTCATTCATCCCACTTCCTCCCATATTCTACCACAGGAGAAAGTCTGATATCTTCTTGTATTCAAAANAAAACAAAAAAAAAACAAACAACTAAAAAACCCCAACAAACACACAAAGAACCCCAAAAACCATCTCCATTAATATCTCTACCATAATTTTCATCCAAGAGGTGGATGAGTGAAGCTTTCTACCCTCAGACTATCCACTCCACAGGAGATAGTGTAATTCCATAAAGTTAAGTAATTAACACCTTACTTGTGACAAAGCAGTTCACTCTGCAAAATATTTTTGATCCACCCATTTGGAAGAGCAAATCTCTATATCTTCTTCTAGAACTCCCAAATAGTAGAAGAAAAAGTTGCCCCTTTATTACCTGAGAATTTCCCTCCACTATAAGCCTGACAGAACTGGATTTCTGTCAGCATTTAACTGTACTTTTTCTGTATGGATGATACTGTCAGTACAACTGGAGGATGCTTTCTGCTGGTTAATAATATTCATGTGTTTGTGTGTGTGTACACAGAAGAATCACAGCCACTGCAGTAGTTCTGGTACAGTACAAGTTCAGCTGAAACGTTCTCTCTTCTTCAATTATCACACTCCTGGGCAGTAGTTCACATCTACATTCTGTGAACACTAACATATCCCTTTGGTACTCTGCATAGATGCCCTGAAGAAAAGCCACTCCAACTGCTATAATCTCTTCCCTCTCTGCCTTCCATCCCCGAGTTATACCCAATTAGTGTACAAACCAGCAGCACAGTCATGAGTAGAAAAGTCCCTGAGTTAGTATGAAAGAGTTACTTTAAACACAAAAAAAGATAGGGAGGATAAAAGAGGCAAAAATACATTGTCTGTCGTGTAAGGTACAAAACTTAAAAAAACTAGCCAAAATACCAGTTAATTCATGTGCATTAGCCTGAAGCAAATAACCAACACAAGTGGTGAAAAAGGGGCAAGAGTATGGAGTTGGCCACATGAGATTTGTTTCTTCCTGTGATCTCCATGTACCTGTAGAAGTCTGGCATTCGGTGGATTCTTACGTTTCAGTAAGTATAAAGTAAATGTTAATACTGTACGGTGGGATGACATAAATGTCTTCAAAATAATACTGCATATCTCCTTCATTAACAGGTAAGTCTGTAGTTAGTCCACAGCTGTTTTTCTTTTGAGTCGTATTTCATAGACACACATTAGGAGCCGAATATTCTGAGTGTCAGAGTAAGAACTTATTATCCCCAAGCATACAGATTCTTTTTCAGAGGATGGCCTGTGTGCTTAGTTTCTGCAGTCTCTTGTTTGAGCTGTGGTACCAGTTGCCAATCCAGTTGCTTTTTTTCTAGGAAGACACCTTTTTTTATTCAATTTTTTGCCCTCAAACTTTTTTGAGGTTTAACAAAAAAATGAAACTATTTTCCACACAACTCTCCACCCCAAACAAACAAGCACAAAACCGCTTTGTACTTATCACCTCTCAAAGCAGGGAGTGATACAGGAGTATCGTCCATTCACTTGGTACGTCCGGTTGTAGGAGACACTGATACAGGGCTTCACCTCCAGCGGCAGGGCCAGCGACACGGCAGCGGCGCTCTGGGCGTGGCCTCGAGCCGGAGCACCGGTCTGTAAGGCAGCAGGGCAAGTCTGAAGCGGGTAGGAGGCTGTGTGAGCCGACGAGAGTATCTGCTGGCAGCTTGGCTGCTGAGGTGCCGCGTGGTGGTACTGCAGCGAGGACTGAGGAGCCTGGAGGTACTGTGGCACGTGCTGCTGAGCACTGGCCTGCTGGGCGCTTGGAGCTGGGGGCTGGAACACGGCCTGTTGGGCAGACTGAGCCTGCTGTCCTTTCTGCTTGTTCGCTTCCTTCACGTCGTTATCATGCGCACTAAAACGAATTGAAAACACAAAACGCATCAAAATTGGTATTAATATCGTTGAAATTCTTTTGAGTTAACGTCTAAGAGCACTCTAAAAATTGGTGCAAATATCTGACAGCTTCCAAAGCTTTAAAAAAAAAAAAAAAAAGTTTTAGCTACCCTTTACAATCACCTAAGGTTTCAAAATTTGGTTAGGCTACAGTCTCTCTTCAGCATTCCACTTCATTGTATAGCAATAAAAACCACAGATAAAAGCCAAGTACAATACATGTACTACAGCAGGATCTAGAATTGCAGTGCAATAAACTTTACTACTGTACTTTATTAGCCCAATAAATTGCCAAATTACCAGAACTTGAACTTGATGCTTCTACCTCATTTAAATTAAATAGAGCATAAGGTTTCTAAAGACAAGATACCGGTAAGGTTTGTAATGTCTGCATTACAGTACTTAAAGACTGTATGCATATTCATACTGGATCCTCTTCTGGACAGTAGAAACACTTTTTTCTCTTCTTTTCACCTTTTTTGTATCCTATCCAGTATGGCTCACCTGAATTCCCTTTGACTTACAGCTGTATCTAGACACACTCTCTTTCTCAGTTCTATGCTGAGGTTAAGCAGATGCCACCTACACATTTCAACTTTTTGATGGTGCCCTTCCTCTGTTCCGAGCAATACTGAAAACACTTCTGCAACAGCACTTGCATGCTTTAGGTACTACTCCTTTCATCATACACATTAGTGAAGCCACCAGAGGCCATCAATATGTGATAATGTCACATTTCTAAGGCTGATGTGGTTCTTCCAGATACAGCTGTGCTTCTACTGATCACAACTATGTTAGACTTGGGTGAGAGCAGATATCTATAGTGGGAAAGCAGATTGTGTAACATGCCTTCCCAGGAAGGTTCACTTGCCATTCACTGGCATTTTTATCTCATGTCAGCTTTAGTACAAAACTGGACACAGCAAAAATAGATAAAAACTCCTGGTCATTTTTTCTGGCCAAAGCTGGCCACTCAAACAATCTGAATGTTTGATCCATCATCTCCTTGGAGCATGCCTTGAACTTCCAAATAAAAGCTCCTATGCCTTCACTATTTCTTTGCTCTCTGAGCAGACTAGGGAAACTGGGAACAAGCTATTGAAGATGCTCAAAGCATCCCAGGTGTTCAGTGGCAATGCAAGGCAGAAGTTTATTTGTTGAAAGAATGAGAAAGAGGTTAGATCTGATAAAGTTTTCTCTTTTGGAAAAAGAAAAATTGTTATTGCCTAACAATATGTATCTACCAAACTTATGTGTTCCCTAATACATAAGTATTTTTAGAACAGAGGAATGAAAATTTACAGAGAAATGTAATTGCACTGTTGGCAGCAATTCAGTGTAGCAACAGCTGCAGAAATGGGCTTTAAAAAAGCCACTGCTGTTAACTCACATTAGGAGTCGCTCAATGCATGGCACCAGGAAGTCCCAGGAGTAGGCAGTCAGGTGATGCAGCCGCGGAGGCCACGTGGGTGACAGGCGCAAGATAATCCTCGAAGAAGCTACACAGGCAGTAGCAACTAAAGAAGGGGCGTAATTTAAAAATTCATGATCTAGAAAGAAGGAATGAGAAAATATTCATTTAAGTTCGATGTTCTCTGTCAAGACAACAAAGAAGTCGTTATCTGAAATCTGAAACTCACCTTGCAATGACACTTCCAGAAAGTAATCGGCATATTTTGCCATATATAACTTAGTCTTCTCTAAGCAAACCATTGGCCAGCCATCATGAAGATCAGTCTCATGGACAGCAATGGAAAGATAATAGTCGATGAAATGAGCAGCAGTTGGGAGGCACAAATTCCACTGAAATGTTTCTAGCAACAACAACTCCATATGAAGCAAATTCTGTTTTGTTAGTACCAAATTCATGTTAGTCATACAACCCAAGCTGTTCAACTGTTCAAGTTTGGGAACACTGTCTTCCTTTTCTTCAAATTTACCTTCAGGTGAACAGAAAGAGGAGGGAAAAAAAAGGTTCAGCACAAATGAACTATAAAATGGATTGTAGCTAACATCTTGTTGGTCATATTTCAATTCTACTATGTCAAACAAGCTTGAGACTTTCCTGCAGATGCAAAGCTCAAATGGACTATGTCATTAGAGACAGAAAGGGGTATGTACTAAAACGGGCTAAATTTCAACAGATAACAGTCAAACACTGTGTAGGATATTGTGCAGTGCCATGTTTCCTGTTGGTTTTCCCATGCTGGCACACAGAAGCCAGCTGCCAAGAGTAGAATATTAAGACATCACTGACACTGCACATGCAAGTTTTTGTCACCAAATTATTGTATAATGTGTCCCCATCATCAATGAAATACCACTGTGACGTGACTTGGCAAACACACCACAAGAGCATTTGGCTTTAATCACCCTCCCGCCCCCCACACACTCTTTTTGTGTCTAAAACTCACTGGAGCATAGCTAGAGCTCTGGCCAACCTGGCTGCATTTAATGCCTGCTATGGTAGGTGCAGTTTTACATTTGAGATCTGGCAAACAAGTGGATTACAGCAACGTGCATCTGAAAACCCTCTCTGCCACATACACTGTTTCAACCTTCCTTGGACTTTTAACTCGTCAGGCCTGTATGTTTTTAGCCTAAAGCAGAACTGTGTATGTAGAAAACCCATTAATAAGAGAAACAAGTGTCACATTTCCATACAGTTTGCCATATGGTTGTGCTATTTCAATTTCATTGCAAATTCTTTCCATCTTACACTCCATTCAGTACTACACGATACGTTGTAAATGCACATTCTTTGAGTTTTGCAGGACTGAACATACGTGAACATTTACTTTTTTCAACAGTGGAGGTACTTATATAGGACTTAATCCAATACCAGTGCCAGTCTGTTAGTTTTTGCTTCCCATACTCCAGTAATTACAGAAATAAAAACTTCAGGAATCACATAATAATTTCTCTTATTACTTCTTTAACCTTATCAGATATATCACAATGTCATAACTTATGACATCACTGATTAAACTGCTTCTTTAAGCCACACAGGGCAAAAGTTTAAAACAGCATTTTGGTTCTCTCTGAACCAATCCATACACTACATCTCAGAAGAGTGAGTACTCCAGGCTTTCAGATCTCTACTTGCAGCTTGCCATGAAAGATGGCAGAGGTTTGTTTAAAACAAAACAAAACAAATTTCTCTTTAGAACATGAATTTAATTTGAAGTCCAGCATTAGTTCAAAGCCAATCCATTTTCCTAAATGGATTACAGTGGTTTCTGAGGCAACGTTTTCATACTCAGCACGACATCCTTTGCCAAGAGAAGATTACTGGCTGGTGGCACCTACTCAAAGTCTACCCTCAGAAGAATCTGAACCCTTTTCTGGTTTAACTGCTCTGTTGAATAGCTGTATTGGCAGTCATGGGACACAGTGAAAAGATGAAAACTGTCCAACACCATAGCACTCCAGCTTTGTAGCAAAGAGGGCCTAGAGCCCTTACTGGAGAAAATGAGAATAGATTCACAGGAACAGATCTGCAGAAACTGAACCAACAGTTAGTTCTGCTGCCAGGGCCAGTTCCTCTGAATCTGCTGGTTTAAGGAGAAGTGCCGGCAGGTTTCCCAGCAAACTGCACCCATATTTTTTCAGGGATACTGAAAAGGGGTCCACAAATGTTGAAAGACAGATACACACCACAAGAATCCAGCTGAGGTCAATACAAGCAGCACTGTTTATAATGAGTGTTCGTAATTAATTCTGTCTTCAGAGTACTGCATATTCACCAATGTATTTTACCTGTTTTACATTTTATATGTGACAATACAGGATTTATGTTAGCCTTAGCTTGGTTAAACAACATGGCCATTTACAAAATCTAGAGTATTCTAGAACTACTCAGCACCATCAGCAGAATGCAGTGCAGTCTACAAATGGTTTATTTAATTTCTTTCTTTACCACAGATAAGCAAATTTCTCATTTCCAGCACAGGACCTACCTATTTTGAGATACCCCTAGAAAGACAGTCTTTCTGTTCCTACAACACAGGTCTTAAAGTTCACAGTAGAATAATTTGTTTACAAGTATAAACACTAGTTTTTAATCACAGTTTTTTTTTCTACCCTCAGCTTCATCAGGTACCAACAGAAATTAAAGCAAGTCTAAAGAAATGCTCCACCAATTGGGCCAAACTGGTATGCACTGCTCGTCATTTATAAGCAATTGATTTCCCCCACCTGCTCTACCCCAGCAAGGCACACCTTGCATCTGGCAGCAGAAACCATTACTCCAGTTAAAGTTTGGGGCCACATACTTACTTGCTAAGAGCAAACAGGAGAGAGCAACCACATGCAGTTGCTGTGTGGATATGTCGTAGCGGTCCATGAAGAGGTCCAGCAGGTACACGGCCAGGTGGCGCGCGGCAGGACACAGGCGGAACCTGTTGCTCACAATGGCAATCAGGTCTGCAAAGTATCTTCTCAGGTGTAACTGGGGAGACTGGCCTTTGTAAGAGGGCAGCTTCAGCTCCTGGATGGACAGCAGCAGGTAATTTTATTAAAACCACGATTTAATTTTAATTTAAAGTGGTATCAGATTAATACAGCTGATATTATAATGGAAGTTTCAAAGGATTTCTCCCTTCTTCCTTCTGTTCCCATCAGTTCAGAATCCCTTTTCAGCAAACAAAACCTATTTGTTGTGTTACAGAACAACTAAAAAATACTTTGTTTTTGCCCAACATTAACAACTTAAAATTTAACATATTTCGACTGGGCAAGCTGCCAGAGTGACTTCAGTTTTTACCACGTCTGTTGTATTACCTCTGCTGCAAAGGCTGTACAGCAAGGGCATGCAAGTATTCCTCAGCAGCTTCAATGCAAAGTTCAACAGTTTAACTCAACCCCTCTCTTGCTACAGCTCAATCTGAGCAACCAGACTTTGTACTTAAGTGTTTGCTTGTTCTAGAGCTGCCAAATCTCCTGCTGATGCCCCCAGGAAAAGATCACTAACAGCCAGCTGAACCTTGGGAAGAGGAATGGGGTACGCATGAACCAGCGTTCACTGCATGTGTGTGTTAAACACTGACCCGATCTGATCGATGTCACACTGATACTGATTATGTGCTCTAAAGCACCTAGTTAAACTCACACGATCTCAGATTTGGGGGGAGAATCCCTCAAAAGTCCTAGGAACAGCACATTTGAGAAAATCTGTGCCACGATCTATTTTGAATACAAAATTTGGACTGGCAGAAAAAAAAAACCCTCCAGGCTCCTGCCTAGTAGCCAGTAACTCCTCTTGTATTCAGCAGAAGTGCTATCCTCTGTTATCATGAATAAATTTATGAGATAGACTATGCACCCACATGCTGTGTTTAAGTAGGATTTTGAGTACAATTACATTTCCAGCGAAAATTAACTTGATTAATTTAACTTAATGGTATCAAGTTGGAATGGAGTCACACAGTTTATTCAAAGTTTTAGTGTAAACTCAAAGTCTTGAAACATGCTTTTGAAGTGAAAAAAAAACCCAAACAAAACACAAACAAACTTCCCACCTACTAAGCTTTATAATTCACCGTTCACAGCACTAACTTGGCTTTAATAATAGAACTTCGGTAGCAAATAAATGATCCTGTCCTTCCTTTATTTCCCTCCATCACTGTAAAAGAGTAAAGCAGTCACGACTCTGGGAAAAGTAATCAGCTCATCGAGTATCATCAGGCAACAAAAGCACGTTTTTAGTAGGTTCAGTCACTGTAAACTGATTTTCAGCCCGGGTGTTAAGATGTTCTGTATGAAAATAGTCCCGAAGAACAACTCTGAGTCAGTCGAAGCAACTTCTAGGCAATTGCCTAAACCCTCTACTATTCTTAATGCACCCAGCGTTTCTTTTACTGGGTTTTTGTTTGGTTGGTCGGGGGTTTTTTTGTTCCAGTAACACCACAGTGCTTCCTGCTCACTTTAAACCCGGCCCCACGCAAACGTCCCAAGCGCAGCCCCGGGCGCACCGGGAGCCCTTCCCCTCTTCAGAGGGCAGCGGGAGCTCGGTCCGGCCGCTCGGATCAGCTGTCAGGGCCGCGGGCAGAGGCCGCAGCGCCCACGGAGCGAAGGCACGGCGAGTTCCGAGTTTACAAAAGCCAACTCCGCCGAGCGCCGGCGG
>VZRX01004588.1:18420-34049 GCA_013398075.1 Notiomystis cincta | reverse complement strand
AAAAAAAAAGAAAGGAACCCAACACTACATTTTTTTCCCTTTCCCAAAGTCTGATAAAATTTTATTGCATTGAATCTGCAGTTTATAGGCCGTGATTTATGTATAAGCACAGTACACTGGAAACATTACATTAAGCCAAACTTCTGATCTTGAAAACCCCTTCTGAAATAAAGAGTTTTTACTCATCAGAGTATTTCCAATTCAGTAGCAGACACGCCTTCCTGTGCAAACTCATGGCAACTGACAATGTGAGAAATCGAGACATCACCAAGCCCTTTGGCTGTGCTGGGAGTTTCCTGGGGGTAGGTTGGTCACAGTAAATTGTCCTTAGCTGTGAATTTCACTTTCCTCCCGAGACTCTAAATCTCCTGACCTCTGAGTCACATCTCAAAGTCCACATAGTCTCTCTCCATCTGCTTCTTTGCACGGAAGGGGGAGGATGAGTGTGTGCAGAACCAGAGGGTGGGGTGAAAGGAGATGATTTAATATCAGATATTACGCTCCCATTTCAATAACAATGCACAACACCAGTTGCCGCCTTTATGCCTTTCCACGCGTGTTTGCTATGAATCAATAATCAAATACTGTCCTGACTAAATACCCCTGACAAAAGATGAGGTTATCTACAAGTCTTGGACCATAACACAACCAAAAGTCTTATACCTCCTGCAGATATATATGATACCAGGCAATTAGCTGTCTAGATCTTTATCACTGATTTGATCCTAACCTTCCAGTAAGACAAAGTAAAGAAATCAGTGTCCTGAGTTCAAGGTAAAAAGGGACACCTCTGTATTAAAGAGGTACTGTAGAAACTTGTCATCCATCAGTAGGAAGTGGCTCATCTACTAAATGCATAGCAAGCTGACACATCATTTCAAATGGAAGCAACCAATGTTATGAATCATGACAAAAATAACTTTATATCTTTAAGTTTTCAATTGTAATGGACAATTGGCAGAGTAGATAAAATTTCACAGCGTCCAGGGAAAAGAGAGTTTGCGCTTTCCAACCATTATATTGTATAAACTCCAAAATAAATTAATAATAATTTTGGTGTAAAATATGTAGAAAGTCTGATAAGGTTTTGCTTGAATATTATTTATTTACTTGTTTAGAGCTAGAATATCAAAACAATATTTAAATAAGCCTATGTTTGCAATGATCTACTCTTAAGAGTAAGAATTGGTAGGATTGTGATCTTGCTTAATTTTAGGGAATGAATTTTTTGTTTGTATTTTTGTGCAATTCAATGTATGCTCAAAGTAAGTCAGTAGGAAAAAGGTCACTAAGAGTCTGAATAGAAAATAGGTGTATGAAATTGCTGGCAGATCAGGAAAAACCTTTCTTAACAATGGAAATACAAGAAAAAAAAAAAGACCCATGTCTCCAGAATTATTTAATGTATAGAATATTTAAGATAAAATATGTATATATTTTTTGGCTTAATCTCTTTTTTCACTGGAACATTATTTTATATATGCTGAAACAGATTGCAATAAATACTGTGCTGACAAAATGCCTTTTATTCAAGTACCTTTCACACAACTTAAATCTTATGTTCACAAAATCTCTCCTTAAATCCCACTCCCACTTCTTAAATTACATTAAATCTATTTTGATGTCTGAACTCTAGCAAATAGAGAGTGTTGGCTGTATACATTGTGGAAGGGTCTGTCCTGCAATAGGCAAATGTAATTTCTTTTAAGGTACAGAGGGGTAAAAAGGAGCACAAAGAGTCTGTCTGGTTTATTTCAAACAATGAGTAAGAGGCCATAGAAAGGTCAGAGTCAGGAAAGCTCTACTGGTGACCACTACAGTACACAAGACTCTCCATTCCATCAAATCTAAATGCATCTCCTAATTGCATTTTCCCTTCAAAAGGTATAATTTGAAATAATGATGAAGGGGAGAAAGATGAGAAACAAGATCCGATGTGTTTCCTTGCTTTTGGGAGGTGGGTGATAGCTTCATTACTTGTTTTGGAAAAAAACTTACTCTACCTTTCTAAAAGCAGTTCCTTTTTTACCTAAGTGCCATGTAGTCAGTGTTATAAATTATCTGAGATCTACATGACTAATGTGTGGAGATCTATATCCAACTCCTCCAATAAAAAACAAAAAAAGCTGACATTTTGCTAAATATTTATAAAAAAATACCATTTCCCTGCTACTTTTCTGCAATGCAGCCACAGTTGCAAAGAATCATCACTTTAACATGTCATAAGGCCAAATACACTCCAAAAGTTTCAAGAGCAATCCATCCTATTAAACACACATACATACATTTATATAGCTTTAGCAGTGAAAGTAGTTCAGCTCATGCCAGTGAAATTAAACTGACAGCTCCTCTAGTACATTTCTGCCTCAATATAGAATCTGTTTTAGTTTCAGTGAGGCTTCATTTTGGTCCATAGCTCCATCTGCATGGATGTGCTGGTTTGGACACCAATCGAGGAGGAAACAACCCAGAAGGGAGTCTCTCTCCTCTCCCCCGCCAGCCAAGCAAGCAGGTCCCGGCAGCACCCACCCCTCACGGGTTCGGGAGAAAGAACCTCTCAAATGAGAGTGAAAAAAAACCCCGTTTATTCAACAAAACGAGTNTGGGGAATACAAGATCATCCCACGACAATGGAAAAGATGACAAGAACAGCATTGTACCCTAGAAGTTTTTAACTTTTCATTAAAAAGAGCTACAGAAATGCTCACAATCAGGCAACAGCGCGTTTTCCTCCAGTCTCCTGAGACACTTCTCCCTGGTGCCATCATCATTCAATGATAGTTTTAGTCTTCCAGAGACCCCTGGCAGCAAAATACTCTGGATGCATAACACAAAAGAGTGAGCTTTGGAACTCTGCTGCCGCTGAGGAGAAAGATGAGCTATTGACAGACGATCTCCATAAGGAACTCTGGTCAAAGATTAAGGAACAGCCCTGTCTCAGTTAGATTTCCTGGTAACTAAACCAGGTCTGTGTTGGTCTCTGTAACCATGTGGCTGGTCCCAAGCTAGGCCAATGGTTTGAGAAACAGTTACATGAACTTCTGACAAGAGAACATGGAGAAGGGAGTGGGAGGGAGGTAAGAGAAAAGGACCATCCCAAACAGGATTTCAGTAGTAGGGAAATTTACTGGTTTCTGACGTAAGGGAGCACTACAGGATATTTAGCCTCCTCCCTTGAAAGTCCAGGCCTCCACTGTATGGAACACACATGTGGAATAATGCATAAGGATTAAGATGGGGTATGAATTTTCAAAATGCTCATTACTACCCTGACTAACTAGACAGATATTCTCAGTCATTGCTAACAGGGCTTTTGGATAACACAGCCTAATGTGCACTAGCTGTGCCAGCAATCTTTGTGGAAGCTCAATGCAGGTTAGTGTCTTATATGATGCACACTGTTTTCTCCTATAAACAAGCACATGAGAACACTTAATTAATTTTTATAATTCCTGCAAAAGTGTTATCTATCCAAAGGCAGGGTAAAGAGTGCAAAAAGGGGAACAATTCAGAAAAGAGCAGCGAGGTTAGAAGAAGAACGTTGTCTCTAACCTCACCCAGAGCTTCCTACCATTAGGAATGCCCTTTGCTACCTCACAGAATACTTTCCCACATTCCAGGACCTTTTAGACTAACCACTCAGCTGTGACAATGAAATTGTCCACTACTCCAGGAAGGCTCATGAATGGAGAAAACCCAAATTATTTGAAAAAATTGACGTGGACTATAGAATTCCAAACAGAGAAAGTGAACACCTATCTCACCAGTAAGTATGGAAGGTGTGTATTTATTTTAGATGTCCATCAACATTTTTTTGGGAAGTGTTTAGAACAGTGTCCAAGGAAGGCAAAGAGTAACTAGAAATATGAGAAGATAGCCCATTGAGACTGAATGTAATTTCAACCTACACTACCAGTAGCTATTATGCAGAGATGAAGGGGAAAGTTCACCTAATTCTGTCCTCTCTGTCTTCCCAAACCTAAGACATGAATTAGCAAAAGAAATAAATTATATAAATCAAGTCCACAAATGGAGTTATCTTCTGAAGCATATCTTACGAAAAGCATATTTCTAGTCTGAAATGCTTAGCACTCATTCACAGCAAGAAAAGCATGTGTTCAAAGCAATCTTCAGCATCCTGTAAGCATGTTGGATGTACCAATTTTGACTACTCTATATTTAGTCCATTTCAGACCTGGAAAGAAGTCTGGCACCGATTGCAAAATAGATACCATCTGACCAGCTATTGCAGAAATTCATATCTGCATCCACATCAGAAGCCTAACTGGATACAAGATCAGTGACAATAATTTTGGTTGGATTTCATTTAGATGTTGAACATCTGGATCAGCTTAAACAAATGGACTTCTTCAGGCTGGAGGCCCAGCTTGCTGAAAAGACAGCGTTTCAGAAGTACAATACCTAAAGTTGCAAACCTCCTCACTGTGAGGAGAAGGAGGTAGAAGCTTGGCCACATAAATAAACTGTGGATCAGGTATGGAGTGAACAACTAAACACACACTATTTGTTCACCCACAGCACAGCCTTCAAAATTCATCTTTATAGAACATTTCAGATTTGACAAATTCACAGATTTCAAAGGGCATTTTTCCAGCCAAGAAGAAATCCGAGATACTGAGTCAGAGTACTGTCATAAAGCAGCAGATGACCCAAAAACTTCTTTGGTGTTCTGATAGCAATCTCAGCAGAGAAGGAATGATGGACTGCAGAGTGAAATCCTTTGGGGTGTTCTGCTCACAGCAAGCTACAGGTATTTGTGGATGACAGGATTGGAAGCCTGGTTATAGATGCCCAGGCTACATTCCTCCTACCTGAAGGTACAGGGACCTTTCTGAATTATCAAGATATACAAAACACAATAAGGCATACTTCACTACAACAGTTTTCCACAAAGACAAGGACCCCAAGATAGAGAGAAAATACTCCTCTGTGAATGTAAAACATGATAAATTATTTTCAACATTAAAATTATATCTTTAATTTCTAATATGAATTTATGACATCTCAGTTTCCATGTAATGTTTCTTCTTAGAATTTTACTTGGTTTATTACAAAGCATTTAAACATCTATTTTTTTTCCTTTTAAAATAATCACATCAGTTCTTGAGTTTCTTAATTGAACAGATTAATGTTAAAGTACTATTTTTTTTCCTTTTTATTAATCACTGAATATTTTTGTGACTCAATTGTTTTCAACAAAATTTTAAAAATGTGGACAAATTCAAATGCAAACAACATTCCGGTTTTCCCACTGACATTGGTAAAATTACCATTCTGTTTCTTTGGCATGACCTAATATTTTTTAACACTAGCACAGTGGGAGCTCATGTGGAAATTCTTGCCTGTTGCAATCTCGAATTCTCTTCAGAGCTGGTTTTATAGATGAGTGTCCCTCATTTAGAATTTGTCCTTCTTATATGTAACATTTTGTATCCAATATTACTCAGTATGCCTGTCTTGTTTATCAAGCTGCCTCACTTGGTCTCAAGGAAAAACTTCTCAATTCATGTGATTGAAATCACATCACTACAGCCAACGACCTTTAATTAACTGGTACCCACTGCCAGCTCAGGATCAACAACACAACAAATAAACCACCAACTAGATACTAACAAAACAGCAATAAATACCTAAAAACTTTTAAAAACCTTTATATAACTAATCTCCCAAAGCAGCATCACTCAGATATCCGTGCTGGCTACGAGCACAGCCACACTCCTGGGAGTGCAGGTTCCCCTACTTGCTCACTCTGTCTCCCAAGGCATGGCTTTCCACCTCTGGGTGTTCCCATGCTCTCTGCCAGTGGACAGGCTGGGAAGAAAGCACTTCCAGTTTGGGCATGCTCTTACAAGGTCACCCTGTGCGGTCACTCCACCAGATGGATGTTGGCTCTTTACAGTGCCCAGCACAGCTCGGTCAGAACAAGGCAAAGGTCGCAATGAAAGGGGTCAAAGTCTGCCAGCAACATAAAAGTTTTTTTTTTCTCTGTTTCTCTAACCTGTCCAGCCATTCAAGCTTTGTTTTATAGGGGTTTGTTTCTGTTTTATTTTATTTTTTTTTACCTTCACATACCCATCCTAACAGACATTCTTATCAAGGTCATTCTGCTAACTGCGGGCTCTGCACTTATATTAAGTGTAATTTTCTGTCAATGATTTGTCTAGAATTATGGTAAAAAGAGGTACAATATCTGTATAATCCATTAAAAAATATTTCCTCACAGTGCTTGCTTTTAAACATCTTACAAGTGCTTCTAAGCTACTTAAGCATCCTATGCTTTTTAAAGTTGGAGCATATTTCCATGGTAACTTCCATCTCCCAGCTGGGCAGTATAAAAGGGTCAAATTGTTTGCTTGATAGAAAATACTTCCCATAATACCATGCTATTGACTTTAAACTTTCCCCTGCCTAAAATCTCTACCAATTGAATCCTATATTGTACTTTCAGTTACTTTGCCAAAAATTTATGTCAGGGGAAATGGTCAATGGTTACCAAGCCCATACAAGTTTCACTTGTGTCATTAGAATGTTTTCTAGATACATACTCTGGACAATTTTTTTTAAAAGTTAAACAGGACTATTGATTTAAGAATATTTGTCCCCTAATAAATATTCCCCCAAATCCTTTCACTTGCTTTTTCTTTACATGATATTTTTTTTTAATAATATTTTTTCCAGATACAGAATAGAAATATTAATTAAATTATTCTCACAGTTATGCATCACTATTGCCAATAGTTCTTCACAAGATGTGGCCCATAAAAACAACAAAAAGAACAGCAATACTCCCTTATTTCTGGTTATTCTAAGACTGCCACACAATCACATCACTTCTCTCCTAATACAGCAGTTGTACTCCTTCTATATTTGTTGGGTTTTTTTTGTTTTGTTTTCTTTTTTTTATGGAGGTTGTTATATGATTTCCTCTTTTTTGCCTGCTATGTACTAGTTTGTTTTGATACCGGTTTTGGTTTAATTGTTAAATTTTTACTTCCTTTTTCCTTGCATCACAAACAGACTCAAAGTCAAATATGAACTCTTTTATGATTTGGGTTTTTCTATGGCAAAACAATATATTCCTAGAAACTGACCAGTTTATGTGCACAGTCTTCTGTTTTATATATCCTTTCCAATCAATTTTTCTCATAATTTTCCTCAGGTTTAGAAGATAGGTATTTCTGAAGCAGCATCATCAAGTGCTTTTCATCTTTGATTTGCTATAGGCAATCATCAACTTCATCTTTCTTTGCCACAAAAAAATCTTATCTGGATGATACTTTAAATTAGATGCAATACCTTTTGTGATAGGAATTTATTATCTATACTTCTTTGCAACTCTTAATGACATTCTACTACTGCTGCATGACATTTTCATACCTATCCCTAGACCTGAAATTTCCCATTAAAAAATGCAATTATTTTTTCCACATGTTATGGAAAGTTACCTCAGGACTAAGCCATCCTCCACCACGGTTTGATTCGGTAGTCTTTAACAGATACCTCCAGGCCTTTACTTAATGTATGTAACTCAATCTTCGGGGCCAGACTACTCAGGAAAATGCACATTACAGAAAGAGGGATATCAACATGAACATTCACTGAAGGTGAGGCTTTCTGACCTCTTTCTGGTTCAAAGGAGAAACCTATTATGGTTTTAATTCCCTGCACCGTATACAGTCAAAATTCACATGGGCGTTAAATGCAATAAAACTCCCATTGAAGTAGGAGACTGTGCACTGCATATGAGCAACCTGAAAGGCTAATGGGGTCACCATCCTTCCCCTCTGGTAGCTGTGTCATCAACAACCTTAACAAAAATGAACCTCAGTTCCTTAAAGGATGTAACAAATATAAAAGCTTTCCTCCGGGAAAATAATATATAGCCACTTGTAGAAGAAGCTGCCTGTCCAATAAGGGCTCACAAACTGAGCAGGGGCAAAGAAAACCCTTGTAAAACCAAACAGCTCAGTAAAGAACCCTTAACACAGCATATATGGCCTTTGGCAAAGGACCTCGTGGAATTGAATATATTTTTGCAAACTTCATTTGAAACTTGCATGTATTGAGGGAGGGAAAAGTATGATTCCTTAGCACTCTTGTTTCTGTCCATATAAAGCCCTTTCTAGCTTTTAAAATGAAAACTAAAGCATTTTTGTTAAACTGATTACAATGTGTCACAATGTTCAATTACTGGTGTAAATAGTCAATACACAGAGATTGAACCATCCTAAGGACTGAGAATTCAGACCACAAATATGTAATTTAAAAAACAGCTGGGTTTGTTAATATGAGGTTTTGCTGTGGCAGTGAGATTAATTCATCAATTATTACATTACACACTGATGAAAAAGATGCACTAACACCTGGAATATCAGCAGGGATGGCAAAGGAACATGGAACTTTTGGAAATGTTGAAGCTTGTAGCATAGTAACTGAAAATGGTATTCAGATCATCTTTTTATGTCTGTGAATATAAATACTTTTTCTAGAATTTATCTCTGGAAATAAAGAAAAAAGAAAACAAAAACCTACAGAGCAAGATCAGTCTTGCTGAAGTAATTACTAAATATCTGATTGATATCAGTTGGAGCAAAACTGGGTTTATCTTCTCACAATGGCAGAAGAAAAGGAAATGTAAAAGGAATTAAACTGGCTGCATGGAAGGGTTGCTACAGAATCAACTGGCTCATACACATTGCAATGCTGAATGAGTACTAAAAAATGGGCATTAATGAATAAAAAAATCAGAATTCTTTTAATTAATTCTTCCAAGAGAGAAATGTCACTTATACCAGTTCGTGCCATCCTCTTCTCTTGCATGAATAGTCCACTAATAGCTGCTTTTGGAGATTAACAAGAAAGAAAAATGTTGGTCTACAGCTGATGAAGATCCAATATGACGAAACTTTCATCCTCTACCATCTACCATAATAAGTTCCAGTCAAGACAATGAAATCTGACGATGTTCAGTAATTTAATGAGTGGGCACAGAGCATGAGAAGTGAGGTGAGTACTCCCCATTCCGGTCACAGCTGGCCACCTTCTTGCCATTGCAAAGATTCTGGGGTAAATTCCAAGCACATGAACATAGCTACTGCCTGCTTAAGGTTTTAAGACAGCCTTCAGTTTAGGATCATGACTGAGGTGTGGCGAGAAGCAGTGTGAGGAAACCTGCACTGTTATGACTCATGCTGCACCCCCACATTGATAACCAGGCTCTTTGTGTGCTTGGCTTTAACTCCCATGAAATACAGCATGGGAGGGAAGAGATTATTGCCATGAAAGTGAAGAAAGACTTCTAAACAAAATCAAAATGTGCTGCAGATCTGAAGAACATTAATACTTTCTGAAACTTATGACCACTGTTTTTCAGCACCAGGTCAGATCCTTTGGGCAATCATTCTTGTATGTATGGTGAAGTAAAAGCACCAAGTCCTGAGCCTACTAGAAGTCAGGTCATGCTATACTGTCCATACAAATATGAAAGGAAATCACATCCGTATTTCTGATGATTATTTTAATGCACAGGACTGTATGAATCCCACAATCTCATAGCTGTCAACTAACTGATTCCTCAAACACAAAGAGCATTAATGAATGCTCTGAATTGCTGCTGGTCTGCAGAGAAAACATCATTTATTTAACTTATCTTGCTGTGAAACTTCGGAGTAAGCTTTATCTAGGTCCAAGTGAAATAATTGTTGATAGAATCTTTTGATTTGTTTTGGGGGTGGTTGATTTCCTTTTAAATTCTGCTGGTTCCTGGTTATATTGCTCCCCCACAGTCCTGACATAACAAGTACAAGCTTGGCAGCAAAACCATGGTAGATTTTATTCAGTGGTCTGATGCTGCCTCTCTCCCTCTCACAAGCAGCAAAGGTAAATTTTGTCTTAGCACTGTGAAAACAGAATTTCAAGACTTATTACAGTGGTGTTAGTATTTAAATTTACACAAGCTATGGTATACACCTGAAATGCATTTTAATATACCCAAGGAATAGATTCAGTCCTGGAAAGTTCATTGTTGTTTCTAATTGTCAGCGACTGCTACACTTTGCTTGCCTGCAGCTATCCAATTAACATATCACCACTACAGAAAATATTGTAATATGCTCGATGTCCTAACAACAACAAGTCTCACACTCCACTTCTATCCAACAATTTCCTCCTAATAGCGCTTCCAACATATTAGCAAATATCAATGACGAGCATACAGGCAGATATGCCATCAGATGGTGCAGCCTGCAAACACCTTTATCTTTTGCAGTGCAAAGTTCTGCTGTGGAGATATTCCTGGTAGTTTAGAATATCGAGAAACAGAGAGAGGGAGAGAAGGAAAGCTCAACTCCAGAAGTGGAAAACATGTAACTTGTGCCCTGAGATATCTCTATGGCAACATTTAAACAATGAACAGAAAGCCCTGCAGGATTCTGCTCTCGCTTCCTTGGATACCAAATGTAAATCCTGATTCTCTTTTATTGTGTGCATGCACAAGCGTCTGATTTTTGCCTTTTCCGCTAACAGATAACAAAGTATCCAGGCCCCCTACCAGGAACTACGCATTAATTCACTTCCATGTATTGCAGCTTGTGAATATGCAACTAAACCACACTGCTGGCAGAATCGTCTCCCCTCTTGCGTCCCCATTTCTACCGCTCAGGAGAAAAAAATGACCATGACAGTACAGCTAAATGACAGGTAACCTTTTTTTTTCCCTGAATAAAGTCATTAAATAAACCACTTTAAAGTGTCACAAGCCAATCCCCAATGTCTTCTGCCATGACAGGAAGTAGAGGCAGGATGCTTTCCAAGGGCTGCTCCTTGCCCAAGCTGCTAGACTCAAGCATGGTGCAAGGCTGCCTTCCAGATCAGCATGGCTGCTGCTATTCCTAAATCCTTCTCATCTGGGTTGTCCTGTGGGGGCTGAAGGAGGCTTGTTTTTCATTATGATTTTCACAGAGCAGCTGGCGATGGGATGAAAGGCCCCTGAGAATAGTAACCCGAAATCCAGTCGGCTTGGCTACTCTAGAAAATACTTAGTAGGTGCCAATTGCATATCTTCAGAGCAATTCTCATCTCAGAGTGAAAATAGCACTAATCCCAGCACCCTTCCCTCTCCCCTGGTTCCCTCAGCAGCCATCAGAAACAAAGGCATATCTCCAAGCCAACACGAAGCCACTCTGGCAAGACCGAGATGGAGGCTCTCTCTCACGCTGCTGCTGCTGCTGAGCACAGTGCACTCCTTCAGTGAATACACTGCAACTTGGGTAGCCTGGCTTGGGAATTTTCACCAGCACCAAGCTCTCTCAAAATGTGCTAAAATCCTGTCCTGAGCCTCACTCAAAATCTTCCTGCCTCATATTGCAACAGCAAGAATCTTCATGCCAAATGGGAGACAGCTTTTTAGGTCACAGGCAAATAATTTTAAAGCCTATACATAGGAAGCCATAGCAACACCTCTGGAATCCCTTTGTTTTTCTCTAGTCCCACACAATTGCTTGTATTGGCTCACATCTACAGCATTTTTTCTTGGGTCTCACCTAATCTGAAAGCCCATTTTTCACTTGTCAGTGGTATCAGACTGGGAGATATTGTGACACAAAATTTGCCGCTCCAGCAAACTGAACCTGCTTCAATTCTAGATCAGTGCAAATCATTCCTGACAGGAGAAAAGACACAGACCAGCCACCCCCTTGCATTAATAACTTACACTTTGCCTGAAGTTTGAGGTGTGTGATCTCTGACCTTCTGGAAAACAATTAGAACAAACAGAGCAGGACCTTCCAGTACAGCTTTATCTTTCCTCCTGTACAAGCATTTAGCGCCTAAATATACACATACTGGTTCCCTGTACAGAGCCAGAATCCCAGCTGCCTGGGGTCACTACCAAAAATATCGTCCATGGTTTGAAGAGGAGACAGCCCTCAGGACCAGCATATGCTGCTGAATGACACACCTGTGCTCAGACACCTGCGAGGGAAGTAGCAAGGACAGCCAGCTCTGGCCTCTGGCTGAGGAGATATGTCACTTCTCACTTAGCTCGAAGTTTGGATGAATGTTTTGGCTATTTATTTCCTGACCAGCCCTTTGGGCTCTGGATAAGCCTCAGCACAAATGCTGAGAAATGCTATACCCATTCCCACTTTGCTATTGAATGAGTTAAACTCTGGGTTGTTCCATGTGTCTTTTGGCTACTGAATTAAGTGAATGATTCACTGAAGTGTGAAACTGTTGCCTCTTTGGAAGCAGACACACATCCCTAGCTTTTTAATGTTGACAAGGTTTGCCTATTTCAGCCCAAACTGGTGACTAAATTTTCCCAGTGCTTCCTTATCATGTCAAGAAAATACTCCTGAGAGTTATTGTACAAAATGAATGGGGCACCTATGACAGCTTTCTATTGTCCAAAACTGGAGTTGCTCTATCAAATTTTCTGTTTATGTGTTCACTTGAAAGCAATCCAGGGAAAAGCTTGGAAATGCCTTTTCCTTAGCCAGCTTCTTTTTTCCTTCAGTAATTACGGAGCAGCAGCTTAACATAAATTTAGCTTTTTCTATTACTGCAACTGCTGATGTAAGTGTAGCCCACAACAGGGCGCAGACATACCATGATACATGAAGGAATGAACGACGGAGAGTTTTGCACTTATTTCAGATGCTGGCAAAGTTATTACCCATTTAGTGTCCCACCAGGAGACATGGGCCCAGAGAACAAAAGGAGGCTAAAAGACTAAAGCACTTCACACTAAAATGGTTTAGCTGTACTGAGAAGGATGGGAGTAACTGGAGCTGGAAGGAACAATTTTTGCTGTGCCTCCTTCCTTCTTTTTGTGAACACAACTGCACAAAGGGTCTGATTTGTTCGCGTGGCCAGACAAAAACTCCCAGAGATTTCCTCAGGAGCAGGATTGAACCCTAAATCTTAATCCTTTTCAAGTAGCCAGTGTTTAAGAGGCATGACCTCCAAACAGAAGCACATGGGAGATGTTTGAGGGGCAGAAGTTCTCATTTCCATTATGCCAAAAGATTCAGGACATTTACATGGAGTAACAGTAGTGATGTAAGGGAATGGAGAAAGAGGGGAAAAAAGAGGAGGCTAATATGGATTTATGTATTTTTTCCTGGGAAGTTACATCTCTGTTTTGTCTTGTTTCGTGCAGGCACTTTATGAAGTGAGAAATGTTGCCAGAAAATCAAAGAGCTAAAATCTGGATCTACCAACACTTCCTTCCTGACTGCTCTCCCCTTCTCCAGAACATCACTGCTAGAGAAAAGTAAAATGAAAGGCAAAGCTAGTTCTGCACCTTGCCTGCCAAAAAAATTACCCATTCCTATTCAATGGCTCATTTAAATAGTTGTTTCTCCCTCGCATTCTGCACCAGTTTTGGCCTAATACCTCCAGCTAGAGTCTTAACATGTGAAGGCCAAGGCTGAAGAGGGCAGAGGTGAGGGGGGACAGAGGGGAAGAAAAAGAAAGAAAACTCCCTACCCACGAGCTATGCAGTCATGCCAGGAGAGGGGACGGAAGTAGCACCCTTCCCCACAGGAAAACATGGACCTCTATTTTAAACATCATGTTATCCTCCCTTTATTCCACACTCCCACATGACATTTCTCCAGGAAGAGAGAGATATTTACTGGTCTGTTACACATCATTGCTAATTTGTGATCCTCACCATCTACGAGCCACTTTTTAATTATTTTCATTATCAGCATAATAAAACAAAAAATTTCCTGACACGTCAGTATCCTCTAACTGCTTTTCAATCAAAGTAAATCTCTTTAAACAGCTGTGAAAGTCCTAAGGGACCCTGAAGGATTCACCATAAAGAATTTCCTAGGAGATCTGGAGGGCATGGGTGGCCAGTACAGCAGTTCCCTAAACTCCCCTTCAATAGAAGGATGTCCTCTCTCTGCCTGTTACTGTCCTTTCCCAGCAGTGGAGTGCAAAACATGCCATTTCTCTCAGAGCTGCGTCCTCAAAATCCATTAAAAGCCCCTGCCCCACACCCCACCACTCCCGCCAAAAGCCATCCTTCACATCCCTGCTTGATTATAAAATGTTCCAGCTAATACACCATATTGATCTGCAATGTCAGACTGGATACCAGCATTGGAATTAGAGCCTTGAACTATTTTAAACACTCACTAAATACAAATACCTCTTCTGTGCATCTAATTCCATACAAGTTGTCTCCGTTTGTAGAGACTGGGCAATCAGGCAGCACCCCCCACTCACTGCAAGGGCTTTCTCAAAAGATTCCTTTGCTGGTGCACATTTACAAATGCTGTAGAGACACACAGGCAGGTGTCTGCAACACCCTACCAAGGCTTGAGTTTTAGGAATTGAAGCTGCTGTGAGAATTCAATGCTATCCTCATTCCTTCCCTTCTCTCTTCCCAACCGCCCCCCCTCCAGCCATTATCAAAATACAGCCAGGTTCTTTATTCAGGTGGGGGGAAAGACGGAGAAAAGAGGAATAGGGATGAAAGAAGAGAGGCAATGGGGCACATTTCCTTTTCCAAAAAATAATTAAATGGAAAGTGTACTCACTGTATCCTCAAAGACTATCCAGCTGGAAATCCGAGTGATTATGAAAAACCAGGGTGGGGGAGGGGTTAGAAAACTATTTCATTTCAGCAACCAAACCAAAATTAAAAAGAAGAAAAGAAATAAAAGAAAAAGGATATCCACTTGCAGTTTCCCAGCAATTTCAGTCCATACAGGTGCCAATCCAACCCAACACTGCTGAACTCTCCCCCTCTGGCAATTTGCTTTCTTCTTCTCTGTCCTTTACTCTCTCTGTGGCTTTCAACTTTTCTGCTTAAAATTTCTGTAGTGGTAATGTTGATGGTTGCCTTCACTGAAGAATAGTGGTTTAAAATAACAGGAGAAAAACAAAAATCCTTGCAGAGGATGAATGGTCCTTTTCGTTTCTGAAACTTTTCATTCCACTGTGGATCGTTTGCCTAGTTTCCTTTTTCTGAGGTTTTCTGCCTCTCTGGCTCCACTGCTCCCCATTGCTCTCTATTTGTTTTTTCTCTGGAGAGCAGAAATAACTGTATTTCCTTTTAAGCAATCCTCCATCTGTATTCTTTTAATGTAATTTTGTTGTGACACTTAAGATCCAGGTCTTGCCAGGCAATTTTCTTTTCCCCCCTTCTTTGCTGCACTATCAATTATCCAATCCATGTGTCTCCACATTAGAATGGGGATTCCCATTCTTCGTTTTCTCTATTCCCCCACACTCCTTTAGAAAAGAATCTCCTTTTGCATTTAATTTTTTTATTCCTGTCTGTCAAAACAATAAACTTTTAGTCTCTCTCCCCCCTCTCCAAAGATCTGATTAGATTTCCAATCACAACCCAGTGCGCAATTGGATTTTTGATTTCGGCAAGAAGCCAGCAATCCACAGCATCAGCACCCTCTCCTTGTTTCAAACTCCACGTTATATCCTTTTGCCTTCCCTCCAACTCCTCTGCATTTTCATAATTTCACATTAAATGAAATGAAAGAAGGAGGGAGAAGAGAAAAATTCAAGGTTCCCACCAGCTGTCAAGAATAAATCCATCACCTCGTTATTTTTTAAACACTTGGGATGGGTATTTT
>VZRX01004588.1:0-13513 GCA_013398075.1 Notiomystis cincta | reverse complement strand
ATTTTCTTAAAAGCCTGCCTGATTCTGACAGTTCAACCAGTATTTGCAGGTTCCAGCCTAGCCGGTGAGACAGAGTAAATGACAGCAAAATGAAATGAGGTATAAAGTTGTCTTTGCAAAAGAAGTACAGGGCAGGCATATTCACAGGTACCAGCTCTGGCCACAGATGCAGAGGCTCGATGATAATATGAAACAAGGTATAAAGTTATCTCTGCAAAAACTTTAACAGTGAAAATAATTTGCATTGAAAGACAATCTGTTTTCCAGTTAACAGAAATCAATGTTCGTTTAGAATTTGCATGCACATACAAATTACCTAAAACTCCATTTTGGCAGTTGTTCAAGGGCAAAAGCCCTTTTGAGTGGCTTCAAGGTTTCAGTGAGTTTAAGCTCAGTAAGCTGTGCAACATCTAGGCTCACCTATCAAATGTGCCACAGTTTGATTAGAACGACTTCTGACATGCATTTTGGAGTTTTCTGAACTGGCTCCCCACTTTGGGTTACTGAAGGACTGACATGTTTGTTATGCTCTTACCTGCTCACCCAGGTATGTCAGATGTATTTATCTGTGTTACCTAAAGTGCTCAGAATTGGGCTTGTGCCTTGTTTCTCTCGGGGATCTAAGTCCAGTGGAAATTCTACAGAAAATTTTGCATGTATGAGGTCAGATACACTACTCTTTTCATGGACACAGAACACAAATTATATATGTGCTGGCATTTGTCTCTCTCAAAATCAGAAAGATATTATTTATAGATCTAACTCCTCCACACAACCCCCAAAAAAGGATTAGTCAGGTGCTTCAAGGGTAATTATAGCAAACTTCCAATATTAAGCAGTACCTCTGAGTTATTCCATGTTAATAATAATTTAACTAGCTCTTTGCTCAGTCCTCTCTCAAATAGTCAAGATATGTTTGGTATCCTTACTCAGGCTTCAGCTTTTGTGTGAAATTGACATATTTGAAAATAAAATAAAGTTTAAGTTCTATGTCATATTTGAAGTTTTTTTCAGAATTATGAAATCCATAAGCTAGCCGAATTCAGTCAAGTAACACTTACTGAATCATTAACATTGACTTTCAGATTTATTCTACTGACTCAACAGGCTTTCTGGTGAGAAGTTCTACTAGATGTAAGCTAGGCAACTGGAACCAGGCACATTTAGCATCTGATCTTACTATCCCTGAAATCAATGCCAAACACAAATTACATGCAATGGGTGAAAGGCTGAGTGTGTAGCAATAATAAATAACCCAAGCCTAGTGGTCTTTCAAAAATGCTAAAAAAGTCTCTGGAGTTTTTCAGGGAAGGTTGTGAGTGTGGTAGGAGATGAAGTTGCTGACAAGTAACAATCTTTTTCTCAGTTGGTAAGTTTATTTTGTTCCTGTCTGATTCACTGATGCTGCTGGTGTATTTTGGGTCTGCAAACGTTTTATGAGAGTCTTTTTACTACTCAAAATACAAAAATCCACAAGGTTGCTCCTTTTCCCAGAAGGATAAAACCAGCACAGAGTAATATGTCTCCTCTGCCGTTTCTTTAAAAAGTTCCTGAACAATTTCCTGCTACTATTGAAGAACCTGTGAGTGAAAAGGAAGGTTTCTATAACTGAATTAAACAAATATATAGGCATCAGGTACAGAGGATACCCAGTTTTGGGCATCCAATCAGAATCTAAGACACAAGGATCTGCTGTAGCAACAGTACCTCTGCTGGTACAAAGTGACACTTGTGACAGAAATGTGCTCGTTTGCAAATGACATCAAAATACAAATTTCTAATAGATAACTATTTAAATAGATTATGTATCTCATTATATACAATGAGAATATATTTGCTGGCATATATGTGACTAAACAAAAAAATATATCAAAACTGATATGATCTCTCTTAGAAAGTTTGTTATCTTTAATGCATCAATTACACTTTATCACCTAATAAACATAGAAGACTGTGATTAGCTTCTTAGAAGATAACTTTAAAGCAATCTAGTTGGCAATGTTTATAGGATGACATTCCACGCTACAGGAAAAAGTAAATATCCTTATACTTAACAAAATAAAAAATATATAATTTCATTATCTGTTTTCTGAGCATATATGTCACATGTGTGTGAACCCTGTTTAAAAGAAATATTTTGGTACCGTCACAATAACTCATTCATTAATCGAATGTTAAAACACTGTTATTAACTCTAGAGAGAACTGTTACGTGTTTCCTGCAGCACATTATATGTTGTTGCCTTCAAACAGGACTGATTGTATATTGCCTTCAGTCCTGTCCAATCCTGAGTATGGGAGGATAACAAAACTCAAATGTATGTACTGCATCTTCACATAATAAACATGAACAACAGATTGTTATAAAACGCCTCTCCCTTTCCAACAGACAAGGCCATTTGTAGAACTGTTGTTCTGTGTGTGGTTAACACTGGAAAAGACTAGTGGACAAGACCAAATATCCACAGTATTGGTGGAAGAGAAAGCCTAAGAGAAGAGGATTCTGACTATAAATGAAGAAGAGAAATCAATTATAATTGATTAAACATAACCAAATTTCGAGGAAAAAACAGTAAAACCAGACTGCTTTATTTAGACAAAATGAAAAACAATTGCAATATTTTCCTAGGTCAGTTGACAGCCCTGCCTCACTTTTAAATAAAAATGAGGAAATCATAAAGAAAACTGCAGAACATAATATTATTTCTATTTTATTTAACTTTGCTGACAAGAATCTGTTTGCGTATGGAGAGAGTACTTGAATTCTCTTATAACTTACTACTTTCAAAAGGGAATAAAAATTGCTGACAAACATACTTTTGACTGCACAGATCTAGTATCAAGCTCATTAATCTATTTATGAATTCAATGGAGATCCTAAAACTTTCAGACTATATGAAATATATCATATATAATCTAAGAGGAAAACTGAATTTTCTATTGTAATCGGAGCCCATAGCACATAATTTTCTGTTTATGTGATTTCACTGATTATTGTTCAATCCTTTTAATACAACAAGCACTAAAATCAGGTGCATAACCATCAAAATTAACAGCTGACTGATACCGCCCCATTTATTCATTTTCATGGGGTTGGTTTTTTTCTGATGTTTACAGTTCTACTGAGAAATTTTGTTTTGCAGGTAATTTCTACTGGGTCATAGCAGCTTGGAAGAAACAAAAAAAGATATCCTCTTTCCAGGAAACTCTGGGTAAAACCACAGCATATGATTTTGGTACACAGATGTGTACATGACTCTTCAATAGACTTGTAATATCCTAATGCCAATTGTTTCTGGTAAAGATGGAGCTGAATAGTGGGTTTTGTTTGCATTTGAAGGAAACCACACTCTCAAAACTTTTGCAGGTTTATGGCATTTCCTTGTGCAGTTGGGGTAATAGGACAAATTTAGAATTGTCATACATTTGTACAAATTTTCATCTTCCATGCTAACCATCCATCAGTGAAAACACTTTGCTGTTCAGAGAGACTTTCTAGAATTTCTGCTTTTGAAACGGAGTCACACATTGTCAAAGTTCCCATTATGCAGAGACAAAACCAATTCCCCAAGCTGATCATGAAGCATGCCCTTGCTGCAAAGCAGCCTAATGGTGTCCTGGGCTGCACCAGGCAAAGGGCTGCCAGCAGGTCGAGGGAGGTGGCCCTTCCCCTCTGCTCAGCCCCAGAGAGGTCACACCCGGGTGCTGTGCACAGATCTGGGCTGCTCAGTGCGAGAGAGACACGGACACACTGGGGAGAGCCCAACAAAGCAGCATGGAGACATCAGCCCAGAGCACCTTTCCTGTGGGGAAAGGCTCAGGGAACTGAGACTGTTCAGCCTGGACAAGAGGAGACTCACAGGAATCTCATTAGTGCCTACATGTCCCTGGAGGGAGGGTGCAAAGAGGATGGAGCCAGTGGTGCCCAGTGACAGAACCAGAGGCTGTGGGCACACACTGAAACACCAGAGGTCCCCTCTGAATATCATGGGATGCTTTTTACTGTGACAGTAAGAGCACTGCCACAGGTTGCCAAGGGAGGCTGGGGAGTCTTCCCCCCTTGGAGATATTCAGAGGCCATCTGGACATGGTCCCAGAAAATTTGCTCCAGGTGAACCTGCTTGAGCAGTAGGGATGTTCTACGTGACCTTAGAAGGTCCCTTGCACCCTCAAGTATTCTATGATTCTGCAGTTTAACAGTCTGTAGAAGTATTTACATAAAAGGAAAATAAGGAACCTCATACTTAACTGGTAAAAATACTTTTTCTAAAGTGCTCTTAGCTTCTATTATTCACTGTATAATAATATTCATAATTAGGAAAATTATGTGCTCAGCACTAGCAGAGGGTCTTTTCTAAAATGAATGATGCTTTGAGCAAAAACAAATATGAGAAAGAAAAACTACTAACAGAAAAAAGGTAAACTTTTCCTACTTTTGCTCTTGGAATTGTGTTGCAATTATCACTAGGGCATATAAATTTCAAGTGTTTTCAAAAGAGTTCTGAGAATAGTACCCAATTCCTGTCATTTTCCTATGCCAGTATTTTCAGGCTTGGGATTCAGATCTAGATGAATTTTCTTCTTTCTAGGACTGAGCACCATTGACAATAAGCTGTTGTGAATTCACTCCATAGGGAGGAATAACTCCTTTGATTTCGATGGAGCATCTCCAGATTAATGCAGGTGCAAATGAAAATAGACCATCATTTTACATCCATGCCTCATTTAATATGTATTTGGTTTTCTAAACCACAGAATTATAAAATCACTGAGGTTGGAAAACGTTAGTAGAGTGAAAAAGAAGGACTGTTTCTTTTAAATTGAATTTTTTAGAATGTAAAATGTAAGAATATAGACAGCTAGATTTGGGCAGGAATGATCCATCAGTTTGAAAATAATATCCTTATAGTGCAACAGCCTTTTTTCCTCTCAGTGAATATTAAATAGCAAAAGTATGATACTTTGACACAGAGATGAATGTATCAGACATCCTAATTTCTTCTCCTGTGGAGTTATTGTGACTGGAAAATACAATTTCCACATATTGAGAATTAAATCTTAACTACATACGCTTCGAAACTTTAATGAGAGACAACCTAGCAACCATATTTTCCTACCGTGTCCTCATGTTTAGCATACATTTAAAGTGAAATTCCGATACAGGGAGAAAATTTAGAAATTAACCTCTGAGCCAAAGAAAAGGTAACATTCAAGATATCTAAATTTTTGTCACAGAAAGCATAAGAGTTTGCTTTAACCATGCAAAGAAAGTTACAGCTTTCAATAAATCGGGGAGCAAAAGAAATGTGGCTTATAGAGGACAAACTGTAAAAATGGAAACAATAAGAAAGTTTTGTGGCATAAATAACATTTCCCAAGGGGAGAACTTTAAATTTAAAGATCTCTTCTCAGGTACATATAAAATAAATTACTTCAACTAAATATCATCAGCATCTTCTGTTTCTATGTCCAACATTGGAGAATCATATTCACATGACAAAAAAATTTCACTTTATCCTCATTTGTCAATACCAAAAATACCTGTACTTTCATAGTGATTTTTTTTTTTTTATTCCTTTCATTTTCCTTTTTTTTCCCCCTTAAATTATTAATGGCTCATCCTTGGCCACCAGGAAAAAACACAAACTATTTTTTTCCCAGATTTATCTAAATTCAAATGGATTGAAATACTATAGTGCATATAATATACATAAGGACCTGATTTCTTACCGTTGGTGCTTGTAGGACTGTTGCTAGTGATGTGGGCATCAAAAGTGTTATAGCCAGGACTCACTGGATCTGTATTTCCAGAGTCTTTGCATGATCTCAAGATGGATTATTTGATTTTCTGCACGCCTGCCACTCTACCTGTAAAGTGGAAATAATACTTAGTGCATGTGTTAAACAGGAAGGACTGTTTTAAACAGAAGTTCCAACTCCCAGTTGGACCAGGGAGAGTAAAGTTCCCCAGCAAACATAATCTGGTGACACCAAAACCACCATAGGATGTGCACTACACCGAACAAAGCAAACTGGAAAATATAAAGTATCAAATAGGGAAAAGCCCACCCCTCTAAATAATCATCATTCTTTACTGTACCCTAGCAGTCATTATGTGATATGAAATTATTCAAGATCCCTGAGTGTATTGTAATAAAAATGTATTTTGACAGATGTTTTACAGCTAGATGGATGAAAAGTAAGGGAACAGTTTAGGGCCTAGAAATGAAGAACGGGAAGAAACAATGTATTTATATTCACAAACGTTCTGAACAATGGTACAGGTTACTTAAAAAATTACTCTGCAACCTCGATTTCTCTGGATTTTCTCATCAGGTGCTCTGCTCTTCCTTTTATCTCCACATACACATTAAATAAATCATTTAAAGAGCATATGAAACACCTAATCATCTTTCAGTATAATCTTAGGGAGATGGATGAAACACTACAAGACAATGATGAGCCTCTCGAAACTCTTTTGGAATTTACTGTTATTGCCACTCCAGCACAGACCAATAGTCTGTCTAGTCCACTGTAGTACCATTTCTAAAAAGAATACAAGATTATTCCCTAATAGGTGGTTTCATAACTTCCACTTCATAAAACAGTGTATGCTGAAAAATAGTCAAGACCAATTTTCATTGGATTTGCACTTAAGCCCTGAAAATGCTACAAGTGGAAAAGGTAACTCTATATTTTAGAGACAATGAGAGGAAACGGGTTTAATATGAATAAACATCTTTGTTCCCATTGAGGCAGGATCCTGTGAAAAGTTCTTAAAAAATTTGTGGTTGAGAACTTTTCTCATTCTTTATTGACCCCACAATAGAAATCCTAATAAGAAATGCTGGCAGCCACAAGTGGTGAAAATGATGGTAAGAAGAATGATTATTTAAAAAGTAATTTATTTTTTTAATTCAATGATACTTTAGACTAAGTTTTCCTACAAACTCTCCAAACTTCATTCCCAGGTGGAATGGTACAGTATTAAATCAAAACTCACCTTTCTGAATTGCATTTGTTCTTCAAGGTCTAGGGAAGAGTTTCTTGTTAAAGGGATTATTTCTGGTGATGAACAGGATGAAACACCTGTAATGGATGAAACACTGTTTTAAGAAGCTGCACATCATGACTGTAAGATTGTTTGAGTGTGGGAAAAAAATATCTACAAGAGGTGATGCACAGAAATCTGGATTTTATCCAGTTATACTAAAAGCTCTTTGGTTTTTCAGACCTTCTATTTGGTTCTCCTTGGACTTTTCTCCTAGCTTAGACTGAGACTGCATTTTCTTTAAATTGTATTTGCTTTACACTCCTTTGTGCATGGAGGTGGAAGTATAATTTTTTTTTAAATCTATAATTTAAGAGATAAGGAGCACTATTAGCTTCAAAAATTACAGTACTAATAGTCTATGAACAATAAGTGAGGCTAATATTAAGAAAATTAGAATAAGATGCTGAAGACAACTTTTCCAAAAGTTGTTAAAAACTTAATGGAAAATATATCTTGTAAAAATCAGGAGGTCAGGAGACATGACCTTTCACTTAAAATGTTTCAAGTGGGCCTTATTTTCAAAAGCAGCACAGCAATATTTTCTAAATGCAGCTCCAGTTAAAATGTGTTCTCCAAAGATGAGCCAACTACAATGAGTCATCACTTTTGGAAAAGACATTTAAGAACTCCATATATGAAGGCATAAATCTGGCAGCAGGAATTAACCATCTATAATCCTAAAGCATATGCAGTATATTTTAGCAGCATTTCTTTTCTGGAAGAGAAATTTAGAAGAAAGTATTAGGTTCAAAGAAAAATTTTAATGCAATCTCTCACTAAATTAAGGTTGCAAAGCTGTTTCATATTAAAATCTTTTCCCAGAAATATGATAATTAAAAACAAATCGGTTGGGTTTATTTAATTTAATGCTTCTAGTCTCCATTTTCTTAGGAAAATAAATATAATAGATAGATAGAAATCTATCAACTTTTATTTATTGATGTGAAAAGAAGCAATAAATAAATGGTTCCAAAGTGATCTTTTTTACAGAATATTTTCCCTTAATATTTCTTCAAGAATTTGCATAGCTATTGAAAATCACAGAATTATAAGGAAATTGCTGTTTCTCTTCCTGCATGACTACTGCAGATAGAAGAATCAAAGATTGGTTTGTTTATGCCTTTTATAGAGATACATAATCTATGTAGATAGATGTTTATCATGACAAATGGTAATGTTTAAATGTAATTGGCATGGGGGCTTTATGGTCATAAAGATGTAAGGAATAGATATTTATATAAAAGAGTATTTCAAAAATGTGTGACAAATAATTGACAAAATTTAGATATATTTTCTAAAATAAAGTAGATTTTAGATATTAGAAAGTATATACTCTTAGAGAGATAGATACAGATTAGTCCTTGAACTCAATAGTTTAGGATTTTCTGCTTGTTCGTAGGCAGAGCAGCATTGGCATTGCTCCCATTAAATTAATGTTTTTAAGATCAGAAATTCTCATTGTTCACAGAAGAATTTGCACTTGCTGAAATTCTTCAATTTGAAATTTTCTGAACAACGTCAGAACATCATGAAACTGGACTTCATTCTACTAAAAAAAACCTCTAAGAGATATTTTAAAAGATGCTTAAACATGTGGATTCGGAAAATTCTGTGATTTACAGATTTTGTCTGAGTGCATTAATCAGCTAACTCCCATATGTTTTCATCTTTAGAAGCCTTCCAGAAAAGAATATTTTTTTTTTTTTGCTTGCTAATATAAGAGAAGTTAATAGGTGCTAAATGCTTCAGGTCCATGTGTAACCTTGCAGGGATAAGGAGTAAATCTTACAGGTAGTCAGCACCATCCATGTCAGTTTAACCATACGGATATTGATGACTATCCCATTTTTTTAAAGACTTCATTTCTATTCCTTATTTCTTTTGAACAGAAGAAAACGAGCAGCTTGTCACTATGGTATTAGGTGGGAGGCAGAGCATGGCAGGATATGAGTCAGTCATTAAGCCTGCTGGTCAGTTAAAAAACCCCAAAAAATCTCAAAACAAACTACAACTTGTCATAATGACTAGGGCAATTCTATGCAGAGAGAATCTGCATTAGACAATTTATTCACAGATACGAATTTATTTCCAGAATATGCTAATAGTAAGACAGGGAAAACATTTGAGGTACATCTTTCATACCTTGCTGCAGAAAACTTCAAACACCTGCATCTTATACAATCCTACTTTAGCAAACTGATGGATGTTTTCTCTGGGCTAGTTTTGTATTATACCCATGCCCACCTTTGGGATTTGATTCTCTAAGGTATTTAAGTGGGATATTTATAGGGCAGCCATGCTGATGAAGACTTTTTATGCTAAACTCTAGAATGATAAGAATTTCTGCTTTGGTTAAATGAGAGCAAGTATATAAATATATCTCAGCCCTTTGTCACAAAACTGTGTGGGAGAGGCGCATTAGGCAAGGTACTAGAAGGGAGGGATGCTCTAACTTCTTGCAGCTATGACACATTATTATTCATGGCATGGTGTGTCACTCAGGCTGTCACAATGCACAGCAGAGAGCATGCACATTGTCAGTGCTGAACAGCACCAAGAGGGGCTGCAGAAGCACAGGGCATTTGGGGAAAATACCTCTGCAGCAATCTGGGCACAAGTCTGCTGCTCTTTGGGAAGCAGATCTGGCAGCGCAAGCAAGGGGATCATCTACTGGTTACTAACAATCAACAAAACTCATCCATTAAAAATGAAGACATATCTAAAAAGGCTCCCTGAGGTGCAGTCAGAATTCTGTATGTGAGGTAGTCACTAAATATTATCCAATGAGATAGACCAGTCCTGGAGAAAGTGATCTGAACAAAGAACGAGTCAAATGCTCAAACAGTTGCATGGGTAGGGGTGTCAGCAGAGTGCTTTGCACTGAGGAAAAAAGGCTAATCAAGAGAAGGTCAAATCTGCAGAGTCAGAGAATAGAGGTCAAATCTGCAGGGTCAGAGAATAGAGGTCAAATAGAAGAACATAAAATCACCCAGGAAGAACGAAAAGAAATAAGTCAGCAACTTAAGGAAATCAGATATAAGCATCAGGTTCAAAGACACAGACACAAAAAACCCAAATGAGTCAGTTAGACAAAAAAGGCAGTCTGAACTTCTTGAATATGAAATTATCAAGTTATAGATATAAGAAATCAAACCCAGTTCTTATCTATTTGAAAATTAGCTTTTATGAACCAAAATTTATGGGGTTTTTTCCAATAAAAATTTGTTTCCTTGAGTATTTGCAGACAATGAAATCATAATGGGCAAATTTATTTTCCAGGCCCGTCTTTAAAATTATTGCAATATTGAGATAACTTGTTCAATTTTTCTATTTCTTTCTGTTTTCTTTTCCCATATACAGCAGCAATCTCTATTTAGTGGTTTTGGTTTTGCTTTGACTTTAAAGTCAGGCTTTACCAGAAATTCAGAGAAATAATTCTCAAACAGACTTACCAGGTCAGAAATTATTACTGTAGTGCCACTGAAACTAGCCCTGTGTGAGACCTTCAGGCAGCTAGTATCAGCACTTCCAAACCTGATCTGTACTTCACTCATGGTAATATATTTCTTTTAGAATGCACTGGATAATATGATAAAAATCACACGGTAATCTTCCTTTAAAGACCATGAGTTTGAGCAGTAATGACTGAGGCGCAGAGCATTTCCTAGGAAACTACTAAGAGGAGCTAATTATCATGCTCCTCTCTCAAGAATATCAATTTGTTAGCAACATTATAATATTTATCTATCAATCAAACCCTGTAAACTTATTACCTTTCAATTAACAAAACACCCACACATTAAGTTGTATTGATGAAAGTCTTTTCATCACAATGTGTCTACAATCAGTGTACAGGAAATACAGACCCACAAAACGTGCCAGTTTCAGAGCTTCCTGTTGGTGCTTTGCAGTAGTACCACACACAATTTTCACATCAAGAGCAAGAATTGGGATTTGTGTTCAATTTCTTTCAAAATTTTAGACCATCATGTCACCATCATCTCACTGTCATTTTTTACCACTATTCAAAAGGCACTGATATCAAAAGAGCTGAACAAAACTTTCTAACTTGATCAGGAATTTAATGGTCTAAGCTGCCCAAAGCACTTTCCTCATTGCGTGACCGTTTCCTAACTCATTGAACAATTTGAGAACAGCAGTAAACAAGCAATTTAGAACGATGTGCCTGAGGGCAAAGGTGATATGAGAAGGTCAGGATGAATATAAAAGTGAAAACTAGAAAGGATTTATGTATTCATATCTTCATTTAAAAGTCAATTTCTTTCAATAAGCATTGCACCATGTACGATTAATTTTTCATAAGATTCAGAATTGTTATCTGATGACTTCTAGCAAAATTTGTTATAAAAATCCCCTAATCTTTATACTTTTTAAGGAACAATCAAGGAAGTTGAGGAGAAATAAAGGAGAGAGGAATGATCCTATTGCAGTATGCATTGTAATTTCTAGAACATTCTTTGTTTGGGTTTTGTTGGTGTTTGGGGGTTTTTTTGTTGGTTTTTCGTTTTCTTTTTATTAATATTTATAAGGAACAAATTAAATTACAGAGCCATTACTTTGGAAGGGAAGAGGTCATTCAATCCTGTGTCCTGCTCAAAATAGATCTGATCAGAGCAAGTATCTCAAGGCACATCCAGCAGAGACGTAGAACACTTAGAAGAGCCCACAATCTCTCTGCTTTTTAACCAGCCCAGAGTTTTAGGGTTTATTCCCCTATTATTAATGTGAAAACTGGGAGCTACAGTGAGAGAGGAATGGTTTAGGAATGCTGCCTATGCTGTCCTGGCAGCTGAATTCACCAGTGCAATGCTGGTAATCAATGTCTATTGAATGGGAACCTACTACAGGATGTCAGAGGAACAAACAGCGCCAGCTATGCTAATCTGTGCCCTAGAAATATTTCACAAGGAACAAAATATTATACTTTTAAATGTGAATGAAAACATCTAAAAGGCAACCTTAAAACCAGAAAAGTGGGACCAAGAAATTAGGAATGAAGAGAGAACATCTGTATCTCTAGTACCTCAACGAGTTTATTAGCTAGAGAAGTTAATCTTTATGCAAAACTTTCAGCTGGGCATTGTGGGGACATCTGGTTGCATTCTCTGAGTTTTATTGATATCCTGCTGTTCCTTGTAATACTCTGGTGTCCTGGACATATTCACATACTCACTATATAAGAAGATCAAGTTAGAAGGACTTATCCAACATAGAAAGGTTCATCTCAACTCCCAGTCTTTCAAATACACAAAGTGTAAGTGATATAGTATAACTTTTATGCAAACGTGTCAGAGGCAGCTGTATTTTCCATTTCAAAATCCACTGGATCATTCCAGATGAAACTGGCCTATTTTAGCCTACATAAATTTATACTGTTATTAGATATGGCATATGTTTCTGAATTATTAGAAGTCAGGCTAAAAGGATATTTCATGAAAGATAAAATATGGCAAGTTTTAAAATCTTGATTAAAAGTAAATTTTTTCTAATACACTGATATGTGAGCTTAAAGTAAAGTATTTAAACCAAATAAAATGATATAAAATACAAGATTGAGTCATAGGTAATTTTAGGATATGAATACACTAAGAAAGAGATGTACTGAGATTACAAAAAGATCCTGCTTTTGAGTGATACTTGAAAAAACTGAGAATGCATAAGACAGCCTGTGGTCAAACACAGTGCATGTCCACTGAAATGAGAGGCCAAATGTGCACCAAGGATCGATTCTCAGATATTTACAACCATTACCAGCCAGTTCCTACTGGGCCTGCTCAAGCAAGCATACACAATGACTTTGTCAGAATTACCTGCATAAGAAAAGCTGAATTGCAGGGCCAGAGGTTGAACTTCAGTGATCCCTGAGTCCTTTCCAACTCAGAATATTCTATGATTCCATATTATTTGTTGACCTCTATGGAATGACTGTCAGCTATACTTATTTTATACATACATATGTATGTGTGTGTACATACACTTTGTCTGCTCCATACAAGCAGAGTAAAAATAATTTTGTGTGCAAATATAGCTCTAAATATTAACCTAGGGAAAATAACTTGGAGATACTGATAAAACTTAACAGGTATCATATGAGAAAGGAGAAAATTAAATTATCAGAAGACACAAAAAGTCAGCTAGGGATCAGCATATAAATTGAGGTATTTCCTGACAACTGTCATTCTTATGCCAAAGTTCAGACAAGCAATGGAGATGTCTCACTCTGACAGTCTTTCTCTGCTGCCTGCCAGCACTATCAAGGCCTCCAAAAACAAAACCAACTTTTTAAAAAACTAGAGCAAAAGGAGACCAAATTATTTCCCTTCTTATTACCTCATTACCCATTTACACCAACTGTGTAAAGGAGATTTATGTAATGCTGTTTCATCAAGGAACTTACTCTGAACAAGTTTTGATAAAGTATCTGATAATAATAATAATA
>VZRX01004581.1:44977-94393 GCA_013398075.1 Notiomystis cincta | reverse complement strand
GGCTGTGCGGGAGGCGCCCGACCGCGGGGTGGGTGCCGCGCCTCACGGGTGGTAGGCAGGTGTAGGGGGTTCTCGGGTTTGGGGTGTCTGTGGGCGTGGAGGGTATTTGCAGGTTTGGGGGTGTCTGTGGCTGCAGGGAGTGCCGCCCGGTTTGGGGGGTGTCTCTGGGTTACGGGGCGCCGCTGGGCTCGGGGCGTGCTGTCCGCCTGAGCTGCGGGGAGAGCCCGGCTGTGGGGCCGGTTCCTGGCTGTGAGCACGGCGGTGCTGCCCGGGGTGGTGGTGTGGGGGTGCCAGGCTGGCGTGCCGCGGGGACCCACGCCTGCCGTGAAGGCAGAGCAGTGTCGTGGTCCGTGTCGGGCTGTGCTGTTCCCGTTTGGCTGCTGCGAGTCCCAGGGCTGGGGCGGCAGCTGCCAGACAAAGTTGTGTTGGCCGGCCTGGCTTCTCGGCCTCCTCGCCTGTCTCCACTCGCCTCCACTTCAGATCTGGCTTCTCCTGTGTTGTGTGTTCTGTCCTGCTGCTGGAAGCTGCTTGCTTTTTGCCAAGAGAAGGGAGTTCAGCCTGGGGCCAGAGCAGGACATCTTTGCTTCTGTGAACTGCACGTGGAACAGATGTGTGTCCCCCTGCTCTGCCCTTTCCCTGACCTGTTGAAAGCAGCATCTGCTCCAACTGAGCAAACACCTAGGCACTGCAGCAGTGCCAGCACTGCATCTCATACGGTGCTGCGTGCTCTCCTTTGGGCACTCAGGCTGTTTCAGCAGCGCTGGTTACCAGTGCCTGCCTTTTAGGAGAGCCATGGGCACTCCTGACTGCCCTCGGGTGTTTCTAACTTGTCCTGACAGAGGTGAAATCACGTCACGTTTCGAGTACTTTTAGGATAGTACACATTGTGCTGTCTGCTCTGCTTTGGTAGTAAACGATGTGTTTCTCTTTATTGTTTTATCTCTTGTTTTGAGTTCCTGACGCATCATTCAGGGCCTTTGATCCAGGCTGGGTTTTGCTTTGTTCCCGCTATTTTGCTCAGCAGTGCTGCAGGAGGGAGGCCGGGCAGTGCTGCTCCACTGCTGGGTGCTGGGGTGGTCCTGAGGAAAGGGCCTTTAGGAAACCCTTTCCCAAGTGTAGCTGAAGCTCAGGTGATCTGGAGTTGCTTCAGGTCATCTGCACTTTCATCACTTGGCGCTATTTTTCTGGAGTCAGTAACTTTTCTTGGGTTCACCTTAATTTCTGCTCTATGTGAGATTGCCAACAAGCATTTAATTCCTGCAGCCTTTGCTCCCATTGCATCTTCCTGTTGCTCCAGTGTGTCACGAAGTGCTTTGACAGATGGATGTCCAGGGAGACTCTTCCAGTGATGGTTGGCTATTGGGGCAATCGGAGGCAGGAGAAGAGTATAACCTAACGTTTGGAAGCTGGATAGAACTAGCCACTTGAATATATTCTTTTTGTCCTGGCACATGTCAGCTCTGATAGCATTCTGGTGATACCAGGAACGCTCCTGAATCTGTAGTCTTGTGGTAGATTTTCACTTGTAAGCACAATTACATATTGCCTGTGTCTGCTTTTGTCCCTGTGACTCCAACAGCTGGGTCTTTCACTTTGCAGTCAGTGATATTCTATTGTAGTCCAGTCCATCTGCATTTGTCTCATTCCTTCTTCCTCTCTTTTTTGTTTTGGATAGTGGAATAATCTAAACACCTGTTAAACAGAAGATTAACCAGGCACATATTGCTGTCCTAAAGAATACAGAGTGGGAGAGAAAGGCAGAAGTGTTTGTCAGGACATGGGCAGCACTGCAACACAGTTCCCAGTTTCAGTGGTGTTTGGCAGTGGTGGTGGCTGTGGCCCTGTGCTGGCTCAGTGTGTCTGGCCCAAGCTTGCTGCAAAGGCTGCCTGTGTTTCTGGCTTGGTTGTGCCCATGCCTTTGTTTGGAGTGAGGTTTGTGTGGCTGTCTGGAGTGTGGCTTAATGGCTCATCTGCTTTGGGAAGGTTTTGAACTGTTGGACAGCAGTGGGACTGAGAGCAGGGTCAGGATTTACTTGTTTTGGGGCTCTTGTGTAATGTCATTAGAACATGCAAGCACTCTGGCTGGTTTTTTGCTTATCTCCTTTGTTTAATTCAGGTAAACCAACCTCCAAGAAAGGAAGAGGTCTGAAGGCAGCATCCTCCCCAGAAGGTTGTGTTCTAGGCATCTGCCCATCTTATGTCTGCTCTGGAAGTGGTGCCTGTGAAGAATGACGTCGAGAGGTGCTGGGACTGCTTTCTCAAGGAAGAATTACAGGCTGACCACTGAGCCAGAGAAGTCCAAGGTCACAGGTAGGGGCCTGTACATGCCTTGTGGAAACAGGAACACTGTGGATCCAGGGAGCATATCTTGCCTTGCTGGGGATCAGCTGCCTTCCAGTTGCAGTTACCTTGGTAGTGTGAGGTGTAGGGGAGCTGAAACTGAGTAAATCCTCAAAGTTGGATAGAACATACTAAGGACTCCAGAAACTCATGTCACAGAGCCTGCTCTTCAGCACACAGCCCTGCCTCAGTAAGGCTGGAGAATGTTTTGTTGCCTGCTTGCCATCTGATTTGAGACTCATCTGATTTAGGGAGTTCCCTTTCCAGGATGAACAGCTTGTCAAATTCTCAAATTAAGCCTTTTCTGGGAAATTCTGCTACCTGCCAGGCAGTCTGTTTTTGTTCTTGGCGTCAGCAATCCAGCACGAGTGTGCTTATGAGACCACAAATCTGGCATTTGAGGGCACTGTTGCACTCAGAAACAAGGAATGCTGCATCAGTGTGACACTAGGGGTTGTTTAGTGAAGGTGAGGCACACATCATTAAAGAGGGTTCTGGGTTACATGAGGTGAACTGCACCTGCAACCTTTCCATTTCAGCATCTTTTAGTGCATTAAAGAGACATCCTGAATATGAATAGGTCATCAGAAATTGCAGTTGTGTTAAGATTTCTTTTTAAAAATAAAATTGGGTTCCTACTTTCAGCTTTTGGAGTTACTTTATCAGCAAATAGCACAGCAGGATTCTGAAGGTGTACTTCCACCTGTGTGGAGCAATTTATAAGCTCCCAGTTGCTGTGGCAGAGCAGCTCAAATTGGAAAGAGCCTTTCTGGGGAGATGCACCCAATAATGCTGGACTCTGGTTCTGCTAGTGAGGACAGTAAGGTGGTGGATGACTGCTTGAAGCTGCATTTTCCACTGTGTTGATCAGCAAACATGAGCATAATTTACCCATAGTTAACAGTTTCTTGCTTGTACATGAAATTGATGTTTGAGTTTACCCCGGACTCCCTAAGCTTATTTCCTTTCTGTTTTTCCCAAGGGATCGTGAACAGCAGGCTGCTGAATGATTATCTGCATCGAGTCTTTACCAGTGCTGATGGGAACCAGCCTGCAGCTGCTTACAGGTATCAGACTTCTCACTGCCCAGGTGGCAGGCGATGCCACCTCCAGATAAACAGCACTGCATGCAAGGAGAGATCTTTTAGTGCCACACAGTGATCTTTGCTAAAAGCACAGCAGCTCCATGTTACAGAAACAGCTCTGAGGTCTGCTCTTTTAATGGATTTTCCAAACTGCAGGGTTTGTGAGGAAGGATTCTTTTATGCTTGAAAAATCCCATCTACAATATCACTTAGGCAGTACTTTTGAAATACGTAGGAATTCACCCAATTGTTCCTCTTTCCCCTTTGCTTGTAATGAAGTGCAGAATGCACAGGTGTCAGGTGCAGGAATTAAAAATAGGTTGTTAGTGCCCTGTAACCTGAAGGCAAGACCGTTACTCATCCATGCAATACCATGCATTTTTCAGGCTGGGGAACTGCTGGTCCTTTCATTAGAAGTCACTGAAGGAAAAACCCCACAAAATTCCTGTTTAGTGACTGCTTCTTTCCTATTTATTTTCAGTTCTCCTTCACCTTGTATCCCAGAAACTTGTAGTGTTGGATGAGAAGAAATCCTCTTGCATCTCTTTTGCCAGAGGCAGGTCAGACAGGTTCAGGGCAGGTAGGAGTGTGGCAGAGCGAGGCAGGCCTGTAGCTCCTGCTGCCTGGCAGTGCTGCAGCATGGCTGGGGTCACATTCCACGGGCTATACTTAGGACTGCCAGCTCCAACGTGAGCTCAGAGCTGCTATAAATAGTTCTTGGCCCTCTGGCTCTTGGTGAGCCGGGGTGATGGTGCGGGGGAGGCAAAGTGGGTCATGTTACTTTACCACAAGCTCTCCTGCCAGCAAACCTTGGAACAGTCCATCTGCCTGAGCATTTTGGTTTTCAATATTTCTGATTTCTTTGTCTGGTGATTAATGACTTGAATGCACAGAACTGATAGTTAGTTGGACTGGTCTTTCTCTCTTTTTTCCTGCCTTCCACCCTTTTTCTCTGGATGTGGCTACTTGGTAGAAAGCCCAGTAGCTGTCAAAGAGGTCTTGGAAATAACATTTGCCATATGAGAGCAACTTTTATGGTATGACATCTTGCCTTCAGAGGCCTGAATTCTTCATAGAGGAGCTCACTACAGACATCTCTCTGCCTGTCTCATGCTCTTCCACCCTAGTTCCAGAACTCCTCCTCCATGCCAGTGCTGATTAAGCAGCTTTGCTGAAGCCACCCTTCTCATGCCAACCAAAACTGATTCTTTGATATCCCTTCTGTGCATCTTTGCATCCATCAGACTTTCACAGCGTCTCTCACCAGTCTTAGGGAAATCCCTAGTCCTGGAGAAGTGAGAAGTTATTTCCCAGATGGCTTTGGAAATGGGAAGCAGGCATAGGAACAGCTAGTGATTATCACAGTAAAAGGAGGCTCTTGTGCAAGGATCAGCTAAGTAAACTAGCCTTGAAAGGAGAGAACTTAGTAAATTCTCTAGAACAGTGGCCCAAAGGGGGTGCATGAGAGAATTTTCAGTATGAGAACAAAATGGTTTTAGCTGTTGTCACAGAGAGAGGATGCTAGGCTAGCCTGACCTTTGTCTGAACTGCTACAGCTGCTGCTGTGGTCCTCTCTCTTCTTTTGTATCACAAAATACTTTGGGGAAAAAAACAAATCCTGACTTATGCCATGTTTGTATGATGCTGACTACAGCAAAGTCGTGTCCATAGTTATTGGTAGTACAGCTGTTTTCTTGCTGCTTTGTACCACAGTTTTCTCACTGCTCACTCCTGAGCAGACTGGAGATTGTAAGATTCTTTGTTAACTACTTGGCTTGTTTGTGCTGTGTTTGGTCCTACTTTCATTCATTGCCCCAACACGATGGGCAGCAAATTCCTGAGATTCATGACATGAAAGAGATTGACAGAACTTCATGGATCATGTCTCAGCACAGGACACATGTCTGGGCTCTCTTTAAAAACTGGAGACAGAGTTTTTTGAAGACCTCCTGTGTGTTTATTCCCTAGGAAGCACCTGACGTTCCAAAACCTGCAGGAGCACCTTGAGCGATTGCTGGCAGAGGAGAATGACTCTGAAGACAGCAGAGGTAGGAGATACTGCCTGTACAATTTGTGCTCCTTGCTTGTGCTGCTTAATTGGGAAGGACAAGTTGTATCATGAAAGACATTTCCCTGAGTGAGTGCTGTTCTGCCTCTCTGTGCTCTAATTTATTGTGCCTTTAAATCCTGCCTGTGAGGGGCTCATCAGCCAGTCCTGCAGCAGGTCTGTTAGCAGATGGAGGTTTATTTCCAGGCTATAATGTCTGGAAAAGCAGTGTAGGGGCAAATGTTGGCTGTATTTTGCTGGTAATGATATGCAGAGCCATTGCTTTGATCAGGAGTGTGCAGTGCTATCCTCAGTGGGAGATGCAGAGGCTTGTTGGCAATTTTTACATGCTGGTCTGCATTTCAGGTGTTCACTTTGGGCCTCAGGCTGTTCCCTGTGTTCTTACTAGCATCATTTCTCTGAATGAATCAGGATGTGGCAAGATACAACCTGGCTCCCCTCCTAGAAAGGCAAACTTTTCTTGCTGGCTGCAATCAAAGTGTGACATGTTGACCAAACATTTGGCACAGAGTTTAGCCTTTGAATTTTGTCAAAGTAAAATTTTCAGGTGATGTGGAAAACTTAATGTGTTCTGAATGCTGTGTAGCTGAGTCGCCATGAAGACTTTCTTTTAAATCTCTCTCCTTTTTTGAGGTTTTCATGGTCTAACATAGGCAACATTACCTTAATCTTCCTCCCCTGTGGCAGAATCCAGGTGCTGTTGCAGTCTGGCTGGAAGCACTCAGTGGGTGAACTGTTCAATCCTGCACAGCTCCCTCTAACAGGTTTTCTGCAACTCTTATTGCAGATCAGGTAACAGAGGGCCGGCTTGGTCCTTCCACTGTGGTGTTGGACCACACAAGTGGCTTTGAGGGGCTCCTGCTGGTCGATGATGACTTACTTGGGGTGAGTGTGTTGCTGGACACAGCAGAAAATGGTCTTGTGGGACTGAAAGCACTTGGGGCTTCTTGGTTTGTTCTTTGTAGCAGATCCCTGACAATGGCTTTGTAGCATGTGTAAATGGAGTCTGCCCCAAAAGCTGCAGGATCCTGGAGGAAATGAGCTCTCCTGGGAAAAGGTCTAGCAGTACCATTAAGTCTCAGCAAGCTCTGAGTGGGGCTGTGAGGAAGTGAAAAAATTACCCTGGCCCAGGGGCTCACTTGGCTAAGTAGCCAGCTTTCCTGTCCCTCCCTCCAGCAAGCAGACTGCCTCTTCCTTCCTTCTGCTCTTCTTGAAAGGCTAGAAAGAGGCTAAAGCTGAGGTTTTCCTTTCTCCTTTTCCACTAATTACCTGCTTGCTCCTTAAACTGATGTTCCTAGTGCAAAAAGTCAGCTGAAAGAATCCACTGGAATTTAACCCTTTCCTACTTCAGTAATTTCTGCACTCCTTTCACCCCTTCACTGAGCAAGCACATCTCCTGCTCTTGAGCTGACTCCCTCCTTAATCTCTGCCTGCTTTTTAGCGTCTAACAAATCAGGCTGCCCTGGTCTCCCATTTCCCTGTAACCATCTGCTGTAGTCTACTTTGGCTGTACCTAGAACTGACCCACAGAATGGATTGAGCTGGCTTGTCTGTGAATTCCTCATTCCTATCCTCATTTCCTCTTCATGGTCTGTCCCAAGATGATGAGAGTCAGGCTATAACAGTTCAGTTTCTAGACAGCATGTTACCTGCCAATCCTGGCCTTTAGTCTGGACACCTTGAATCTCTAGTTTTGTTCTAACTTGTCCAGCATTCATATATCTTTCCCATATAATAATCATTTGTGTATACCCTTTTGTCCCAATTCACTGGGAACCTGTCTGTCACCATGTTGCCTTTGTACTGCTGCCAAGCTGAGTGCTTCACTGGGGTTTATTGATAAAGTACGGGTGAGCTGTGGGAGGGACCTGAATGATTCCCTGGAGCCAAATGGTGCCAAGTACAGCTGCTGGGGTGGGGAAGATGTCCCTTCTTTTCCCTATACTGGCCTTGCTAATAACTCTCCCTCTTGCTTTGGTTTCGAGGCTAGGACAGAGGGAATGGGGAGGACTGAACAAGCCTCTCCTTTTGCCTGACATTAAAACATCTTTTGTTTGTTGGTCCAGGTAATTGGCCACAGTAACTTTGGGTCCATCAGGGCCACAACGTGTGTGTATAAAGGTAAGGAGATAAACCAGTGCTGCTTTGAGAAAAGACCCTGGGAGGAGTGTATGGGGAGTTAGGCAACTAGAGAGCTCAGGAAATCTCAAATCTGTTCCAGATCTTGAGTACCCTCTTCCTCAGTTCATTCACTGAACTTTTCCAGGGAGTGAGAAGGATGGGGGATTGTGTGATGCCAAAGTAAAGGGGTGGGAAGGGAATCCTGGGGATGTCCTGAACCTCCTTTGTATACCACATGTATTTCTGTGGGAGCAGTGTCAGGTTCAGCTTCTCTAACAATGAACCAGGGGACAGGAATTCACTGTGTGGCATCTCTTTTTCTTTCAGGAAAATGGATTTACGAGGTGCTCATCTCCTCCCAAGGACTCATGCAGATTGGCTGGTGTACTCTGAACTGCAGATTTAATCAGGAGGTAGTATAGCTACTCTGGGGGATGTTTCTCCACGGCTTTTTAGGTCAGTGTGGAGCATTGCATTGGTGCTGTGCCCTGCTGGCGTTCACACCAGAAACACCACACACACACTAGAAATGCCAGGCCTGCTGTTTTAAGAGTCTTTACAAGACTCTCTGGTCTGTGTCCACAGAATGGTGCACAGTGTGAAAGCCTGTGCTGGGTGTGTTGCTGTGCTCTTGCTGCACACAGAACTGCTATGTGTTGACTTTCAGCTGGTGTCTTCCCCAAAATGTCTGTGTGTCTGCAGTGCTGGTAGCCTGTCCCTTGGGATGAGCCGCAGCAGCTGGTGCCACAGGGCTTTTTTTGCCCAGGAGAGGGTGGGATGTTGTTTCATCTGGGTGGGTTGTTTGGTGCTGGAAAGGGATGTCAGCTGCAGAGTTTCACAAACTTGTCATTCTGCAATATGTGAGAAGGGAAGTGCTGGGCATCCCGGGGGGCTGCTTTGATAGAAATGGGAAGTGTCAGATGCCAGTACTCTTCTTCTGACCCAAAAATAAGTAGGGAGTGGTGTATTTCTCTGAACCAAACATCACAAGCCACTGGATTCATTCCTAGAGAGGATTTTTCCCAGGCAGAGCATGTGTGCTGTCAGCTGCTCTCCCCATCTACTGGTCTCCCCCTTAAATGTTCCCCTGCAGTGAGAGGAATCCTCTCTGCCTGCTCTGGTCTGAGTCTCCTCTTTCACACTTTGGTGCAGGAAGGCGTTGGGGACACACCAGACTCGTACGCCTATGATGGAAACAGGGTGCGCAAGTGGAACGTGACTACCACCAACTATGGCAAAGTGAGTAGCTGACCCCGGGAATGGGGTGGAGAGGAAGGAGGAGAAAGCAGGTGACTCCTTCTGCTCACTGGATTCTGCTGGGTCTTGTGAAGTGCCCTCAAGCCTTCCTCCCTGCTTCAGTCTATGTGCCAGCACTTGTCTGCACTTTAGGGGTGCTGGGCTTGCTGTCTGGGTGCTTTGTTTAGCAGCCCCAGCAGACTGATTCCCAGCCTAGTGCTGCTCTTGGTCTCTGGAAAGCTCTAGTTCTCTGTAGCCCATCAGAGCCTGGTGCATTGTTGGGATAAATATACATTCCTGGTACTGGAGGGGAAAATTATCCCAGTCAGGGGCTTTATGTGCAGCTTCCAGAAGTGCCTGAAAATGCTGTGAGCTGCTGGGAGAAGGAGCTCTCTCTTCTTTTACCCTGAATCACAAGGGATTGGTTGGGTTGCAGTTGGGTTTCTTGTGATGTGGGAACACCCTGGAAATATGTTTAACCTCTTTTCTCCCTTTCCTGCAGTCCTGGGCAGCAGGAGACATCGTCAGCTGTCTGATAGACCTTGATGAGGGCACCATTGCTTTCTGCTTGTAAGCATCTTTGCCCCGGTCTCTGCTTTGTTTATATCTGTGTGTAACAGAAAGATTTCCTCACTGCTCAGCAGGTTGCTGAGCCCTATTTCTGCCCTCTCCCTTTTATGTTCCTTGGTAGTTCCAGCCTTTGTTTTTCTGCCTTGTGTTCAGAAACCATCTGAATGAGTTGTTGGGTCTCAGTTCAGTTCAGCTGAAAGCATTTGGCAGGAAGATGTTCCAGTTACAAAGTCTTTGTAAAGTTTGCCAGGATTTTAAAGAAAAGGGCATCTCTTAAGGCCACACTTGGCTTTAATTGATTGCTTTTGTGGTCAGTGTAGACCTTGCCTCTCCTAAATTCACAAGGAGCTGTGGAAAGGGTGATAAATCTCCAGTTTCCAGCTCCCATTTACAATGAGAATTGTTCTCTAGCCCTGGCTTGCAACAAGTCAGTTGAAACTAAGAACTGTTAGATGGTCCATGTCATCTTTTATTGAAAGCATTATCCTTGATTGCCACAAACATCAAATAGATGAGGCCAAAAATTCACATTGCTTTAAAATGTCCTGCTGCTTTAGTTATCTCACAGATTTGGGTTGCCCTTGAAGCTGAGTGAGCTCTGCATGTTTTGGAGACTCCAGTGCCTTCCCATGGTCATATGAAAATGAGGGTGCCCCTGTGCTTCCCATGGCTGTTACTCAGCAGAGCTGTGACATTTGCATGTGTGCCAGGTTAAGAGTGACAGGAGGCATGACTGGCTGGCGTGTTGGCAAGTTGATATCTATTACCCAGCTGACCTCAGACCCCTCCTGCTGTGACTAACACCTTGTGGGATTTCCTTCTTTCAGGAACGGCATATCGCTGGGAACTGCCTTTGATAACATCACCAGGGGTGCTGGAATGGCTTATTTCCCTGCCATCAGCCTCTCCTTCAAGGAGTCCGTTGCTTTTAACTTCGGAAGCCGTCCACTCCGATATCCTTTAGGTGTGGGGAGAGGAGGTCTGAAGGGAGAAGAGCCTGTCCCGAGACATCTTTGGAGGCTGTACAATTTACACACCTGACTGCAGTTCACTTTCTGCTGTCAGCACTCGTGTGCAGAGCTGAGCTGGGGAGAGATGAGCCAGGTACCTCCTTAGCTGGAGCAGAAGTGCAGGACGCGAACACAAGTTTCTGAAATGAAAGTTACTTTCAGCTCTGAGTCAGCAGCTGCTGCTACTACTGCCTGCTCCCAGACACTCAGATCATGTAAAATTCTCACTCTGCAGTTTTGGAAACCCTAATGCTGCTGAGCCTTTTAGTCACTCATCTCTTTTACTCCCAGCCATATGGGACTTCTGACATGGTATTAGTGTTGCCTGTTGCTGTGTAAATGCTGAAGCCTGGAGCTCCTGTCAGAGCACTCCTGGCTGTGCCTGTTGATGGTTGTAGTGGGAACTCCAGCTGATGTTCCTGCTGAAAAAAGTATTTCACACCAAGCAGAAGTGAAATATTTGGTGCTTGCACTACTGAGGAAGTGGAGATAAGAGCTTTTGACTTATCATCCATGTAGAAGGCACTGTGAACTGGGAAGGCACATTTGAACTGGGACTGGGTACAAAGCAAAGCAGACAGTCTTTTCCTTGCATAGACAAAACAAGTCCTGAAAGGATCAGATTGCATTTTCCCTTAACACTTCCCTACTTATCCAGTGGAAGGTTACCGGCCCTTGCAAGATCCTCCTGTGGCTGACCTGGTGAAGGCTCGGAAGCTGTTGGGCTACTTGAAGAATGTGATCCATATTGGAATAGATGTGACGGTAGGCTGGCATCACTGGGTGGATCTGAGGGGCACCACGCTGGGAAATGGGGTTCTGCTCCCCCAGCACAGGCTGCCAGCTCAGATGTTTCCATACACCTGAGGGTCTAAATGCTTGCGTGCTTTTACATGGGGTATGCATGTCCCTGGAGCTCTTTGGCTTGCAGAATGGGCTTCCTGATAGTTCCAGGACTTAAATTAAGGCTTACTGGGCTTTGTTGTTCTCAATCCTATGAAATTTCATTGCCAGTATTCAAGAGGTGAAGTTTGTCAGGGTCACAGCTGCTGGGTTTCATTTTGCACCCTGGAAAGCAGTTTATTCATATCCTAAGCTTCTTACTATGTCCTGTTCAGTAATGTGGTGAAATTCTGGCAGGTCTGCCTTGAGAATTGTTTTGGTTGTGGCACTGTTTGCTGGAAACACTGTTTTCCACTAGGATGAGAGATGATCTGTTTATGCCCAAAGCATAGGAAATGCCATATGCTATGGTCTTGGCTTAAATGGAGGCCTGCTCTGCTAATCGTCCTCCTCTGTAAGTGTTCCCATTTACAAATTATCATGTAAACTTGAGCCATTTTTTTAGAAAACATTGTTAAAGTGCCTGCATGTGGTTGATAGTGACATCTGGGCTGCACTACAGCTTTCTGGAGAAATAGGCCTGGCTTCTTTGGCATTCTAAATTCCCATGTTCGAGGTTTTTGGTGCAGTCAGGCATGGAACAGCAACAGTGGCTGCTCCAGGCCTGTGGTTCATTGGGTTGTTGATGTACAGGTGGATTGGACTGGATCCAAGCCATGCGTTTTTCTGGGTTTGTCATTGCAGGAGGGGAGGCTGGTGGAGAAAGACACATCCATGTGGCAGCTGCAGGGAGAGCCCACCGTGTTGATTACATTAGCTCACATCTTCAATTATTTCTCCCCTCTTATGGTGAGTTTTGCCTGCCCATTGCCAGGTTCTGTAGTGCTTGTTACTGCTCTTGCAAGGCAGAGTAACCCCATTTTTTTCTGGGAAGTGACTGTGCCATGGAGGAATGTTGACCTGGCTCTCTGTCTGCAGTGCAAGGTGTACCTGGTGGAAGATGTGCTCATGACCTTCCTGTTGAGCATCCTTGAGCGAGGAGGGGCAGTGGAGGCCCACCCCCTTATTCAGCAGCTGCTGGATCTCATGTGGCTTCTTATGGAGGTGAGTTGCTAGGATGCTGGTTCCTCCCTAGGGATCCCAGGGAGACCCTGGGAGGTGCTGAGGACAGGAGCCTTCCCTAAAAAATGCTGGTAGTGTTCAGTGCTTTCTCTTCTTTTTTCTTTGTGGTAGACCACCCTCTCAGTTAGCTCATCTGGCTGCTGCTGCACACCCAGGCACTGAGGGTTGGATGCAGACACTGGCAATGAGTTAACCAGGCATTTCTAAGCTTCTCCTACTGCTAAAGGAACTGATGATGGTGACTAACTTCTTGCTTCTGGAAACTTCAAATTTATCAATAAGAATAGTCTTCTGATTGTTACTAATGTGTATTTGACTGTGGAGGTCTTAAGTGCTGCCACGTGCTAAAGAGATTGATCAGAGCATGCAGGACTGGGGTAGAAGTGTGCAGTGCACTCTCACCATCTCCAGCACTGCTGGGGAAAAGCCTCCTCCAGCTTCCCTTCCTATCCATGCTGGATGAGCTTACTCCTTCCTGGGACACATGTTTGAGGCAGCTGGGAAGCTGCTCCTGCTGGAGTGCTTGGGTGGTTACACAGAGCCAGTCAGTGCCAGGGATCTGCTTGGAGACAGCACGCCTGCCCTTTGGGGTAACAGTTAACAGATGTGGGCACTGGCCCAGCTGCCAGGAGAAGTTTAATAGAAAAATGTCATAACTCCTTCAGGCCCACCATCCTAGCAGTGAAACTGGACCCTCTGGTAGGACTGCTATATTTGTGGAAGAGTTGGCTCTCATCCTGCTGGTTGGCTATGAGTTGGATTCAAAAAGACAACTCTTCTATCATTACGTTTACCCAAGAGTTACTTCTTTCCCTTCTGGGTTGGTTCTACCAACACTGTGTGTTGGCTAGAGTCAGGGAATAAGAGGTCTGGTGACTGCCCAGCAAACAGGGCCTGGGACTCTGGCTTTTTGTAGGTGACTTTTGAGTTGGACTTTCTGCAGAAACTTGTTTCCCTGTAGCAAAGCACTGTCACCAACATCTGCTTAGACTCTCTCCTATGGAGTCAGAGGGACAGTGTGGGTTCAGAGCACCTGCTTTTTCAGTTCATAAATGAATGCTTCCTTCCAGAGGTCTCACTCTGGGAGCTACAGCTGTTCCTGACTCCTTGCTGTTGTTCTTCAATGTGTTTCTTATTTTCTCAGGAGTACGAAGTGCATGAGTGCCTCAAGCAGCTACTGATGTCCCTACTGCGGGCTTACAGGTTCTCCCCCATCATCCCAGACCTGGGATTACAAGTGAGTTTGCACTTCTGAATCCCCAGGAATCTGTGACTAGCCAGCTTCTGTTATATCCCTTTGTCCAAAGGTATATGATGTTTTGGATTCTGTGTTGTTTGATCCAAAGATGGCAGTTCTGTCACACTGTAGCTATTGGAGAGTTGTATCTTCTGCAGATGGAGTCACTTTTGCTTCTCCTGTTTTCCTAGATCCACTACCTCCGGCTCACCATTGCAGTCTTGAAGCATGAGAAGTCTAGGAAATACCTACTCAGCAATGTTCTGTATCCTTTGTGTCTCTTCCTGTCTCAGTTTTCCCTTCCCTCAATATTGCAGCCAAGGACACTTCAAAGATCTGTAGGTCCAGGGAGGCAGAAGCCGCCCTGTCTTGAGAGGTCATTTCTCAAGACTCCTCTTCCTGACAGCGTTCCCTACAAAGTCCTGCTTTGAGGGGAGGGAGCAATGTTGTATAGTTCACATCCTAGTAACACACAGGAGCTCACTTCTACCTGACTGACCTCTAATATCCCTTGAGCAAAACCACTTTCAGAGCAGTGCAGCTCTATTGTAGCATTTGTGCAGCTGCTGTGATAGTGTGCAGGGCTTCTCCAGGGAGAAGCCTCTGGATCGCACAGTGCTAGTTTGGAAAGGAGTCTCTCACTACAGCTCTGGAGACATGGCCTGTACCTTTTCCCATTGTAGCTTCTGTGCTTGCTTTAACTCCGGCACAGCTTCGACGTGCTCCGTTCCGTTGTGTTCTTCTACATCAAGAGCCCGCTGCGTGTGGAGGAGGCAGGTTTGCAGGAGCTCATTCCCACCACGTGGTGGCCAAACCGCTTCACCAAGGAGGTGAGTACAGGCACTTCCACCCAGGAGGCTGAGGAAATGTTGTGGCCTGCCATCTGCACCTTTTATTGGCCGAGGAAGTCGGATGGCCCGTGTTTCCAGCTGTGTTAGCAGTGGTGGGTCCTACAGAGCTATGTGAGAGCTGGAGCTTTTCCATTCCCCTGTCATCTTTTTTGTCCCCTTAGAGAGTATGTTTGAGGTGTGATGCTCAGACAGAGGAGGGGGTACAGTTTTCTGTGGCAACAGATTTGGAAGGGAACCTCACAGTATTTAAGGAATTACTGGGTTGACTGGAGTGTCCTCAAAATATCTCCTGCTGTTACTCATTACAACACTGCACTGAAACACATTGTTGCGGGGGGTTTGTGCTCTCCATTTCACCTTGTTTAAAGGAGTTTCTGGCGAGAAATGTACCCTGTGCAGTGGTCTCCTACTAATCAGTGTCTATCCCCCAACCAGGGCAAGGAGAGCAAGGAGGTGAAGGAGGAGAGTGCTGAGGAGAGATTGAGGCGTCGGGCATATGAAAGGGGCTGCCAGCGGCTCAAGAAACGCATTGAAGGTTTGTGAGGAGGGAGGGAAATTGCCAAGATCCCACATAGTTTTGCAGCAAGGAGCTGTTTTCCAATCCCATTCACTACCTGATGTACAGCTGTATTCCTGCCAGGACAGGCTGTGGTGCAGCCATGCTCTTTTCTGATGGCATGTTAGGAATGCTGAGACCCCACTGCACAGACCTGCAGCCCCCATGGTGGGCAGGAGCAAACCTAGGCATTGTTTTTTTAGCTATGGATGAATTTCTTGCAAGATGGTGGAGGAGAAAATTCTCAGTGGTGGGATTAGCTTTCTGCTGTCACTGGTTCTTCCTGGACCCTGGGCTGGGGAGGTAGCCTTTCTCCTGGGGACAGGGTAGGACAGTTGGGGTTAAGAGGGGTACTTGCTCTCCATTGCTTATTTTCTGATGGCAGATGTGTGTCCCCCTTTTAGTGGTGGAAGGTCTCCAGGTCCAGATTCTGAAGTTGCTGTTGAACAACAAGGACAGAGGAGGGGTGAGTGCTCAGTGGGTCTTTGGTGACAGTATCTTCATGCAATGTGTTTTGTAAGCCTAGATTATCACCTGGTTTTCCTTCTTCCAGGGGGAAGCCTCCAGATACATCTTCCTAAACAAATTCCGCAAGTTTCTTCAGGAAAATGCTAGCAACAGAGGGGTAAGTCAGAGGGCCAGCCCTCCTGCAAGCCTGACCCTGAAGGCTCTCTGCACCTTCAGGCTGGGAACTCTGCCCTTCTGGCTGGGCTGCTTCCAGCAGTTGATCCACTGAGGTCTACATACGGCAGAGAGTGAGGACGGGGAGATTTGAGGCTAGAAACCAGAAACTTAGATAAGTCCTGTGCAGTGATTTATAGGAAAGTAGTCCTTGAGAAGTCTTAAATGGAAGCTGAATGTCCTCCTGTAGCCTCTCAGGGAATGTGGCTGTGGAGTGCTCTGCCACAGTGGGGCTGCTGACTTTGGCATCCTCTTTGGATGAGGACTTTTCTTCTGGCCCTGGGTCAGGCTGTTGGCCTGAGGCTTTGGGAGGCAGGCATCAGCTGATGTAGGAAACCCTTTCTTCACCTGCATCCCTGTGTTAATCATCAGCCTCATCTTTCATGATGGAGTGTGTGTTATCCTTCATCCTCTGTCAGACCAGCTTGTTTAAGCATCCCAAGACTTCCTGGAGGTGGAAACTGCTGCCCACCACCAGGTCTGGGCTCTCTGCCAGACCTGTAAGCTAGAGATGGTAGCAAGGCTGAGAACACAAAATTTCTGCCTGCTCCATGTAGCCCTGTGGACTGAGATGCACTTTCACACCTGCCCTGATGCTGGACTCTCATTTTTGCCCTAGAACTTGACTGTGCTGTGCCCACCAGAGTACATGGTGTGCTTCCTGCACCGGCTCATCGCTGCCCTGCGCTTCTTCTGGGATGGCCACAAGGCAAAGACCCCAGGTGCCCTGACCAGTGAAGGTGAGGCCTGGGAGAGAGGCTTTGCAAGCTTTTCTATTGTTAGGACAAGGTTTGCCACTTGGCAGTGCTTTCCAGGATTTTGGAAGTTGTATGTCTCTTACGAGTGCTTGAGCCTTCTGTCACTCTGGGAAGTTCCTGTGTGCAGATGTATTCCAGTTAACATCCAGATCAGAGACTTGCAAAGGGACACCTGTGCTGTTTGCTCTTCCCCCATCTGCTCTGGAGCAGAGTCCACTACTGACTGTGGTTCTGTGGAAGGGCAGCTCAGTGATCCCATAGTCAGAGTTTAGGGGAAGATACTTTTCTGATTTTGGGGTTCCCAAACTGTGGGATTAAGGGGAAACTAAATCAGTGCCAGTTGCTTTCCCACCCTTAGACCCCACCTTGCTGTCATGCTTGGCATTCCATTTTCTTACTTCAGGCTGACCCTTTCTCTAGACTCAATAAGTGCCTTACTGTCCCTATGGGACTAAGTGGCAGAGCTGGAGTAGCCAGGTGGAGAGCTGCTAAGTTTTCTGATGATCCAGTGACTGTGGCTGGAGGGAGGAAGTGCCAGCAGACTTGTCAATGGCCATTGGTTGCTCCTGTTCCTACATGGATCTAATGCTTGCTCTATTGTGGAAATCACCTCTGCCTTAATAGCCTGTATTTTTATGACAAAAAAAGTTGTCCCTAAATGTTAGTCCAGGCTGGCCCCTAGGGTTTGCTTTAGGAGGCCTTACATGACTTTGTGGATCCTGTGCATGGGACTTTGGAAAAAACCAAATCTCCTCCTCTCTTATAGAGGCCTATGTCCCTCCTCAACTCTTCTATAATGGGAAGGTGGATTATTTTGACCTTCAGCGACTTGGAGGTCTTTTGTCTCATCTTAAGAAGACTCTGAAAGGTAAGTGCTCTCATTGCCAGTACCTGAATCCAGGTCTTGGCTGGAATTCACACAGGACATTCCAGGGAGGAAGTTGAGGGTAATGAATTTTGATTAAATTCAAGGAGAGGAGAGTTGATTTTTAACGAGATTCAGGTTACTCTGAAAAAGACACCACTCCCCTTGGGTGGAGTGTCCTTTAAATTAACAGTTTACTGTTTGTATCCCTGGATTGGGCACGTGGCAGTTGGGGGTAAGGGGATAGTCTAGGAATATCCTCTGGTGTTGTGCTCTTCCTGCACCACAGCGAAGGGTTGGGAGCTCTCAAAGCACTGACTGTCAGCCAGGCACTGCTGGGCGTGAAGGATGCCCAGGGTTTACTTGGTGTACCACTCTAGGCTGGGAGGAGCAGCCCTGTGTCTGTACTGCAGCTGAGTGTTTGTGTGCAGCACACTACTCTGGCATTAGGCTTCCAAAGCCTACCCTGTGGAAGGGTTAGAAACCCCTTGCCATTCCCATGGACTTGGTTTGTCTCTGGTTTCTGGCTGATGTGGCACTTGCCTTTGGCTCAGGTGTCTCTTCTCCTTCTCCTGTGTGTTTCCAAGATGAGGACCATTTTCTCTGTCTGAGGTTGATCCCTGGCTGTTCAAAATTAGATTACTTAGCTTGAGAACCATGTAATCCCCTCTGGTTTCTCACCAAGGTATCCTGGCCTTTAAAGATAGAGCTGTGTACTAAAGAATACATTCTCCATGCTTTGTACAGCATAGCCATCAGCATAACCTTGCTCTGGGTCTGAGTCTCAGTCCTAGTGACTTAGGGACACATCATGAGACAGCATTGAAGAGCTGGATGCTTAAAAGATGGTCTCAGGCAGAGAGTTGCCATTCCTGCATTAGTCCAGTTTGGCCCTGGTGGTTGTCTCCTGGTTCCTCAATTATCCTATTTGTAGCTGGTAGGACCAGGAGCAGAAATGGGTCCTGGGACAGCAGCACCTGTTTCTGCTTGGTCTCTATTCTTTTCTTAAGGGCATATCAGGAAGCTTGGGACAGGTGAACTTGTTGTGATAGAGCATCCAACTTTTCTGGCTGCTTCTCTGCTGCTGAGAAGCAGGAAAGAAGACAAGGCTTCCTCATGGTAAGTGAAGAGTGACTCCATTCATGGCTGCCTTGGTGTGCTCTGTGCAGATGACCTGGCTGCAAAAGCCAACATCCTGATCGACCCTGCGGAGCTGCAGGCAGTGACTATGGATGATCTTGATGAAGATGAGGAATCAGCAACATCAGCAGCACAGGTGAGTTGTGTTATTCACCTGTGGGGGTGCAGGTGCTGGGGCAGCAAGTTCAGCCTGTGGCTACAAAGGCTTTGCTTTACAGCAAGGCAGTGTTGGGCCAGGACTGTAACCAGTCCATGGGCATCCAGATAAACAGCTGCACTTGCATGAGAGTCACTGGACATTGGCGAGGTCCTGGGCACACCAAGTTTGAGCAGCAAAATTTTCTGTGCCCTGCTCTCTCACTACCCACTGACCTCAATGTGCTGCCTCCCCTCCACAGCAGCTCTTGGTGCTTGCATTTGGAAAGGTGCAAGGCACCTGTAGACAGAGCAGCATCTTGCTGTGCAGGTCTGCTGTTTGTGCCTGGCATGGGCCCTTGGAGGAAGGAGTTACCAGTTTGCTGCCCTGCTCGCTCATCTTCCAATGCCCGCTGTGCATCTATACCAACAATCTTGCAGGGGCAAGGGAGGACCAGCAGGCAGCCAAACACAGCTGCAACTGTTTCTCCTTTCATTTCTTTTCAGTCCCAGCGCCCCTCTACTGCCCTGGCCATTGGTGGAGCTCTTCCCAGGCCTGCCTGGCTCAGCTCCCCAACCCTGGGCCGGGCCAACCGGTTCCTGAGCACGGCAGCCGTCAGCCTGATGAACCCGCGCCGGCCCCTGGGCACCCTGGAGAAGATCAAAGTGCTCACGCTGCGCGTGGAGCAGCGCACAAAGGAGGACAGTGAGTACTCCTGCTGTGTGCTGGCATGGCCCAGCTGGGCCCTGGCAGAATGGTGTCTTCCAGATCCCCAGAGGAATGCAGTCTCCTTACTGCCAGCATTGCTCCTTCCCGTTGCCAGGGCATGCTGACACCCGAAAGTCCACACTCAAAAGACCCCTTTGCCATCCTGGATGTGACACTGATGATGTTGTCACCCTCTGTGTGTAAGGAGATGCTGCCTTGGTTCCTCCAAATGCAGTGAGACTTTGCAGGAGGTGGTTCAGAGCCACACTTGCTCTGAAGACTGACCAGCCAGAGGATGATGTGTGCAGCAGCAGCACTGTTGCTGTTAGGGTGGACCAGGCAGGCCTCTGAAGCATGTACAGGGCTTGAGGAAGTGGAGTTTGCATGGCCTGGGTCAGTCTGGACAGATGTGACAGGTCAGCCTGATGCAGGCAGCAGGATGAGAATGGTGTGGTAGTATAGCATCTAGTGGTATCCTGTGAATCACATGAGCTGGGAAGGAGCTCTGTGTTGCAGAGGCACAGCAGTGCTTTGGCTTCAGAGAGGAGCAGGCAGAAGCTGAGGTACCAAAATGCCTTGCTGAGAACTTCTTTTCTCTCTTGGGAATGCATTGCAGTTGAAGGCACCCATGGAAATGAGGGTCTCTTACTGGGCAGACCCCCAGAGGAGCCAGACCAGCCCATCACTGAGAACTCTCTCCTGGAAGTCCTGGATGGGATAGTGATGATGTACAACCTCAGTGTCCACCAGCAGCTTGGGAAGGTAAGTGGTACATGCTGTGCAGGAATCCATTCCCCCAGTGCCTGTGCTTCTACACTAACTCTGTTTTCTGCTTATTTAGTGACTGCGTGTGCCCTGTCCTTCTGCCAACCTCCACTGGGGAGCTAGTTGCATGCTTTTATGTTTAGGGGAAAAAAACCTCTTATTTATTGTTGAAACCTGCTGCTTTTCAGATGGTTGGTGTGTCAGATGATGTGAATGAATATGCCATGGCTCTGAAAGACACAGAGGAAAAAATCAGCCGCTGCCCAAAGAGGGTGAGTGTCTCTGGATTCCCAGCTTCCTTCTCTGTCAGAGCCTCAGTATCTGGCATAAAGGTTGAAGTGCTGCTGCCCAAGTGCCCAGCATCTGCATCAGGCCTCATGGGCTTCAGCTGAGACTGATGAGTGCTTTTTATAGCACTAATTCCCACTCCCTCCACAGTAAGGCTGCTGACCCCTTTCCCCTTGCCAATACTCCCTAGCTAGCCCCACGGTGGTATATGCTTTTGCATTGTTTGTCCAGCACTGAAAAAGAATGCTATAAATGGCATTGACATCTGCCCTCACATTTCTGCACTCTTTTCAGAGGAGAGACATCCATGAGGAACTGCTGAAGAGCCAAAAGGTCTTCTCTGAGAAGCTCAACCACCTGAGCCGGCGCCTCGCTTGGATAAATGTCACCATTTATTCAAAGGTGGGCAGGAACATAACATGAGCAGCTGAAAGGAGACCAGTGAGCCTCTGCATCTCTGCTGCTTGGCTCACATATCACAGGTGTCATTTTCCTGGTCTTTAAGCAATGTCAGTGATCTCTGGGGCTTCTTTTTCCCTTGTTGTGTATCAGAGACTCCTTTCTAGGCTTGGCCCCTCTCCTGTCCCAGGCTTGGTCCCATAGTGTTTGTTAGGACACAGACCTGTCTGATCTGAGCTGTGTTTGGTGCTGTAGGCTTTCCCTTAGGGCACTGCAGACAAAAGGGCACAGATCAAAGGGAAATTCGGTTCTCAAGACATGCCAGAGGACAGAGGCAACTGTGAACTATTTCCCTGAGCTGTGCTGTGTGTCACAGGGGGATCTCACTACTGCAGCTCTTCCTGGCATCTGTGGGATCCAAGTCAAGGGGTTCTTGTTCACCCCTACTTCACTTGGTTCCCCTGCAGAGAGTGTATTCTACATTTCTTAATGCAGTGGCTGTTTGCACAGGTTGTCTCTTTTCCCCCAAATTCACCATTTTCCAGGATAAAAGCTCTGGTCTCTTTTCTCACAAGCAGTTTTGCTGATTCTTTTCCTGACTTCCCTTGCCCATTGCCTTGCCCTATCTCTCTTTGTGGCTTTTGTGCGTCCCAGGTTGTAAACAGGGAAGGGAAGAAGAGGTCTTATGAACATGTCTGGCAGAGCTGCAGTGGCTGATCCCGACTCATGAGCTCTTTGCTTATCCCCTCCTTCACTCCTGAGCAGGACTGCAAGGCAGAAGCTCTCCAGATGCATTAGCATAGCCTATGCTTGCCAGAAAATAATCCTTTCTTCCCAGTTCTGGAAAGGCTGAGGGGCATCACGAGGGTGCACTGCAGGTATCACTGTGCTGGCCCACACAGAAACACTGTTCATGTCTCTAGGTGATCCATTGTCATACTAAACCAGGACTGCAGTGTCACCTTTCCTGATGAATCAGCAGCATCTGGGAGTGAAGGTTACAGCCTTCCCAGTTTGTGGCTTGTGCTGCTATCCTGGCCTGCATGGCCTGGAGGGAGAGCAGGAATGTGCCCCTGGAGCCACATTTGAGCTTTTGGAATGTGGCTGCACTGAGGAGCCTGTGCCTTCAGGGCTCCATCTCACAGTCATTTCAGGTCTTTCCCAATGGAGACATCCATCCAAGAGCTCCTGTATCCCTGGGAATTGTGTGCCCTGGAGGGTCACATCTGTATGATCACAGCTGCTGCTGTTGGAGAGAAAGAGCCTGGTTCTGTTCAGGGGTGAAGTCCTGCTCTGTGCTGAGGTGACAGAGCATGGCAGAGGCTGATCCTTCCTTGAGGGAATTAGCCCCTGGTTTATTCTGGGCTGAGAGATTCAAGGTTAGACAAAAGGGAGTGCCTCTGCTTCAAAACACTTGTAGTTTTAAAGCCCATAATTCTGCCTTCAAAACATCCCTGTGGGAATTACAGCTGATTTTATTACAACACTATATTTATCTATCTCACTGGCTAATCACATCTTGTATCCTCTTAGTGTAGGCTTTCTTCTAACTTGGCAATACCTGAAATGATGTTTGAGGTTATCAAGTCTTAATAAAGCCAAATGCAGCTTTTTGAACCTTAATGTTGCCTGCACAGTTGCTTTATATTTTGAAAGTAGCTGTTTGGCTGAGATGTGTGTCAGTGTTGAGAAAAAGATATCTGTTAGTCAGCTTAGTTGATTTGCACTAGTTCAGCCTAATTTACAGAATAAACCCAAGAAAATTTCCCAAAGATGGTAACAACATATTTTAAAAAAGCCATTAAGCAAATTAAATGCCTTATCTGCAACCTCTGATTTTATTTTTTTCTTAAATTAGAAGTGTAACCCTCCTCCATCTATTTTTATGCAAGTAGCTATTGCTATTTCTCGGCACTGCAGGATATGAAATAATATTTCCTCTTTTTATAGCTTTGTTGGCGCCCATTTTTATAGCTTAAAGTTATGTAGATGACCTTAAATTTCCTGTTTTTAATTTAGGCCCCTCTGATTTTTGTTTAGAAAGACAAGAGGCTGATGTTCCTCAGGACAGTAAATCTGGTTGAATGGCTGGCACAGAACCTGAAAGGCTGTGGCTGCCTATTGCAAAGATCTGAGTTGGTGTGAGTTTTCAGCCTGTTCCCATTTAATCCCTACAATGGACCAGCTTTCTTTCCAGCAGATTTCTGGAAAGTGCTCGTGCCTGCTTTCCTTCAGCAGTGTCCTCAGAACCAAAACTCACATGCTTGTTTGCCAGGCCTGTGTGGTTGCCTATGCCCTGGTAAGGAGTAGTGCTTGGAGGGTCTCAAGGCTTGGAGAGACAAACCCATCACACTGGAGAGAGTCGTGCTCTGAGCTGGAGGCTGATTAGAGATCTCCAACTGTTTCTTCCAGCTGCCACTTCTGTGGCTTTATGGAAAGACCAAATGGCACAGACATCATTGCTGGACTTGGAGCACTGAGATGTCTGAGCAATATCTCCAACATGAGGATGTTTCTGAGGTCTGAGTGTTGTTGTTGGTTGTTGTTTCTCCCAAGAGAAGCTGTCAGCTGAATGGGAATTGTTCTTTCTGGGCAGGAGAAGATGCAGGATATTTACTGGCTGCTGCAAGTGTGCATCCGCACCATCGAGCACGGCGACAGGACGGGCTCGCTTTTCGCTTTCATGCCCGAATTCTACCTCAGTGTGGCTATGAACAGCTATAGTGCACTCAAGAACTACTTCAGCCCTGTCAACAGCATGGAGGAACTTCCAGGTGAGGGGATGGGAACAGCTTCCTGATTCTGGCCTGATAAATATAAAGCAAGCCATGTCCTTATGGTGAACCAGTAATTGGGCATCTTCCTTTCTGTGTCCATTCCTGGTTGTGATGTGCTGCACCAGTGCATTGTCTGAGCTGTGGGGCAGGTGGTGAGCCATGGTCCCTGTGCTCATGCCTTGTCTGAAGCTGTTACAGGGCTGGCTGTAGTGAAAATCACTGGCAGCTGTGGATTGTGTTTCCAAGGAGGTATCAGGAATGGGTTAGGGTGCTGTAAGATGTGATTGCTTCAGCAATTTCTACCACAGCCTTCTGGTTTCTGGGTGGGAGATGATGTGCTGTGAGTGCAGGAATTGGGTCTGCTTTCAAATTCCCCTGGGATTTGGAGATGTTCCTATGGAGATGACCACCCACTTGATGGCAAGAGTCTGTGTTTAGGTGGATTCCGTCTGTGCACATTCTGTGCTTTCCTGGCTAAATGACCTCACTGAGCTCTTAGCAAATAGTTCTGTGCTTTTCAGAGCCCAGGAAGGTAAGAAAAGCTGTTCCCACCAACAGGACAAAACTGAAGTATTCAGATCCATAGGTGTGGGCTCTGCCTGCTGTTTGGGCAAGAGCAGAATTGAGCAGTAGCAGATTTCTACAGGGTGTGCAGGCTGGACATGGCTTTTCTGCATAGACCTAGTGTGTTCTTTGTGTTGCTCAGGCCTCTTCTGCCCCAGGCACTTGTCCCTTGCCATCCAATTTGATTGCATGGTTTTATCTTTCCCTGAATAACTGTTTCAGACTCTGCAGACTGAGGTGAGAGGCTCTCCTGGAGGTGAATGTTTTTTCCCAGCTCTGTTTTGACAACTAGGCACACAACTAAGCTGCAGTTGAGTGTAGCAGAAATTCATTCCATGGCCTGTGCTGTATCCACGGGAGCACTGGGACCACAGAGCTGCCCCTCAGCCCTTTGCCATGACCCTGTTCCCTCCTTCTCTTGCAGGCTATGAAGAGACTCTGATGCGCCTCGCTGCCATCCTGGCCAAGCATTTTGCTGACTCAAGGATTGTGGGCACAGGTAGGGCTGCATTCCTCTGCTTTTGGGGTGATAATGTCACAGGTCTGGCCAGTGCCACTGCCATTGGCTCACCAGGCTTCTTTCTGCTGGGATCTGTCTGCTGAGTGCTTATGCCTCCACATTTAAAGTGAGGCTGGGCACTGTCCTTATCCTGCTTGTTGCAGGCATAGATCCATGAGCTAGGAGACCCTTTTGAGAGCAGGACTCATGTCCCAGCTACCTGCATGTGCAGTCTGGGGTTATTCCTCAGCTGCTTGAGCCTAAGCATGCTCTCCATGTCAGCAGGGACATGAGGACTAGTCCCTCCTGGCTGCTGGCATTCAGGTGCTCCCTGCTGTGCTGTGTGTCCTTGGGTGCCTGGCCCAGTCCCTTCTCATTCCTTCTCAGACATCCGGGATTCCCTGATGCAGGCGCTGGCCAGCTACGTCTGCTACCCCCACTCGCTGCGTGCTGTAGAGAGGATCCCAGAAGAGCAGTAAGTGCTGCCCTGCCTTTCCTGGAGAGCTGGGGCAGGGCTGGGGTGGTGACAGGGTTGGGTGAGCGAGCAGGAGGGCTGCCAAGCACCGCTGAAGGTCCATGAGTTTCAGCAGGGTGGTGGAGTTGATTCAGGAGCTTTCTGTCACCTCTGTACCAGTGGCTTTGCTCTGCCCCAGCTCCATGGGTCCTACTGTGTGTCCTGTTTAATCCCCTGTTCCCAAACCCTGTGGGCTGACCTGTGCCCTTGGCTGGCAGGCGGATCTCCATGATGAAGAACCTTCTGGCTCCCTATGAGCAGCGACCCTGGGCACAGACCAACTGGATCCTTGTCAGGCTGTGGCGGGTGAGCATCCTGCATCCCTACCCCTCTCAGCACCTGGGGCTGCTGGGACACTGAACATTTCACTCTCCAGTAGCAGCAAAACTGTTTTTCAGCCTCTTAAGATCTTTCCTTACCTCTTTTGCCAGGGCTGTGGCTTTGGGTACAGATACACACGGCTCCCACACCTCTTGAAAACCAAGCCTGAGGATGCCAGCCTCCCCAGCCTGCAGAGTGAGTGGGGCAGGGATGGGCACTCAGGCCTGTGATGGGTGATGAGGGAGGACCAGCCTCTTCTTTAACTGCTGTCCCTACTAAGGGCCAGACCAGCATTTGGAGAGTTGCCAAAGTAGGATGTTCCCGGCCAAATATTCAGGCCTGATTTTAACAGCCTGGCCATCCCCAGCCACTCTACTGGTGATTTGTACATGCCAGATGGTGAGTTAGATCCTTCATAAGTAGGGGGTCTGCCCTCCAGAGGAGTGGAGAAAGGCCCAGGACTGCATCCTTACCAGAGTTTTACCCTGTGATGTGCACCGTGAACAGCTGCTGTGGGGAAGAGTTGTCACATTTGCCAAGCAGCAGGTACCCTGTGAGAGGGAGTGGGTGCCCACAGAGACAGGGCACTGGATAAGTTTGCAAGCAGGGAGTGTTTTATCCTGGCATCTCTCAAAGCCTGGCAGAGCCTGTCCTGCCTCTGGCACTGCAGTTTGGTTCTCAGCACTGTCACTGAGCTGAGGGATTTCTCAGCTCTGTTGCAGCTGAGAAAGATGTGGGGAGGAGAAGTTGCCTTTCTTAAGCTGAAGAACATGTCCCCAGCTTTACCCTCACAGGTTCTGGGCCTGTGTGGATACATTCCCGATTCCCCTCTGCTGTAGAAAAGGCTTTGTGCCAGACTTTGCTCCTGGAGAGTTGCACCCGGATGGGGGACAGAAGGACAGGTGGCACATGGAGGAGTATGCTGAGCCCCATCCAGGGAGCTGCCTATCTGTTCTAACAGCACTCTTGTTCTCTTTTCTCTCTCCTGCCTGTGGTGCCCAGGAGATCTCTCTGTTGCTAGTTTCCAGAGTAAGTTTGTTGTGTGACCCTCTCTTGTCTGGTGGAGTAGCTTTAGAGAGCTCCCTGCCTCCCCTCTTCTGCCTAGAGAGACCCTTCCTTGTAGGCAGAGAGCCTCACAAGTGATTGTTTCCCTCAGTTCCATCCCTGGGAGAAGCCAGGGGAGCTGGTCCCCATGTTTCTGTCTCTGAGCTGCATCATGGACCTACTCTTGCACCTGTGTTACCAGGGTTGCCTCTGGGGTCAGAGCCCTGCTGAAGGCTGTGCCACAGCCTTGGGTTCTTCTCATCCTTGGAGGTCAGTGGAGAAGCCCTGGCACACATGCAGGAGGGACCTTGTGGCTGTCCCCTCACTCCTACTGCACAGCCAAGCCATCAGGTGGCTGCCACCAGTCCTGTGGGGTGGTGATCAAGCTCGCCCCATCCTGGGCAGCTCTGGGGCAGGAGTTCCTCACAGTTCCTCAGCCCCACACATCGTGTGGCTCCGTGCAGTCTGAGCCCAGAGTGGGCTGTGCTGGCTACTGGGGACTTACTCTTGGGAGGGCTATTTTAAGGCTCAGCCAAATCAATAATGAATGCAGATTTAATTGAAGAGGGACAGGGGACTCAGAAGTGTCCTTGAGATGCTGCCTAGGGAAGGAGGAGGGGATGACCCCCCCCTCCCCTTCACACCCATCAGTCTTCACCTTGTTGCAATTTGAGCACTGGCAGAAACAATGAGACAAACTGCTGAGCTAAGGAAACCCGTGTTTGTCTGGGTCTGCTGCTGCAGGCCAGTCTGATGAGAGTGTGGGCAAATGCCTCTTCTCTGGTGCTCCAGCCTTGTCCTGCTTTTGGGATGCTTCCTTGGAAGACTGCACAGGTGGGGAAGGTTTGCTCATGCTGCCTCACAACATCCATGGATACAGAGAATGGACTACCTGGTCTCCTCCACAGCCTTTTGCCCATGCTCACCAAAGGTGAGCCATGGATGCTGCCTGGCTTAGCCCAAGGGGGCACAGATCAGAAAGGCCATCTGTGTCCCTGCTGGTTCCCAGAGTTATTCCTCAGCTCCGCTGGCACTGAGCAGCTCTCATGCAAGCAGAGCTCTGCCTCACTTTGGCTCCTGGGAGCAGATGGGGCTGTGTTCAGAGCTGGGGTAGTTGTGCTCAGTGGCTGCTGCAGGGACTTGTTTTGCTTTCATCATGGCTTGTAGGCTAGGCCAGGTGCTGTCCTGGCATGCACAGCAGGAGCAGCAGCGGTGGCTTCATGCCTGGCTTGGAAAAGCAAGAGCTGCAGGGTGGCTTCAGGTTGTGTCACAGGGCTGCTGTGCCCCAGGCCTTCTGCCCACACACCCATCAAGTGGTGGAGGGAAGGTAGGTGGGACCGTGAGATCATCGAGCTGAGATGTTGTGCTGCATGGGCCAGAGGGTTCACCCACGTCCAGCAAATTGCCTAATCTAAAGAGGACTTTCAGGATGAGATCCTGCCTTGAACTGACAACACCAAAAGCATCAACTGGTAGTAGTTGAACTGTCCAAGCCCTTCTGATGGTGATTGCTCACCCTCCTGAAGTAAATGCATAACTTATGATTCCTGATGGGAGTCATAGAATGGTTTGGGTTGGAAGGAACCTTAAAGCTCATTCTCATTCCAACCCCTGCCATGGCAGGGACACTTTCCACTAGACCAGGTTGCTCCAAGCCCCATCCAGTGTGGGGCCCTATCCAGTATGGGGCATCCAAAACTTCTCTGGGCAACCTGTGCCAGTGCCTCACCACCCTCACAGTAAAGAATTTTTTCATGATATCTCATCTAAACCTACTCTCTCTCAGTTTGAAATCATTTCCCCTACTTAACCTCAGCTTCTGTCTTCCACTGCTGCTGCTCTGCCTTTCTCTGCTTTATATTTTATTCTTCAAAAGCACTTTTGTACCAGGGTAAACTCATTTCTTCATCCTTTTCACTGTTGAAAAACCCGTGGCTTCTGTGCCTTATTCAGGAAGGGGTTTTGCTTCTCTGTGAGCCCCAGAGGTTTTGGTGTCATGCTGGTGGGAACCTTCCCTGATGTGCCAGTCACAGAGCCAAAACTCACGTTAGCCTGTTTGCCAGGGCTTTGCCTTGGAGGCACACACAGATCCCAGGAGCCCTGGGCCATCCTGGTGCCTCACACTCGACCTCAGGGATATCTCATCCCCCAAATGCTGCCTTGCTTTCCTTCTGCCTCGCCCTGCGCCCTTCCCTTTGGTGCTCTCTAAATGCATCTCCAAACAGGCACACTGATGTGGACTCACAGGTACATCTGGACCCTTTCAAAACTCAGATTAGCATTGGGTGGAGCTGCTCTGCTTCTGAATCTGGTCCATCTGGGGCTTTCCCCTTCTGTGCTCAAGCTCTGCTGTAAACACTGCTGTGTCCAGAGACACCCTCGGGCTGCTGGCTGAGAAGTCTCACCATTAGCCCTGTTATAAATCTTGCTGGCTCATTAGCAAACTATAAAAGTACATAATTACCTTCCTGTGATGACAGTACATGACCCTGCTTCTTTACCATTATCTAGTAGGAGCACTTATTGAAGGCTTCCACTTCTCCTGCTTTATTAATTTTTAACTCTCTCTAATAATGGGCTCCTGCTACTCTTAGACTTTCTGCCATTACTACTTCTGTTAAATAATTCTGCTATATTTTTGTCCTATAGTTGAAAAAACTTTGCACTACCATGGTCAGTCGAGGATGTTTTTTATGTCTTCTCCATCTATTACCCCTTTTCTCCTTGTTTTTTGCCTACCACTGGCTATGTTTGATTACGATCACTTTACCTCATATATTTTAACTCATGTCTTTGCTTCATCATGCTCTCAGTGACCCTTTTAACCCAGGTGCTTGCTGGAGCACTGGGGCTTTCTGCCTCCCTAATAATCTTCTTAAAGAACTCTGTGTTTTTATTCACCATTTCCCCTGCCTAGATTTTCTTTTCCTCTATTTTGTTTATATTTTCACAGGGAAGTTTCTGTTGTGGAAACATCAGATGTATCTATAACCCCTTGGTTCCACGCTCTGTTACCCACATTAAATGTATTGAGGTCAGAAATTCTGGCCTTGAAAAACTGACAATTTCTGTTCCAATGACTGATGTTTATCTGTAATAATGAAGGCTAAGCCAAGACTGGAGTGGCTTTTGTATTAGGGAGGTACAAGTTTTAGAAGCATTAATGACTTACTAGTGCCAGGATCAAGAAAGTAACCCCATCACTGAGTATCCACCGACTCCCTGTGAAATGACATCCCTGCCTGCAGTGGCACATAAGGGATGTGTCATTGCCCAGGAGGGCAGTGGTAACTGAGGTGGGTGGGAATGTCCCAGTAGAGATCAACATGCTGCACATAAAGATGAGCACAGCACCAGGACTGGGTTTTGGATACCAGTAATGATTACCTCATCTGGGAACTCGTGCAAGGGATGAAGCTGTTTGTGCTGTATTCCAGGGCTTGTTCCTTATGTTGCTTTCAAAGAGTAGCAGTGATTGCAACATCATTAGATTCAGAATCCTCTTGGGATCAACAAAAGCCAAGGGAATCACTGTTTCCTGGTGTTAGCTTTAAAACCTTAGATAAACCTATTTACCCGTGGAGGGGTTTGACAAAAGGCACCAGTTTTTAATGCTCTTATGGTCTGGCACAGTCTGCCAGCAGCATGGAAAGCATTTAAGAACCCAGAATTGCAAGTTTGGAGCAAACTCACACCACTCATTGAAAAAAGACCGTGAGGAAATAGTCATTGGCTGAAAATCAGGATAAAGCAGGTTATTACAAGCATAGGAGCATCCTTCAAAAAAACAAAGCTGTCTTCAGATTAGGTAGACTTTGGCTGAGCAGTTCATCCTGAGATCTGTCCTGACTTGCAATGTTAGTAAAAGAGGCTTTGGCAACAAACCAGCAGGACAACATGCAGAGCTCTTCCATGAGGAAATGTCATCTCTGCCTAGAACTGCTTTGGTACTTGAAGGCTGGAAAAGAACTAATACATCAGCAATTTTAATAAAAAGCAGTTTCTACATGCTGAAAGGAGGCTGGCGAAAAGAAGGGACAAAAAACTTAACCCTGCAAAGAGACCTTTCAATTCTGACTGACTGGGAGAGAAAACATGGATGGAATTCAGTATCACCAAGTGTAGAGGGGTGAAGTAAGAGTGTGCTGTGCCAGTTCATCCTTCACTGTCAGAGGAGATAAGGTGTGCCCCAGCATTGATTCCTGAACTTCTCCACTTGTGCCTCAGGACAGTTCCTCAGGGTTATCCTAGGGCAGCCTATTGTAATCTTTTAGAGAAGAGCAGGAATTACACAAGAGGAATTATGAGGAAAGCAAAACAGAACAAACCCAAAACCTCATTATGCCTTTGCGCAAATTTGCCACGTGCTTGTGGTTTGGATGCTGTGTATGCTTCTGATCCCAGTTCTCCAAAGAAAACCTGGGAGAGATGCTGGGCTTCAGGGAGGGGTGGTGAAAGGGACAAAGATGTGACAGTTTCAGTGTGAGAAACTGCACTAGCTGGGGCTGATCCCATTTAAAAGACTGTCATGAAGGTCTAGAATCATGGCTAGCTGGAGGAAATGACTGGAGAGAAGCATCTTGCTGTCTCTACCACCAGAAGGAAGGGGTTACAAAGAATAAATATTAACAAATAAAGCGAGTAGGAGCCAAACTCCAATCTGAATTCCTTCTGCTACACACAGTTCAACTGTGGAATCTTGCTCTGGGACACGTTTAGTGCTAAAGGCTTACACAGTTTCAGAGGACACTGGGCAAGAAGTCCCCAGAGGATCAATAAATATGTGAAAAGGATGTCTGGCTTGGCCAGTCCCTGAGCCACGTGTAGCAAAAGGCTGGGAAAGTACATGTGGGTGGGAGTAGGACATCAAAGACATTTGTTGTGATGAAATCCCTCCCAAAAATGAGCTTTTAGGCAGGATCAAAGCTGGGCCACTGGCCTGCCTGGGGTGATTATGCACTGTGAGATTCAGCATGTGTCCTCCATAATAACAGAAGTTCATTGCACTTGCTAGTGGGTATTCACAGAATAATTTGTCCTGTTCCCATTTCAGATGACTGTCTCCTCTCATCCCTCTCTGGCTTTGCTAATCCCAGCTAGCAATCTGCCTGTAGTTATGCCTTGCTTCTTGATCCCTAGGAATGTGATGGAAGTTGTCCTGTGTTTGCTTTGACCACACTGGCCCTTCAAGTAGACTGCAACCCCAAAGAGCATCTGCAGTTGTAGCACAGCTTTTTCCTCTAGTGCTGCCAGAGTTTCCACCTGCTCTTTCTAATAGCTTCTAGTATAGGAAAATGTAGTTAGATTTGGGGTTTTCCCTATAGCTGGTAAATCTGCTCAAGTTTCTCTTTCCAAGCCCTGAATTTTGGATTGAACTCCAGTACCTTTCCCTCGTAGTGTTGAACGTTTTGTGAGCCTCACACTGACAGTGGGTCTTTCTGCTGGTGAGAAGTATCTGTCCCATTTGTGCCCCCTTCCTTTCCCTGCCCATCCATGGGGGCTGGTGTCCCACACAGCCCTGACTGTGCTTCCCAGCTGCTGGGTCTGACCTCCTTGATAGTGAGGAAGCCCAGAGATCAGATGGCACATAACCAAGGGGATGTTTCTGTGCTTGGGCTGAACCTGGCTGGGGAGTGTGGGCAGCTCTGCCTGAGCCTGCTAAGGGCAGAACCAGCCTCAGCTCCATACAGAAGCCTCTCAGGAGTGGGATTTGCTGGATACCTTCCTCCCCAGATGCAGACAGACAGGCACAGCCACATGAGGCCAGGGTGGCCGTGCTGGCTCCAGGCAGCTGCTGCCACACTGGTATCAGGAGCAATTAATGCTGAGCTGACCACGGGCCTCTGCAGAGCTGAGCAGGAGTGATGCTGAGCTGCAGGGCAGTGCTCCTGTGCATGTGGGCAGCAGCGAGCACAGAGGGCTCTTCCCTGCTTAATTCAGGCTGGCACTGCAAAGAAGTGCTGGGAGGCCCAACAGGCACAATTGCTGCTCAGAATAGTCCTTGTGCCAGCTCCCAGTGCCCTGCCATCTCTGCTTACTGTAAGGCACAAGCCAACATATCCCAAGCCCAGGACTGGTCTCTCAGCCTGCCCTTGCCCCTCGCTCGTGGCTGCCCTGAGCCCAGGCACTGAAGCTGTCGCTGTCTGGTTTCAGAGCCGTGTCCCTCCACCTTGCTGCAGCGGCACATGGCAGACCTGCTCCGCAGCGACCGCGACCTGGCCCCCAGCTTCCTCAACAGCGTCCTGAACCAGCTGAACTGGGCCTTCTCCGAGTTCATCGGCATGATTCAGGAGGTGGGCGTGCACCAGGGCTGTGGCAGGCAGCACTCACTGCCTGCTGTGTCCTTCACACGGCAAGGCTCAAGGCACAACTCGCTGGGCTGGGGGTCGCAGCCCTCCTTTTGGGAAGGGGCACCTTTCTAAGCTGTCTCCATTGCCTGGCAGATCCAGCAGGCGGCAGAGCGCCTGGAGAGGAACTTTGTGGACAGCCGCCAGCTGAAGGTGTGTGCCACCTGCTTTGACCTGTCGGTGAGCCTGCTCAGGGTGCTGGAAATGACCGTCACGCTGGCGCCGGAGATCTTCCTCGACTGGAACCGCCCGTCCTCAGAGCTGCTGCTTCGGAGGCTTGCCCAGGTATCACCCTGTGTGAAGAAGCAGCATCTGGAGGGGTGTGAGGGCCCCTCTGCCCTCTCTACAATGTGTGCTGAACTAGGGGCTCCTGTTGCAAGTGCTGTAGTACCTAGAGCTGCTACAAAGCAGTGGTGCTCCCTAAAATCCCTGCGTATCGACTGCTCCCCTCCTTTGCAGCTGCTCTGATCACAGCTGATTTCTACCTCTGATGGGAGGGAGGGTGACAGCTGCTTAAATCTTCCTGATGAGGGGCCAGTAAATGCTGAATTCCCCTGTGACAAACAGTATTGTGAAATCTGGAGAGGAGGTGTGGTGCATCTGGGTAAGGAGCTGTGGAGAGTATAGGTGATTTCACAGGGCACACGCTCCAATGTTTGGGCAGGTGTCTTGATCCTTTATCCCTCAGCCCTAGAACGTGGTACCAAATGTCTCCACTTTCCTGCCACAGTGACTGGGACAGCCCCATTCCATCTCACAAAACCTCTTAGGCTCCAGTAAATTAGTTTCTTTTCTAAAGCATGAGCAGTCCTGGAAAGCCCTGAAGGCAGACTGCCCTTGTACAAGCTGTTCTGGTGGAGAGCAGTCTGTATGTTACCAGTACCCCAAAGGCTGAGACTCAGGGCTCTGAGCAGCTGAAACAAAGCAAGAAGTAGTGGGGTCTGGTACCATAATCATGAGGGAAGTGCTCATCTGAGTGAGGAAGAAAGTGAGTGGCCCTTAGCAGGTGGCTTAGGCAAGCTGGGGAATGTGCAGAGAGTGGGGTGCTGCAGCTTCCTCCTTGCCACCTTGTACTCTTATGAAGCCATGCCTCACCACTGAACATGCCCTCAGAGGGGTGCAGTGTTCTGCTGTTGTGCATTGAGGTGGCAGGAAGAGGCATGCTGCATTTGAAAGATGGTGCTCAGCTTGCAGCAATTGTGTCAAGCCTAGAGTGATCCTCACTCCTCCCAGTGGGGGGCTGGGTGAGAGCTAATAGTGGCTAATTAAGTGTCTTCACAGCCGATTCCATCTCTGCAGATTGCTCTCTGCACTCACCCCCTACTTCAGAGCTGGTAGGTCCATCCTGCTGCCAGCTCCAGGCAGGGCAGGACCTGGACTGTGCTTCACCCTGCTGACACTGCTTTTGCCCGTGGCTGTCCTGGGGACTGTAGCTTCTGCTTGCCAGGAGCTTTTATCTGCAGAAGTAGCTTGGCTTCTGCAGGTGGGAATTCAGATTTAGGTGGAAGGTGCTGACATTCAGGTGTCTTGACCTCAGAGTGACTCTTCCCTGGGAGGTTTTGGTCTGGTACAACCACTGTGATGTGGTACCACTCCTTCCATGCCAGAGCCCAGCTGGATGTGTGCTGTGAGCCTCCCTCTGTGCATCCACCAGCTCCCAAGCACTGAACCCGAACTATAAGGACATGCTGCCCCAAAGCTCTTTGGATGCTGCTCACAGGAAGGCCCACAGAGAAAATGCAAACCCTCTCTGCTTTTCTCTACACAGCTCTTGAACCAGGTGCTGAACCGTGTGACAGCTGAAAGGAACTTGTTTGACAGAGTGGTCAACCTCCGTCTGCCAGGTGAGCCCACTCTGTCCCTCTCCATGGAAAACATGCTGGGAGCATGCCCTTAGGAAGGGAGGGATGGCTTATCTGAAAGTCAGTGCAGAGCTGGATGGGATCAGACCTGCCCTGCTCTGCCATCACATGATGGCAGAAGCTCTTATCTTTCTCTTTTCCTTTCATAGGGCTGGAGAGCGTGGACCATTACCCAATCCTTGTGGCTGTGACAGGGATACTGGTCCGGCTGCTGGTGGACACTGATGTTCAGGGGTGAGTGGCTTTTGCCTTCCAAAGCACGGGGTCTCTGTGTGTGGCACTGCTCTGGATGCTGTAGTGGTGCCATGGGAGGTGTCACAGGAGCAACGTGGGATATGGGGACTAAAGTGAGGTGAAGCTGATGTGTGTGGAGCAGGCAGAAACCAAAGAGCCACATTCCCTGTAGTAGCTGCATCCCAGTGCTACTGCTGGGTGCAAAGCTGTGATGGTGGAAAACCCTTGTGAGAGGTGGCTGTGGAGCTGTGCTGCCAGCACATGTACACCTTCCTCCTTGGGATGGGGTCTGGCACTGTGCGACAGGACAGCTGCTCTTGGAAGCTGTGGGTGCTGCATGTGATAGAGCTGTGCTGATGTGGTGACACAGGCAAAGAGCTGCAGCACACAGTGATTGAGCTCATTGAAGCTCCTTCACCCTGGACCCCTCTTAGGAAGGCATCAGAATGTGTGCAGAGCTCTCTGGCTGCCCAGGCATGTGCCACAAAGGTGAGACAAGTCTTCTCCAGGCACTTGAGCAATGCTGATTTTAAGATGAAACAAATCTTGTCTTTATGGTAGCCAGTTATTCAGAGAGGCAGCACTGGGGGAGTGATGTGGCTGGACAAAGCCACAGCTGACCTGGTCATTTATGTGTCTGTGTCTGCTTGTACCGAGTCCTGCAAATAGACTGACACTCTACAGCCCTGCCTTTGCTGTCTCCCAGTGTCATTTGCAGGTGTCTTGCCTGGTCACTGTGTGCTGTAGGCTGCTGTAGGGGATGAGGCTCTTCTGTCTGTGCTGTACATCCTGCTTGTTTTCATGTTGGGAGAGCACAATAGTCTCTGGCTTTGCAGAAAGCAGAGTCCCATCTGGCCGAGCAGCTCAGCCCTGCAGCCAGTCTTTCAGCTTCTTCTCTCAAGGACTCAAAGATGTACACAAATATATCTAATTATAACCTGCCTCCTGTGACTGCTGCACCAGTCTCACAGCCCCAAGTGTGACAGTGCCAAAACCTGGGCACAAGGTCATTGGTCAGTGGCCTTTCTGGGCTGTGGACAGAGGTGGATTTAGCACGCCACTAGAACTTTGCTCCATGGAAAGGGCAAACATCATGAATTTGATGCCACAACTAGATACTTCTTGCTGAAGGGAAGGGGGAGATGATAAAACAGTTCCCTACATGCCAGGATGAGAAGTCTTCCTTGCCTGTCTTTCCTTTGAACATCTGTCCCAATCAGGTCACTTGTCAGGTCAAAATGGGGAAGGGTTTTCCCTCAGTTTATCAAACTCCAAAGAGCACTGGTAAGATGTTAGTGTGATATCAGTCACATCCTTCCTTGCCTGCAAGGAGAGACAGAAAGTTTTCAGACTCTGTCCTTTCCCTGAAAAGCCTGTTGTGCTTTGGGTTTGTGAATTCCAGGCAAGTGGCAGTGTCCCCTGTGTGCCAACAGCATCCTTCATGCTTTGGGTGGCACCATCACAAACCAGAGACACTGTGCTCTAGGGAAGTGACAAGTCTCTGATGTTCAAGGGCTTTGTAGTCTCTTCCCTGAGCACTGGAAAGGAGAAATAAAAGCAAAATAGTGGAATGATGTGTGAAAATCATCGTGTCCTTAAGGCAGACTTAACTGAGCGGGAGAAGCAGAAGGTGGAACAGGAGGAAGCCCAGGGAAAAATATCCATAAACCAAAATTCTTCTGTGTGATTCTGCAAAGCCATGCACTAAACCTGAGGTTTGGTACATCAGTGATCTATAAAAGGAAAGCAAATATTGCAGGGGAGCCACTGAGGCCAGTCAAGACAAAAGAACCGAGGCAGGTGGCTTGGAGACCCCTCTACTGCTGCCCGAGCAGAGGGGATGGCAGAGATCAAAGGCAGAGTATGTCATGGGGAAGGGAGAACTGAGCCCCCCACCCTCTTGGCAGCACTCTGAATTGAGGACTGTTTCACTCCACTTAGGGAGCACTTCTGCTCCATGCAGCCACATTGAGAAATGGCAGAGATGGGGTGGGGAAAACCAGCAGGTGTGAGAGGAACCACTGAGGCTTATGCATTCCTCAAGGGCTCAGCCCTGGTTTCATCCTCTGTCCAAAGCACCAGCACCATAGGGTGCTGAAACCTGAGAGGTGCAGCTGGGGTAAGAGTCACCCAAAACCCAGGGAGATGGTGCATGTCAATGGTGGCTGGCCCAGAACACAGCAATGGGAAGCATCTGTCTCCAGGTATATGAGTAAGAGGAATGGAACAGGAGAATTCAAACCTTCCTTGGGTCTGTACACTCCCATGGGAGATAACTGCCATAGCTGAAGTGATTTAAAGGGTCCTGTATGTAACCAGGCTCTCCAGAGCAGACCCATTTTTGTGAACTCATGTGAAGACAGCTTTCCTCTTTCCTTTCTCCCTCTCAGTACAGTGAGCAGGATAATAGGACAGGCTTTTTTCCTTCCCCAGAAGCACTCTACCTGGGCAGTGCTGAAAGCTGGTACAAATCTTTTCCAGGTCCCATTTGGTAACTCCCAGATGGCCAGAAATCATTAACAGAGAGATTTTCCAACCCACATTTGCATGTAGGAACATCACTATAGGAATTACCAGGGATAGAGTGACCCTGACTGGTTCCCTGTGAGGAGGCTGTGCCCCAGAGAATGAGGACAGGGACAGGACCTTGGGAGACCTCCTTGGCTTGGCTGTGTTATTTCTGCTTGCCTCTAACCCAGCAAGCAGACACTGTGCCAAGCACTTGGTTGGAAGGTGCTGCAAACATCTGGGGCATAGGGAATGGACTCATCTGGTAGTGAAGGAGTGAAGTCCCATTTATGGGATGAGAACATTGCAGTGGGGAAGTAACTAAGTAGAGCCAGGGCCCTGCCAGCTCATCTCGCCGTGTTATCAGGCTGCAATTGGATGCCTCAGCTGCTCCTTTCCCAGCACAGGACGCTCATCCAGGCATCAAGTCCTCTTGGTGTGGACTCCTGGCATCAAACAGAGCCATTAAGCACAAGGAAAGGGAACATTGCCTGGGCCAGGCTGTGGTGAGACAGTTGATCCATCATTTGCCTTAGTCCCTGGATGGAGCAGGCTGTGCTTTTGAGAGAGCAGAGATGCATTTCCCTGCTGGGTCAGGCAGGATGAGCTGGTGTTGCTTGTGGTGAGCAAAAGCTTCAGTGCCTCCTCCGAGCCCTCGGGTCTGAGAGCTGTTGGGCAGCACTGGGGAGTCTCAGGGGCTGGCAGGGCCGAGGGCAGGGATGTCCCTTTGCTCCCTCTGCCAGCTTTAATGACTGAGCAGGGAGGAGAGGGAAGACAGGATCTGCCAGGCTGAGCCAGGAGCTGGGCTGAATCCACACCACAGACCCTGGCTGTCTTCAGGCAGGTATCATCTTCCCGTTTGTCTGCTTGCTGAATAATTGAGCAGATTTTCTATTAAGCCTCTTTTGGAGTGAGCTAATGGAGCAGCGTTGGCCAGAGCTGCTGTCAGGATCCTGGTGAGAGCGAGTGGCAGGGGAAGGGGTGAGGCCCAGAGGTGAGGCTGTGGTCTCCTGTGTGTGAGGGCATGCTGTAATTAGGACAGGCTTTGTGGGAAGTGAGTGGCCAGCCCAGAGTGGAGATGAGCTGTGTTGTGTCAGGCCAGGGTCACTGCTCTGCTCCTTGGGCTTCCCCCATGCTCCCTTCATCCCCTGAGAGGCAGGGAGGGAGTGCTGTCAGAGTGAAGAGAGGTTTGGGGGACATGTAAGAAGCCAGTGAACCAGTCTAGAGGAGAAGTCCTAAAAAGCCTTCAAGGTGCATCTCCCGGGGACCTCTGCATGAAGGACGGAGAGGACAGAGGGAAAAGCACTGTGCTCACCAGGAACATGGTGGTACCAGCCATCAGAGCACAGGACAGGGATCCTGGACCAGGAACAACCATGGGATGCTGAGCAGGAGCCAGTGGGATTTGCCAGAAGCAGCACTGGGCTGGCGTGATGCTGGGATATTTGTCTGTGTCTCCACACTCTTCTTTGCAAACTACAGATGGGTGCAGAGAGATGGGCTGGGAGGAGACAAAGAGGTTCCCTGGGCAGAAGTAACACATTGATGAACAGAAAGGTAAGGAGGCACAAGACTGTGTGGGAGAGGAAGGCTAAGAAGACTGCTCAGTTGCTAAATGATTTGGTGATCACCTCTGCTAGAAAGATCAGAAGATCCCAGTCTGCAGGTTTCTAAACAGCCTGGCCACCCACCTGAGTGCTTAAGTGCTGCTGCTGGGACCCTGGGGGCTTGGCTGGTCCCATGGACATGGCCATTTTCTGCATAGTTCCATAAGACATTGTAGTTACTGATCCCTTAAACACTAATGCTCCCTCAACAGTGTTGGTGAGCAAGCTGTGGTGGAAGGAGAGGCAGGAGCAGACATTTCATGGACCACACAGTCTAAGGGAGTCTTTGGTACCTTGCTGTAAAAAGGCAGGAAATGGGTGGTACTCCAGTTTTGCAGTGTGTAACATCAGGGTGACCGTGAGCCAGAGCACAGAAGAATGATTAGCTCTGGCCTAGGTTTCATGGTTAAAAAAAGAGTGTGGTCAGTGTTTTTATAAGCTGCCAGCTCCAAGTGCTGCATCCTGAGTGATGGGACTGCCAGGGCTGGGCTCTCACAGCCTCTCAGGGCTGTCAGGCACGTGCTGGGAGGCAGGAGCAGGCCTTGTGCTCGCCAGCACCAGGCTTTGGTGATATGAGCTCTCTGGAAAACTGGGAGCACCATAAGGAGAGGATCCGGGCCCTGCCATGTTCATCACATGTCCATCCTTGGCAACAGGAGGACAGGATGGGACTGGCATTCAGTGCACCCCCATTGTCCTGGCTGAGGTGTGAAGTGCCAGGGGAGACAGGAGTCAGTGTTGGACACTGATCCCCAAAGCTGGTCCTTGCCCCAAAGCTGGTCCTTATCCCCACACATTCTGGCACAGGTCCCTGTGTGCCAGGGACACTGAGCTTTGTGCTGACCCAGTAGTTTACCCTGCAGAGTCAAGGAGCAGGAGGGAGGATTGGCAGGGAGCCAGGGGTGTAATGGTGGAGATGGCTGCCAAGAGAGGACAGCATATTCCTTAGGGAACATGCATTAGGTTTCCCAACTCCTGCCTGTCAGAGACTTTGCTCCTGGCTGTTTTTCCTTGCTGAGATGTTCTGCCTTTCAGGCTGCTTAACGAACTGCTTCAACAGTTCAAACCACCTCCCAGTGCTCATTGGATCAGCAATGTGGTGTGGGATCTTTTCTGAGCATCAGGAATGTGTGAAAAGCAGCAGCAGGACTTTCCTGGGTAAAGGCAGTGGGATCCCTTGAGGGCAGCACGGATACAAACCTCAGAGCAAGTCCCTGGAGAGCAAGCCTCAGCTTTCCTGCAGGGATAGAAGAATTGCAGCTAGCCTAGAAGAACTCTCCTGGGCTTTTTCAGGTTGGTGTGTCCCTGGAAAGGCCCCTGGGAGCTTTTCTTACACGCCCTGAGCTTTCCCCAGTCATTATCCTCAGCTGAGGATGCCGGTTTGCAGGAGCACTAATGCCTGGGAAGATGGTGTTGGCGGTGGGGAAGATTTTTGAGGAGACAGACAAGGATGATAAGGTGATAATGGGTGGGTAACACCCACTCCAGGTGCTGGGGCTCAGAGCACCACTTCATCTTCCCTTCTGGAGGACGATGTGGTGCTTAGATGTGGCACATGCTCCGGCACAGGCTTGGCACTGTCTCAGCAGGTGCAGCCACTCGGGTCAGTGTCCTTGTCTGGTTCGGACCTGGCTGCAGTCAGCTGGGTCTCTTCTCTTTGCCAGACATTCCCAGATCCAATTCAAACCTTCCTTCCCATGGGATCCCTGCCGGGGCGCAAAGCCAGGGGTGATGGCAGCACCTCAGCTCCACCCTCAAGGTGCCACTCACCTGCGTGTCTGACATCCCGTCACCCCGGCAGCCCCGGTGCGGCCGGCACGGCGTGCTGGGCCCGTCAGGGCGCTGCAGTAACGCGAGGTGACAGGACCAGTGGTGGCTGTGGGGGAGTGAGGGCACGGGCCAGCGATGGCTTTGGGGGAGCGGGGCACGGGCCAGCGGCGGCTGTCGCTCCACATCCGTCACCTCCGCCGGCCGCGGGGCTCGGATCGCACGGAGTTGTGCAAGGTCGCTGTCAGGAGCGGCGCCGGGAGGCTGCGGCTGTCTCGGGAGAGGTGCTCTTCCAAACGCTCGCCCCTCCTTGGATGGCAGGGGGCGGTTTTGACAATTTATTTGGGCACAAAGTCGAGTTGTTGCTGGGAAGAAAAGCTGCTTGCTTCCTGGCCAAAGAAGTTGGAAGGATGTGTGCTAGTGTGGTCCCAGTGCCACAGGGTTCTTCCCCTCCCACCAGTCACAGGCTGCCAGCAGCTCTTGGACCAGGGCACTCAGCCACGGGAGGGGGCCGCAGGTCTCTGAAGGGTCCTGGTCTCTGTGATGGCTGAGCTGTGCTCCTGCCCACAGGGTAGCCCAGGCCTCCCCTGTGCTGGGGAGCTACACGCTCCTCCTCTAGCTGTGGATGGGATACTGGTGACTGGCATGTGGGTAGGATACCCTTATCCCTCTGTGGGATCAGGCATTTTGGGGGGCAGGGGGGCAGAACCACTGCTTCAGGAAGAGGCAAGGATGAGTGCCAGGGAAGGCAGCACAGGTGACACAAGTGGGGGGCTCCATCTGCAGGGAGCACCAGGACTGAGCCAAAGGCAGGGCCAGTCCCGTCCCTAGCAGTGCCTTTCCCATGCATCTAAACCCTGCTTGTTTCTTTCGGGGTCTGGATGTGCCCTCATGTCAGTCGGTGCTGCTCCTTCCCCAGCTCCCAGGCATCATTTTGGGGACCTGCCCTCCCAAGGACAAACCCACTGGATGCTTCTCTCTCACCAGCACCAGGCCACCAGCACATTTAACCCCCTTGCCGAGGCCACCTGAAGGCCATTTGATGGGAACAGAGGCTGTTCCAATCCAGTGCAGATTGCCTGGCTCCGTGTGCTGAGCCTGCAGGAACTCGGGGCTCCCTCAGACCTCAGCCTCCCACCACTGTGCCCGTGAGCTGCAGGGTGGCTGCACACTGCTGCAAGGGCAAGGAGACACTCAGCCCAGCGTGAGCTTAAAAAAATAGGCATTTTTATTCCAATGGAACTAGAGAATTACGACCCAGGAGAGGGGAGGATTACTCACATTTATCGATAGGCTGATTAGGTTACTGCCTAAATAGCTGTGCTTGAGCAGCGTGTCCGCCTCAAGGAGAAGCAGCGAAGGAGCGTGTGGTGCATCGGAGACCTCAGTGTCCTTGGTGGCACGGGGAGCTCTGAGCAATGCGGGCTGGGGCGCTGTGTCTCGTCACCTAATCCTGCCTTGACGATTTACAGCTTCTCGGGAAGCAAAAGCTTGTAAGGTTTGCTTGGCTGCGTGGCTGGTCAGGCGCTGAGCTCCATCCCTCCTGCGTGGCCACATTTGGGGAGGGTGTGTACCCCCTCTCTTGTGACGAGGTCACAGTCCCCTGCTCCCAGCCATGACATGCTGGTGGGGACTGGCATGAGCTGGGAGAGGACGGTGGCATCGCCATTCCTGAGGACCCACTTGTCACAGCTATTCCTTGGCCTGCGGGGTCTGTGGCTGTGGTGTCAGGTTGGGGACATGGCAGACCCCCAGGCCTGGTGTCACGTTAGGGAGGGTGGGTGCCCAAATGAAGAGGTGTTTCTCCAGCATGCTGGGTTCATCAGCGTTACCCTTGTGCTAACAAGGCCATTGCCAGTGGATTATCCAAGGTGCTCTTGCTGGGCACCAATGTGCCTGTGGCCCAGAACCCACCAGGAGCCCATGGCTGAAGCGGTTGTGGGTGATGTTAATCACTCCCGTGGGTCGTGGTCAAGCCAGGAACTCGAGATGCCAAATAATCCTGTTCTAGCAGTGATGGAGGAGACCTCAGGAGGCCTCGGCTGTGCTCCCAGCTTTGTCCCACTAAGACACAATGGGGGTGTCAGAAAAGACGGAGCTGATGGACTCTGAGTCTGACTTGAGCTGCAGGACCTTGGGGTGTTTGGGGTCGGGGAAGTCCTCGCCGAGGGCCAGGCGGATCTTGCCATTCTGTGTCTCCCTGATGGGCTCGAGGAAGACGACGTGTTTGTTGGCGCTGGCCTTGCGGTTTGGCCCGTCGGTGGCAGGAGGAGTGGTGCTGAGGATGGAGGACTGGGCACTGCACTCCTGCGGGGGGCTGAGCGGGGCCGGCTTCTTGCAGCAGCCCAGGCAGCGGCAGGGCGTGAGGTACAAGTAGATGATCACCAGCACCAGGCTCACAATGCAGCCCAGCAGGGTGGTGAGGCCAGTGCTGAAGGTCTCCCCAGCTGGCTTGGGGTAGAGGACGGTCACGTTGACCTCGCACATCCTGCTGAAGTTGTAGGGGCTGTTCATGGCCAAGCCTACGTAGACCCCTGAGAGCCAGGGCTTGGCTATGGCGATCCTCAGGCTGCCATTGTGATAGACCTCCAGGGAGAGATTGCTGTTCCCGGGGTGTTTGATGGGCTCGTGGTGAGGGGTGATCCACATGTAGGTGGTGGCTGCGTGCGGCAGGCTGGTGTTACTGGTGTTACAGGTGAGCAGGACGGGCCGGCCCACCATCACCTCCAAGTGCGAGAGGAGCGCGTCTTCGGTGCTCGCCGAGCAGTTCTCAAACATGCGGCTGTGTTCGAGGAACTTGATCAGGGACCGGGGCACGTTGTCAGACACCCTGCAGGTGTGTTCCTCAAAGAAATCTTTCACGGAGCTGAAACCTCGCTGCTTCCAGCGCTGAAGCATCAGGTAGAGCGGGCAGCTGCACCTGATGGGGTTGTTGTGCAGGTACAAGCCATTGCCGATGTTTTCGGGCAGAGCCGCCAGCACCTCCACGGGGAGGCTGCTCAGGCTGTTGGAGGAGAGGTCCAGCGTGCGGAGGTTGTAGATTCCCAGCCCCTGCACCACGTGGAAGGGGAAGGTGGTCAGGTTATTCCAGCTCAGGTAGACTTTCCGCAGACCACTCAGCTTGGCAAAGGCGTTTTCATCCACCCGTGTGATGCGGTTGTTGTAGAGCAGCAGCTCCTCCAGGCTCACCAGCGCCTCGAAGTAGTGCGTCTCCACGGCCTGCAGGTGGTTGGAGGACATGTCCAGGTGCCTCAGGAAGGAGGCGTTGTGGAACGCCCGCGGAGAAAGGTCCCGAATCTGGTTGTGGCTGATATGAAGCGCCTCGAGGTGTGGAAGGGCGGCCAGCCAGCGGTCGTGGAGCTGGGTGAGGGCATTGTGGCTGAGGTCTAGCGTGGTGGTGGTGAGCGGCAGTGCCTGGGGCACCCGCTGCAGCATCTGCCGGCTGCAGCTCAGCAGGTCGGAGGTGCAGATACAGGCGGCGGGGCAGCGGTGCGGCTGCGGGGAGGCTCGGGGAGCGCACAGCTGGAGCAGCAGCAGGAACAGCTTTGCCACCCGCGGCCAGAGAGAGTCCGCAGGCACCGGCGAGGACATTGTGGCGGGCAGAAGCCTCTGTACAGCCCGGCGACACAGCCACGCTCGATGAGACGCGAGAAAAAAATCTGCCCCCGTCTCCCGTCTCTCCCCCAGAGCTGGCTTGGCTTTACCAAGCATCCACAGACACCCTTTTGCACCTCGCGAAAGAGGATCCCGATTCCAGCCGTGGGGCTTGAAAAGATCTAAAGGGCGGCATCGCCCTGCCCGGCTCTGCCGCGGCTCACCCGAGGCTGCTGCGTACCTGTGCTCCGGCCGGCCGGGGGCTGCCGGGGGTCGGGTGGGAGCCGGCGATCAGCATCAGGGGGCTGAGGCGCTCGGGCGCTCCGGGGCTGTGTGTCGGGCTGGGCGGGCGCCTCGCTGCCTCCTGGAGCTGCTCATCCCTGGAGTGCGAAGTTTCTCAGCGCCGCTGGGGCACATCCGCACGCTACGACCTCCGGGGATCCCCGTCCGGCTCCCTCCCGGCAGCATCTCCGGGAGCCGGGCGCGCTCCGGGAGCGCGGTCCCGCTCCTGCCCCTATTTACGCGCGGGCGGTGCGCGGCGAGGGGGCCGGGCGGGATCCCATTGGCCCCGGCGCGGGGAGTGGTGGCCGTGGCGGTGGCCCTGGCCCCGGCCGTGGCCCTCCCTGCGAGTGGGCAGAGCGATGCGCAGCCAGCACCGACCGTGCGTGGTCACTTATCCCCAGGGGAGCTCAGGACCACTTGGGCCGTACCGGTGTGCAGCCGCCAGAGAGCCGCGACCGGCTGTAATCCACAAAGCGGCTGCTCCGCCAGTGCCCAGCCTCTGGCAGAATGCTGGAATAAACCTCTGGGAGCCCCTGCACCCGGGCTGGGAATGGGGATGGCGGTCATCCCCCGGTGCTGCTTCTCTCCCAGGCGTCGTCCTTCCTGCTGCCCTCATCCTCGGCCCCTCCACGAGCTGGGGACCCCCCCCAGCTCCCCCGGCCCTGGGGTGAGCAGGGGGTTGAGCCCGGCGGGGTCCCCACGTTAGAGGGGCTGCCGCGGGCTGCTGGCAGGGAAGGAGTGGCCATAGGGTGAAGGACACACAGGAATGTCATTATCCAGAGCTCAGGCGGTTAGTGGGAAGAGGAAAGCAGGGGAATTGGTTTCCATTAGGGCAGCAAAAAGCTAATTTGGCGGCTGCGGCTGCTGTGAGTCAAGGGGCTGTTAACCCCCTGCGCCCCGGCTCAGCCTGGGCTGACTGGCTGCTCCCTTGCCCCTCCTGCCGTTGGGGCGGCCCTGCTCGCCCCTGGGCCAGCCAGGGAGCCAGCTCTGCTCCTTGCCAAGGGCTGTTACCAGGCCACGGCACTGGTGCCCAATGAAGACGCTCATTAAGGTGACCTTCATCCGTCCTGGCTGTCCTCACTGAAGTCAGGGAGAGCCATGACTTCTCCCTCCTGCCTTGTGAGGGGACCTGCTTGCCCTGAGATCACCCTGAACTGTCTCCTTGGTGCAGGAGGGTCCCAGCCCCTGGTGTGAAGCTCTGCAGAGCATCTCCCCTGAGGTGCTGTCAGCGAGGGCAGCGCTGGCTGCTTCAGCTGCCCTGCAGCAACCCAGGCTCAGACACTGGCCCGAGGGCTGCAGCCTCAGCAAGTGCTGAAGCACCGCATCGATCCCCGGAGCCTCTGAGTCGGGGTGGCAGAGGAGGAGGAGGATGACTGCTGCTCTTCACTGCATTTGAGCATGTTACCCTGGACTGGGGGACACCAGCTGTGGATAGCAGTGTGAGAGTGCAGGGTGGGTTGTCTGAGGTGTGTGTCCCTCGGCAGGACCGAGCGCGCCACCGCGGTGCTGCTGGCGGATCCCTGCTTCCAGCTGCGCTCCATCCAGTACCTGCTGGGCCACACCGAGCCCTCGGCTCTGGCAGCGGCCGCCCCAGCCACGGACAAGCGCCACTTCTCCCTGCACACCTGTAAGTGTTGGCACTGCCCTGGCAGCTGGGCTGTGCTCACCACCCACCCACAGCTGGGGAGGGAGGAATGGGGCTGATGGTGTCTGTGTTCCCTGCAATGTCCCAGCCCTTAGTCCCGGGGACAGGGACTCCTCCTCCTCCTCCTCCTCCTCCACCCCAGCAGCAGCACTTGGGAGGGGATGTATCCAGTGCCATCCAGTAGTTCTGCTCTTCTCAGTGCCCAGTGCTCCCTGTCCCAGCTGGTCTCCAAGGGCAGCTGCAGCCCCTGTGCATCACTCAGCAGCCTCAGGGCAGCCTGAGAGTCCCATCCACCCCACAAACACCCAGTTTGCCCCCTCAGACACAGAGTACATCAGTACTGAGGAGCTGGCAAAGGTGGAAAAGATGCTGAACCATCTGAGTGAGGAGTCCAAGCAGGCGGCTGCTACGACACTGGTGAGTTCTCCCCCTGCCCCAGCCCTGTCCCAGTCCTTGACAGCAGGCCTGGGACGTGGGGCTTTGTCTGCTACCACTCACTGCCTGGTGACCCCCACAGCCCACCAGTGAGGAAGACCTGTGCCCCATCTGCTACGCACACCCCATCTCGGCCATCTTCAGGCCCTGCTCCCACAAGTCGTGCAAGTGAGTAGCTCCCATGTCTGACCTCCACCAGGATGACTGCCAGTCCCTGGCCCTGCCCTGTGCCATGTGGGTGGGGGCTGATGCTTTTTCCTCCTCTGTCCCAGAGCCTGCATCAACCAGCACCTGATGAACAACAAGGACTGCTTCTTCTGTAAGGCCACCATCACAGGGGTGGACGACTTCACCAAGCCAGCCAGCTCGTAGAGCCCAGCCCCACACCAGGGGCTCCCCCAGCTGAGCAGGGCAGCCCCCCCACCCCACGCTGGCTTCTCCCCAAACGCTTGCCCTGCTCAGGGCTGCGGGACCCTCACCCAGGGGGTCAGGATCCGGCACGGGGCAGCAGCGTGGGGCGGGAGGGCTGCAGGGTGGGAGAGGCCGGCGTCTCTGTGCTCGGCAGCCTCTCTGCCCCGCGGGCTGTTCTCAGGGAGGGGAGCCCGAGGCCTCGGCTCTGCGGCAGCAGTGGGAACACACAACACACGGCAGCCCCGGGGGCAGGGGGGCTGGGCTGGGCTGGGCTGGGCGTTCGGGCTGTTGACTTGCCCCTGGCTGGGGGCTGACTTCATGAAAAGCAGCATTAAATTATTCTTCCTTATGAGGTGCCCTGAAAGATGGGAAGGGGAAGCCAGGCTGGTCCTGGTGAGTGACCTGGTGTTGGGGCCGCGCTCAGGGGATGCTTCACAGTAAGTGGAAATATAAATATTTAATCCAAGGGAGCTGGGAGCGCAGGGCCTGCTGGGGGCTGCTACATGATGATGCGTGGCTCTGGCACGGACTCGGCAATGGATTTGTGTGGCAGCACGTTGGCCCCGTTGAGGTAGAGCTCGTCGTTGACGATGACATCCTCCCCCAGCACAGTCACGTTCTCCATGCGCACCTGCCCCAGAGAGGCCCTGTCACATCCCTGGGCTCGCAGGGACCGCGTCCCTGCAGCTGCAGCCCGAGCAGGTGCGAGGCCAAGAGCCGAGTCCCGATCCCGTGTGGGGATGCCCGTGTCCTCACCCACTGCCCCACAGAGCAGCTCCAGCCCACGATGCAGGACTCCAGCCAGGAATGGGAGCGGATGCGGGCCCCTTCCAGCACAGTGCAGCGCTTGATGCGCACCCCGTCCTCCACCACCACGCCGGCCCCGATCGTCACGTTGGGGCCGATGACACAGTTTGCCCCGATCTTGGCAGTGGGGTCCTGGAAGGAAGAGGGGCCATGCCAGGGTCGGGAGGGCAGACAGCTGTTGGCATAGCCCACGCCACTTGGCCAGCAAGGGAAGAGGAGGGCACAGCTTGAGGATGGCAGCGAGGACAGCGGTGGGACAATGCAGAGAGCTCATGGCGTGCCTGGGCTGTTGTGCTGGGGGCTGGCACTTACCACCAGCACATTCCCTACGACACCGGGCCCCGAGTGCAGCTTCTCAGGGTGCTGAGCCCGCAGTGCCTGCAGGTACATGCACATGCCCGTGAGGAAGTCCTTTGGCTGCCCAATGTCCATCCAGAAGCCTGTGGGGACAGAGCCACAGTGACAGCCCCCAGCATGAGAGTGGCAGTACAGGCAAGACCTCTGATGCTGCCTGCACTGTGCACAGGCCTTACCCTGCAGCTCCATGGCGTAGAGCTGCCCGTCCTGTGCCATGGCTGGGAAGATCTCCTTCTCGATGGAGGTGGGGCGCAGCTGCGAGGACGGGGTGCAGGGCTGAGCAGGGGGCACAGCCCCCCAGCCTGGCCCAGCCTGGCCCCCCGGCTCGTACCTGGATGCGTTGCAAGATGCCAGGGTTAAATATGTAGAGCCCAGCGTTGATCTTGTTGGACACAAAGACGCGCGGCTTCTCCACGAAGCGGCAGATGCGGCCGGTGTCGGCCTCGCACACCACCACGCCGTACTTGGCCGGCTCCTCCACGCGGGTCACCACCAGCGAGCCCTCGCCGCCGTGCTGCCGGTGGAAACGGGCCAGCGCCGCGAAGGGGAACTCGCAGATCACGTCGCTGTTGAGGACAAAGAAGGGCTCCCCGTCCTCGGCCAGCAGGTCCCGCGCCAGCGCCAGCGGCCCCGCTGCGCGGCCGTGAGTGACGCCGCAGGGACGTGGTGAGCCCAGCGCCCGGGTCCTGCTGGCCCCACCTCTGCCCGTCCCAGCATCCTTCCCACGCCCCCCGTCCCTATGGATCTCACCTGGACCCGCTGTCCCTGGTCTTGCCCATGTCCATCCTGGCATGCCCCTCCCGATTCCCCTGCTCCTCCCGGCTCTGCCCATCCATAGCCATGCTGCTTGCCCATGGTGTCCCACTCCCGGTGTCCCCCAGCCCTACCCATCCATATGAGCATCCCTAATGCTCACGGTACCCACCCCCAGTGTCCCCAGCTGTGCCATATCCATCCCGATGTCCCCCCACGGACCCACTCTGCTGTCCCCGGACTTCCTCCATCCAGCCTGCGCCCGCCCCCCAGCCCCAAGCCCCTGCCCGAATCCTACCTGTGCCCAGC
>VZRX01004581.1:7718-44732 GCA_013398075.1 Notiomystis cincta | reverse complement strand
CCGCCCGCCTGCCCGGCTCCTCCTGCCCGCCCCGTAACACCGCCCGCCTGCCCGGCTCCTCCTGCCCGCCCCGCAACACGGCCTGCTTCCCCGGGTCCTACCGCCCGCCTGGGTCTCAGTGCCCGCCCCGCACACTCCCCCGCCCAACCAGGTCTTAAGGCCCGCCCGGGTCCCATCGCCGCAGGGCCAGGTGGCTGCTGCAGGGGCTGCAGCCTGCCCGGGGCCGGGGCGACCCCGATGAGAAGAGAGCAGCGGCCACGGCCGCGCCGGCCCGGGACGTTCATCCGAGCCCCCCAACCCCGGCCCCAAGGCTCAGACGGCGGGAGAGGCAGGCACGGCACACCGCGGACAAAAACAGATCCTTTAATGGTTTTTGGTTCTTTGTGAAGCACAAACAGGGTGATTATTCATGTAAAAACAAACGGGGCCAAGGCTATGTACAAGCTGTGGAGTCCCACCGCAGTGGTCCGAAGAGGGGGGCGGCTCCGACTGAGCACCGGCAACGTGACCCTTCCGTCACGGCCCAGTGAGGTGGGGAAGGGCAGGAATGAGCGCGGGGGACAGCAAGGGGCTCTCCCGGAGGGACGGCCTGACCCGCCCGAGCACAGCCCGCAGGGACAAGGACATGCAGAGGTGGGCGGCGATGGGCCACGCTGGGGCAAGGCCAGGGAATAACGCGGCTGTTGTGGGTACCCACACCCCAGCACTCACCCGGCCTCGCTCCCTCCTGCAAACCCCCTCCCCGAAAATCCTGCGAGTCCTGGCAAGGTAGGGACCCGCAGGAGCAATGAATTAACCCGGTGCAGGGCAGCGTGCCATGGATAAAGGTCCTTCTCCAGAGGGGAGAAAGGGAGCAGTGGCTTGGGCAAGCTTTGAGGAGCTGGGAGACAGGCAGAGAAATACTGGGCAGCTCTCCTGTCCCCTCCCACACCAGTGCCACAGACCCGTGCCGGCTGTGGCAGCGAGGCCGAGCAGCCCTGCTTCCCGAGCGGCCTCTGCGCACATGCGACATGCGAGTATTCCCCGAACAAGCTTTCCTGAAGTAATTAAAAAAAAACCCAACCCCAAACCCTGGCCTTGTGGGCACGCAGGGTAATGGTAATGCCATGGAAAAGTCAGTGAAAGCAGGAGGCAGCAGCCAGGGCCCCAGCACAGAAACAGGAGCTGAGGTGGAGCAGGGTACGGTCCGGTACCACCAGGCCACAGTATCAAACGTTAATTCCTCATCAAAGGAGGCTGGGGGACATTTGTTTTAGGAAAGACTGACTCCGTGAAGCAAAGCTGAACAGTCAGGCAGAGGTGCTGAACAGTCAGGACAGTGGCACTCTCTGCTCAGCTAGGTCACCCCTCACCTGGCCCCTGGAGACTCTCAGGGAGGAGATGGGGATCAGCCCTAAGCCTCAGCCTCCCCTTCCACCACCCCCAGACCTGCTGAAGAGCAGGGCCTGGGGGCAGAGGGTCCCCGGGGGAAGAGGGCAGCTTTGTGCTGGAGAGACATACTCTGTACTTTACAGGAGGGGAAGGGTTGAAATGGTCCGAAATCCCCAGCTGCACAGCTGGGTCATGTTAACTGCTACAGATACTATTGCTAGCCCACGAGCTGAGTGCTTGCAAGTCAGTGGTCCAGGGCAGGGTCACTCCTGCGGAGCCCTGTGCCTGCCCATGCCATGCCATCAGGGAGTGAGCAGACCCCGGGCTCGAGCACAGCTCCAGGAGTGTGGCATTCCCTCCTGGCCACAGCTCTGCCAGGGGTTGCATTTGGTCATTTCATTTCCGTGTTTGGGGTGGCTACTCACAGTGCCCAAACAGCAGAAAAAGGCAGCATCAAAAGCAAAGCCCCACTGGCAAAACCCAGGGCAGAGCCAGCGACACCGAACACAGGGACCAGCACCTGACTTGTCACCGGTGGCCCCACAGACGCTGCCACCCTTTAGGCGAGCGCCCTTTCCAAATAACTCTGGAGAAATTCAAAGGGGAGGCTCCTGAGGCAGGAGGTTCCTCACAGCAGAGCTCCAGCCTCGTGAGGAGCCCTGGGCTGTCTGCCTTCTCTTCCCTCTGTCCAGGTCCTCCCTCCCGAATGAACATGTGATGAGCAAAGAACCAGGACACCCGACACCCAGCAGGCAGCTCCAGAGCCTCCTCCAGCAGGCAGAGCGAGTGCGGTCAGAACCCTCTGGTCAGCACGAGCAGTTCTTCCGTCCTGCCTCACCTCAGCTCTTCTATCCAAGTACATTTAAAAAACAACGGAGCGATACAGTTGTTTAAAACCAAATTTGTCTGTGTTTTTCCTGTGGTAGTAGGTGGTCTTGTCTGCTCCTGCCACCAGGACAAGAATAAGAGGCCACAGCCCGGGGCTACTGGTTTTCCTCACGCATCTGTTCCATGATGTTGATGAGGCTTTCCAGCCCGAACACGTAGCCCATGTCGGGTCCGTCGTGCACAGTGGGGTCGTCACGGAAGCCTTTGAAGGTGCTGTGTGCAAAGTCAATCATGCGCACGTCCACCTTGGGCTGGGCCGAGGAGCCGGGCTCCGAGCTGCCGCCGTCCTGCGGGCTCTCCGGGACAGAGCCGTCCGCCCGCTTCAGGCGCGCCTCGGGCCGGCGCTCGGGCAACGTCCCCGCCCAGCTGTCCTTCCCGTCATAGATGATGAGGAGGGAGCTGGAGTAGAAGCGGTAGGAGGCCTGTCTCTCCAGCACCGCCTTCAGGCTCCGCAGTTTGGCGAGCACAGGCTCAAAGAGGTCCTTGCGCAGCTCGATGCCGTTGTGCAGATACTGGTACAGGGCATTGCGGAAGCCTTCGATGGAAAGGCCGCGCCCGTAGTATTTATTCCTGCATAAGTAATGCCCTGTGTCCAGCTGATAGACCTGGAACACCAAAGGAAATGCACATCAAGTGGCAGCAACGGGCTAAGGCCATGCAGAGAGCCCTGAGCTGCCCTGCATTGACAGAGCAGGGGGAAGTCAGGCTGTCCCCATTAGGACTGAGAGGGAGCAGGACACAGCTCTGCCCGTTCCCTGATTCCCAAAGCAGCCCATGGGTGCATACCCAGCATGTCTGAGCACCAGTCCTCTCCCAGAACACACAAAAGTGGCTCATCAGTTCCAGTGCCATGAAAGGCACGGCACAACTGACCCCAAGATTTAAAAAGCAAAGTCTTACAGCAACTCAAGACAATCCTCCAGCAGCAGGAGCTGCCAACACCTATTGCCATTATGTGGCAAGTGATTAATGAGAAACCGTCATTCCTTCAGAGTCTGTGGGCAGAGATCTGGGTTACAAGATCTGGTTCCTTCAGCAAGTGGGGAAAAGGAGTAATTACTGCACAGCAGCACCAGCAGCAAATCCTTGTGCACAGGAGCCAAGCATAGCAGAGCAACTTTTTAACAATCAGTACAAGAGGAAATGTTGGACACCTCCATCCACAAGTACTGTGATTCTGGCTGAACACTAAGCCACAAAAATAATTTTATTAGAAAATCTCCTAACTGTCTGTGAACAAAAGAGCTCTGGACAAAGCAGAGCCATCTCAGGAGAAGCAGGCTCCTTTGTTTTAGGCTTAGAAACAAAGACAAAAATAGCATGAATGCTGGTGTACCTACCTGCAGTGGGAGGTTCAAATTCAGTGCTCAGCAGGAAACACTAACTGGGAGGCTTAATGGAGCTGTGAAAAGGAAGGTGTAGCATTTGCAGCCTGAGGGATCCCTACCTGCATCCCACACACACGCACACCCAAGGTGGCAGAAGTGCTCTGTTCACACTTCTTCATCTGCCGAGCAGCCTTCTCCTCAGAGGCATCATCTCCGTGCTGTCTGGTCCCCATCTTCAGATCAAGCACACAGGGAAGTTTGAAGTGATGCACCACATTCTCCAGCAAGAGGAACTCTGGGATATGTGTCAAGGAGAGCTCACCCACCAGAGACACCCCAAGGCCACCACAGACAGAGACTTGGGTCAGCAGGAGGTAGGGCTGGGCAACAAACAAGTAGGAACCAAAGAACAGACAAGAAAAATGTCTTGGTGAGTTGAAGAAAAGGACAAAACCCAAACAGTAGGCTCAGGCTTTGACAGTTGGTCGAGGAAACAGCCTAGAAAGTGGAATGGGCAACAGCAGGAAGGTCACATGCAGGTACAGTGGAAATTCAGAGGGGAAACTGAAAAGCAAAACACTGATGTCAGGAAGGACATAGTACACCAGTAGGAATTGCTGATCCATTAAGAGAGAGCTTAAGGTCTAATCAAATTAGCCATGTGACCATATGGATAAACAATACAATCCCCATGGACTGAAAACCCAAGGGTCAAGTAATGGCAGGGTCAGCCTGTCCAGAACAGCAGCTCTGCCCAACACACAGGGGGGAACTGGGGAGGGGACAAAGCCAGGAAACAGAACAGCTCTCTGTCAGGGAGCTCCCAGGAAACAGAACAGCTCTCTGTCACCAAAACACAATGGGCAACCCTCTGCATCAGGGCACAGCACTGAGAACACACTATGGGCACTCTGTACAGCAACTTGTTCCAAAAGGGGGACAAAAACACCCCAAAAGTTTGCCCTAAGGAGTCCCACAAGGCAGAGATCAACATGTAAACACTAAAATGGCAATGAGAGCACAGCTGGATTAAATCTGCAAGAGAGAAACTGTTTGGTTTAGAAAGAGGAATTTCATAAAAATAAGGAAGTGTGCTTAAAAAAGAGAGAACAGCCAAAGAGAATGACTTATCTGCAGGTGATGCAAGCTATTTAAAAATAAAAGCTGGAGTCTCCAAGCACACACTTGAGAATTGGAGAAGGAAGCCCACGCAGTTAAAACGAAGAATACAGCTATTAAAAGTAACTTTGTTTCTATGCGAGGAAAACAGAATGCAGGTGAAACAAAATAACCCCTCAAGCTGGCAAGTTCAGCAAAAGTCGGAGGAGTCATTTGTGAAGGCATCGAAAAAAACAAACCCATCTTCAATCATATGAAGCCAGTCAGGCTGCCTGGAGGTGGAAGGAGATGATCTTTAGGGTCCCTTCCAATCCAAACCGTTCTACGATTCATTAGTGTCACAGTATGGGAAGCAGGAAGGAACAGCAAAAAGGAACACGTAACTCAACTGTGGCTGAGGACAGAAATGCCAAGGGAAACGCAGGTCTGGCTACCTCAGGCACAAATGGGTAAGGCCTGGGCAGCAGCAGCCTGACACACCCAGCGGTGCTTCCCAAAGGATACTGTACAGCTTCCGGTCCTTGGACTCCGAGCGCATGCGGCTCAGCTGCTGCTTGTGGCAGCGCAGGCTCCAGGGGTTATAGCTGATCTTCTCGGAGCTCAGCCCGCTGTTCCCATCCAACATCTGAAATGGAACATCCGAGTGGATGTGCAGGTCCACCCTGGGACTCTTCGTTTCCTGGATGCTGCTGGTGTAAAGACAGAACAAACCTGCCTGTTAGAATCCGTGAGTTCTTCACATACTCACAGCTGTCACATCCTCCTTGGCACACAACCATCTCCTGTTCCTTCTCCTGCTGCACACAACACAAATCTTCCTAAAAGCAAATCCTCACCAATACCCTGGGCTGTGGACACACACTCCAGGGTCTGGTTGATCTAATATCCCTGCTAACAGAGCAAGCAGGAACACTTGTTCCTCCAGAAGCTCTGGCTGGGATGAGGAGGTAGAGGACTCGTACTCAAAATACCCTGGGAAGAAACCCCTGGGTTAATAATCAGGTGGACTGAAGAGTGTTCAAATCTGCTCTGTACGCTTTGGTTCCACATCTGATACACTGCCAACAGTTATCCTGAGTCAAAAGCATTTCATGTGAACGAGTTGGTCCTGAACTCAGCAAAACTCCTGACCCTGTCTGCGGTGCCAAAATGTATGGTCTAGCCAGTGCACAACAGCGTGGCCACCTTAAGGAACTGCAAAACATCCTCAACCAAAGGTGTAAAGAAGAGAGACCTCCTGTTCTTCATGTTGTCACTGGGCCCTGCAAGTTTTACCTTTCAGTGCTGTCGCTGGCCAGGCCGGGCTTCTCGTCCTTGTGCTCAGTGCCGCTGCTGGACCTGTGCAGGCTCCGGCGCGAGTGCTTGCGCCGTGGCTGGTCCCTCTCTGGAAGATCATCCTGCTCCAGAGCCTCGTTCTCCACATAGGGATAGGCCACCAGGTTAATGTAGCCATCACTGTCTCCCTCAAAACAGACAGATACCACACCTGCCAGGGAGAAGCAACACGTCAGTTCTCCCGGGGGAGGGAAAACACAACCATTACCAGCCAAATGTTCAGCAGGAGAGAGGAAAATGTAGCTCACAGAGCAGCAAAGCAAACCCAGAGCAATGAAAGAGGGGGAAGCTCTGCCACTGCAGGAAATAAGGACAAAAGTGCAGCTGGTAGGCTGAGGGTGTGATTTATTTCCTTCCTTCAGTCTTGCAGCAAATGTCGTCAAACTGGAGAGAGTCAAGTACAGTCTGCCAAGATGCTGAGGGGAGCAAAGCATGTGAAATAATATCTGGTTTGTTTGGGTAAGTACCTGTGTCCTGCAGAAGCATTCCTGCTGCTGACAGGGACATCACTGGCCAAGCAGGACTGTGCTTTCTCTGCTAAACGAGCTTTCCAGCATCAAAGTGATGAAGTACAGAGCCCTAAGGCTGAGGTGACATCTGCCACTCTTACCACAAGTCAGCCAGTCCCACAAAAAAGGGACCTGCAAGGACCAGGGCTCCCTAGCAATAAAAACAGGGGGTCCTGGAAGCATAACTACCTCTGCCAGGTGCAGGCAAGCAGGACCATGTGTCCTTCTGAAGGCTCCTGGAAAGCACACAGTCCAAGGGAAGTTATTGATCTCCCACAGCACAGACTCAGAATGTATCTGGCCAGCCACAGAGCAGGATCACTGACACTTCCAGTTAGGGCTGACATCTTCACTTCTGGGACAGCCTCAGCCCTGAAAATGAGGCCATCAGCCTATCTCCTGATGTGCAATGACAAAATGTTTCATTAGCTTGTCACTAGTATTGACTAGCTGCCAGGAGTATCAAATGACAGATGCACTGAATCAAATGATTCATCACAAACGTGAGGAAACCTTGCCCTGCTCAGCTGATGCAGGCCATCCTGTTCCTGTCCTTCCCTTCTCCTCATCTGCACAGGACAATGTTAACAAGGTTCAGGTGGCTCAAACACAACTCCAGAATGTCACTACATAAATGCCACTCCAAGTGCTGCCTGGATGTGCTCCTCAAGATCTCTCTTGTGAAGTCTTACAGTAACATCTGAGTTCTCAGACAGAAAATATCATACCCAATATTCCTCTCCTCCACATCAGCAGGAAAGATTTCTGGGACCTTCAGGGAACTGCACAGGATGAATTCTCACACAGGGATGGACATGCACATCTCCATGACATTGGAAGTATCTGACCTCAGGAAGACAGGAGTCCATCTGGATTATCAGCTTGATCAGTTTTAAAAACATCTTCCCGAAAAAGACTCACATCATAAGGATTCTAGGAACTACAGAGGCTTCAGTAGGGCTTTTGATGGGACACTAGAGCACTGTGTGGCCCCAGAGTGGCTGGAGGGTAAGAGAGGACCCATCTGTTGCAGGCTGCACCCCTCACTCATGACCTGTGTGCAGACACCAGGAGGGAAGCTGACACTGCTTTGAGACAGTCAGGCTGCAGCCAGATGCAAAGGCAAGACCCTGAACAGATGGTGGTCCCAGCTGTCCATTAAGCACCATCTTCTCAGTGCCACATGGAGACAAAGCAGCAGAGGGAACAGGAACACTGAGCCCCCCAGAAGGCTACCTGACCACATCACCACCCTGAACACAAACACACAAGGCTGGAAGTCTATCGAGCTTCTGAAAGGCACGGCTGAGCTGCCAACTTCCTACAGTGACACAGGCACTGGAAAATTCCACTCCTTCAAAGCAGCTGGGGACAAGGTTGCACCTCAGCACTGGGAAAGCCATACTTCCTGCTCCAGCAGCTTGCTGCTATGGCTCCATAAAAGAGATGGCATAAGGAAGCAATAAATTATGGAACTGGAATGTGCAAATGCTCAGTCTATGATCTGGCTTCATTAGCTCAAGGTCAAGGCTGTAATTGACAATAACTTGGTAATTAAACTGCTTCGGTTACACATCCATAACATTAAACTCTGGGCTACAACTGTCACACAAGAAGCACATTCAACTCAGTGTGCCTACAAAAAAACCCAACTTCCTCCTTTCCAAGTGCTGCTATCAAATTGCCAGCCCATAGAAGGGAGTTTAAAAAAAGTAAAATGACACCAAAAGACAGCAAGACTTTCCAGCAGCTGCAGGAAAATGGAAGGGCAGGTCCCTGAAGGTTGTAACTGCATCCTGGAATGCCAAGAGGCCTCACCTTTGTACTCAGGTGTGAACTCCTTCATTTCTGGGGGCAGGGACTCGTAGAAGCGCTGCTCCCTGGTGATGAGGGGCTTGCAGACAGTGTGGTCGTCGTAGCGCATCATGCTGCTGTGGCCGCCCACCTGGTGAATGAAAGGCTCCAGCAGGACCCCCCGGTCTCCAGATCGAGTGGCATTCTTGCCATACTTGCCCACTTCCATGGTTTGACAAACACACATTGCGTTGGGCACCCGTTGCACTCTTGGAGCATGGGGAGAGCCACATGGGCTGGGAGGGGCAGCTCAGCAGTGGTCAGGCAGCCACGGGGGGGAAATCCTGGCAATTTGCTTCCTTGCAGTGATCTGAAATAGCAAAGGAGATTGCTGTTAGTAAAGGACCACTTACACTCTCTCCCTGTTCACTGGGAGAAGTTTATGTTATTTATTTATATCTGTATCCTCTGTATCCCCTTCTGTTTTCTGTTTACACCCTGCTTGTTCCACCATGCTCCTCACCACCTCTTTAATCCTACAGGTAAACACACACTAATTAGGAGGTAGTCCCAGCCAGAGCTGCTCCAATAGGATTGACAGCAGACAGGGAAAGGAGGAGATATGTCTATTTTGAGCCTCCCCTCTTTAGAAAATATTATTTCCTTCCCTGTTCTTTTTATTAGTAAGGCAATGGAGCAGACTGTGAGCTATAGCCTACACCTGCCTATCAGTAATGGTGACTGACACAGGCAGTACAAACATTTCCAGAATCTGAATTTCACTCCTCATGCCTCTGCAATTTTAACATCTAAATGACTAAATAATTCCTGTTCACCTGCTACTGTCACACTCTTATTCAGTGTCTTTCATGTCAGAGCCTGAAGAGAAGTGAGCACTAAAGGAGGAAACAATCATTCTGTCACTGTGTGTGTGCTGGAACTCAATGGATTCTGCTCAGATTCTCTCCTTTATTGCTCCCAACCTTTCAGGACAACAATTTTCTAATGCTTTCATAGCACCTTTATGCACAAGGCCCTGATCTCTAGAGGTAAGCAAGATATACCACTAAATCCAAATGAGATTACAAGTGCTTTAGAGAAGCAAATGCTCTTTTAATGTTTGCAGAGTGCCCGGTACAGCCACAGGATGATGGAAAAGTAAAGCTGCCCAAATTCTCTCCAGATGACTTGCCCTTTCCAGCTTAGATCACAGCTGCTCCTGAGGCTGCTGGGGAAAATGTCACAGGATTTCATCACAACGATGAGTTATCCAAATGTTGGTACAAGAACCAAATGGTGACTACAGTTTCCGAATGCATCAAATTTCCAGCTTCTTCACACAGTGGCAGCCAAGGGCAGTAATTTAAGAGCTGAGGGATCCTGGAGGCCTGAACAAGGCACACGGCTCAGGCTGTTCCTCATCCGGCCACGGGATGTCTCTGCAGCTACACAACACTGCCAGGCCGGGGGAATTCTGCATGAACACGAGCTCACCTCCCCTGCTGCAATTCAGCCATGTCAGAGATGAAGCTCAAGAGATTCGAAAGGAGGGGTGAGACTTCAAACATGTTTAACCCAATTTAACCCAAATTCTCCACAACACGATAATGCTTCTCTCTCCTTGTCTGCACGTTCCTGCTCAATTCCTTGCACTGGATTTTTGGGATAGTACGAGTGCACGTACATTTGAGTTGAATCATCTCGCTGATCCCACAGAAAACATTTCCTTTTGTGGTTACATGACCACACCACTGCATTCAGTGCAAGGGGGAAAATGTGAATATTTAGCTGGCTTTTAAGGCAGGGGCCAGGGAATAGGAGAGGGAAAACCCACAACACAGATGGTCCCTCTCTGTAGCAACTCATATCAAAGTCTGTTCAAGGCATCCCTCAAAGTCTGTCTCCCAAACTCACTCAGAGCCTAAGCTGTATCACAAACAAAAACATGCTGGGGATTTCTCTCCTCCCTCTTATTTGCTTTATTAAAAAGAAGAAATTTCAGCAGCAGACTCTCATAGATGTTTAGTTAGGTTTAACATAGTTAATATCCAAGAACAAGCAAGGTACCAGCATTTGCAACAGGTCAGCACTTCACAGATTCCAGACAATTTTTTCATAGACTTAAGTCTCCCCTTCCTGATGCAGCTCTTGTCTTGGATTCATTTTCTTCTATTTTGCAAATGACTAAACAGAGCTTTCAGCTATTCCAAAATAATACAGAGGGCAAGCTTAACTTCACACCTTCCTGTAGGTTCAAAGCTCACAGGACAATAAGAGATTTATGTGTGTGACAGTTGTTGTCACACTCAGGAGACATGCACATGATGCTCAGGACTGCAGTCATCCAAGGGCTCCTGGGAAGAGACTGCAGCCACCAAGCACCTTGGACTCACTGTCAAGTACCCCAGCACCCCCAAGAAAGCCCAACATGACAAGTTGTGGATGTGCAGGCTCCCTGGGAGGAACTCACAGACATAAAACAAAACATTCTGAGGCTGTGACACAAGAGAAGGAGCTGGGCAAGAAGAGTGAGTCCAAAGCCACACACAACTGCTCCACACATGCATCCACACACTCTAGTGAAACAGTGATTACAGGTAGTATTTTCCCATGTACAAGTGAATGTGAGAAAAAAGTATGTGGTGGCAAGCAGCATTTCAGAGGTAACATTTTTAAAGAGGAAGATTTCCACAGAGCTTGAGAAAGAGACACTTTATAGCTCAGAGAAAGCTTAGTGTTTTTCATCAAATAACTCAAAGTAAAGAGTTATTACTAAACATGGACCCTATATACAAATAACAACAGAAGAATCCCAGCAGTTTCAAATCAATATAAAGCAGAAAACTATTTGAAGTCCTGAATATTACTCATCCTTCATTTGTTAAACAAAGACATGAGTTCAACTATTTTAGCTGGCTTATAAAATTCAGAGTCCATCCAATTAAACTGCAAAATGCAGTGCACAATTCAAGAAACAGCTTGAGGGAGACCAGTTCATCTAAGCAGATCCTTTGGTATCCTCCATCACCACCACTATAGCTCAAGCAGCAGTGAAACACCCAGGCCAGTTTAGCACCCACTTCCAATAGACTGATCTCTCCTTAGCAAGACAAAGTGCCCACTGAGCTGGACCCAGGAAAGGGGAGTGAGGTTCAGGAGCAGATTATTTGTGACTACACAGACATACCACCCCCCATATTCCATTATCCTTCCCAGTAACAGACTCATGCACGGAACAGAATTTGCTCTGCAACATTTAAGTCTAGACATCTCTTTGTCAGTGTATCTGCTCCAAGTCTGATCTGCATACCCCAGTGTTCAAACACTTCTTGGCAATATGTTTTCTTGAAGTAACACGCATTTCCAAACAAAATTCAGTAAGGCATTTGAGATAGCTCTGCTCTTCCTAACCCATTAAGTGGGGTAAACCCTGTCCCCAAAACAGGGAATATATCCCTCCATAGAAACACTTCTGTGCTCTTGAAGACCCAGCTAGAGACCTCTTAAACATTACTGACCCCTGGCTGAAGACTACAGGTGTCTTACCAGACCAGCACCAGACCCAAGGAGATGCTCCTGCCAGTTCACAGCGCCAGGGAATGGAAACAAGAACAGCGATGTCTCCTCTGAGGGCGTAACTTAAAGGAGACAGAAAAATGAGCCTTGGAGGTCACCTGCCCTCACCTCTCATCTCACATGATAAGAGGTGAGGGCAGGGAGCTGCACCATCACAGGTGTGAGAATTACTGCTGAGCACACCACGATGCTGATGTCCCTACTCTCTATAAGCCATCTTGCATGAGAACACCGGCAACGCTTCACAACTCACTGGTAAAGCTACTTCCCCAAAGAAAAAGGAGAACAAATGCTCTAAATTGTGATGTATCACACAGCAAGAACACTGACTGCGCTCAGCAGCTTGCACATCCGTGTCTCCAGCACCGCCTCTCCTCTGACTCCAGCCCCGGCCCCGCCGAGCCGAGGGCTGAGGCAGATGGCCACTGACGACTCTGGAGATGGGCCACGGGCAAGGGATAAATACAGACCTCAACGTCACGATGACAGAAGCTGGACTTTCCCTGAACAACCCCAGAGCACTCAGGAGCAAAGAACAAGAATAGAAAATACCAGTATAGCAAATGAGAGGACTACAGCATTTGGTCAATTGGTTCCTGGTGAGCTAGACTCATTAGCAAAGAAAAGCAGAAGCATCTGTGCTGAAAAGTGGGGTTGTTTTAAGTTACAGTCGTGCTGGATTGGATGAGGTATGAGAAGAAAACCCAGTCTAAGAGAGTAAAAAAAAACAACTGTCTCCCACTGTGCTATGAGATCAACTTCCCCCCCAAAAAAGCTGATCCCCTCAGATTTGAGACATATTGTCTAGTCAGCAGTAAATGGAGATGAGCCCTGGGACCTGGGCAGAGAACACAACTCTCCAAGAACCTGCAGCAACACTTAGGATGTAAGCAGAAATATTTGGCCTTCATGCTATCCAGGAAGCTACAAACTTTCCTAGCCTGCTTAAGCACATAGCTTTGAATCCCGGCCTTCTCATGCATCTTGTCCAACACTTGAACCACTACCAAATACTCCTTTTTGGACAGGCTGCTCTCATCATGACAAGTGTGGCTCATCAGATTGAGGCCAGGAAGCAGAATACAACCTATACACATGCATCCAAAGTGAAACAGAAGTCTTACAAAAAGCTGCTCGAGAATGCCAGTTCAGGAGGAGAATGACAACAGTGGGGCTTGGGGGAAAACTGCAGTGAACAAGGGCTAAGAGAGGACAATACTCAATACCAGGCATGCTCCACCCTATGCCATGAGCTGAGATTCCTTCACCAGTCCTCTTCTTCAACGACAGGGCACAAATGTATTAACTGCTGAAGTGTTCACAAGGAAAGAGCCTGATCTACTTAAGACAGAGCTTGTCTGAACTGAGAGAGAGGGAAATAAAATGAGGCTTATAGTACAAGTCCTTAGACATATCCTACGTTTCCTGGTCCTAAAGATCTGAAGGAAGACTGTGCTGGTTTTTGCTGGGAGAGTCAATTCTCTTCCTAGTGACTTGTATGGGGCTGTGGTTTGGATTTGTGCTGAAAACAGTGTCAATAATAGAGATGGTTTTGTTATTGGTGAGCAGGGCTAACACAGAGTCAAGGCCTTTTCTGCTTCTGACACTGCCCCACCAGTGAGGAGGATGGGAGTGCACAAGAAGCTGGGAGGCAACACCCCAACTGGCCCTAGGGATATCCCAGACCATATGGTGTCAAGCTCAGCATACAGAGCTGGGAAAAGAAAAAGGAAGGGGGATGTCCAGAGTGATGGTGTTTGTCTTTCCAAGTCACTGTTACTGTGGAGCTTTCCTGGGGATGGCTGAACACTTGCCTGCCCATGGGAGGGGGGGGGTAATGAGTTCCTTGCTTTACTTTGCTTGTGCATGCAGTTTTTGCTTTACCTGTTAAACTGTCTTTATCTCAACCCACGAGTTTTGTCACTTTTACCCTTCCAATTCTCCCCCCCATCTCACCAGGAGGGGAGTGAGTGAGTGGCTGAGTTGCTAGCCAGGGTTAAACCACGACAGACTATTTGTGCCATACTTCTATCACACTGATCACAAAGCTTCAGCACTTCTACCAGCAGCCTGCGAGACCAAGAATTTTCTCCTCTTCTCTTCTTAAGAAAGGAGCGGAAACCAAGCCTTTTCAGCTCTTTCTGAAGAAAGAGAGGCTGAGCCCTGCACTTCTCACTCTGGCTGGAATGCCAAAACCACTCACTAAAGCCAGTGCTTAGATCTAGGGTTAAACAAGGCTTTTATTTTTTTTCTTAGAGGCCAGATGAGCAAGAATTGCAAATGCCCCTCTGCTGTCACCTACGCATAAAGCATGGCATGCTTTCCGGGAGGGATGAGGCACTGGGAGTCCTTGTTAGGATTCAGACCCAGGACACAGACAATACCCCTTTTCTCACACTGGCACACTACAGTGGTGGCCTCTCTCTCTGTTTTTCTCTTTTTTTTTTTAGCCAACTACTTAGCACACAACCACAAATAGGGAAGGTCTGTCACATTCAGCAACATATGGAGCAGGTACTCTGCAACACTTTGTGAACACCTGTCATGCAGCTGTCTGTACGTGGGGGTAACCCAAGCAGGGGCTCAAATGGCCTCTTCCAGCTTGTATTCCCATCTGGCCTGATGCTGGACAAGCTGGCACTACTGTGAGAACACCATGCAGGGGAGCAGTGGAGGACTGCACGTAACAGGGATGATATGATTTAATTCCCTTGCTGCTCTTTTCTCCAGTCTTCCCCTTCCTCACTGGAGAAATGCAGCACGTTGGCAGGAGGGCACAGGCTGCCTGGGGACCTGCCAGTCCTTGTCACTGCTATCAGTGTTACTGCAAAGGCTGCAAGAAGGGCCAGCCCTGGTCTGGTCTCACCACTCTTTCCTCTCCAGTAGGCAGGGAGGATGAGCAAGAGGGAGCTGAGCTGCTGAATCCTCCTGCTGCACCTTGCCACAAATACACCCTGCCTTGGTAGAAAAGGGCACCTTCCTTCTCTGTTCCAAAGCCCTGGCTGCAATCCAAGCCTGAGAGTTTCCATAGCAGCAAGACCTGACAGAATATGCAGAACAAAAGGTTGCTTTATCGGTACCAGCCCAGAAGACTTTTTTCCAAGCCTGTGCCTAAGAGAGCAGGCTTTGCATTTTATAGGAGAGATGAGATTATGACACATGCTTTCTAGAGAAGGGCTTAGAGAAGATCAATGCTTGTGAGGCCTCATTGCTCAGCCTTCTGTGAGCTAATTTCTGGCTTCACATAATTTACAAAGAGGAAGAAGTCTCCACAGGTTATTTTAAAATTATTCCAATGCCAAAGCTGCTGTTCAGCACAGCTTTCCAATCCAATGGTCAGAGACAGTTAGAAAGGAACATACTTTCAACAGTCAAAAGCCACAATGAATCAACCTAACCCACCAAGAAAAGACATTTTTTGAATTCACATTACTGAAGAGGCTCAGAAACTCATCAACAGGCAGAAAATTGTCCTTGCATTCATGGCACAACGGAGAGAAAGGAAAAAGATTTATGCCATTCCCATTGAAGAAGTTTAGCTCAAAGACTAACTCAGAAAGAATTTGTAACTCACCTTATGGAATGAATAAGCAGAAAGAACAATTTTACCTCCCATCTCAAAATATCTTATGTTTAATTTTTTCATATAAAGTATACCTACTCTTAAATCACAGACCTTGGCCTCATGACTGACAGTGAGGCTTAAATAAGGCAGCCACATCCCCAAGAAAATCCTGCACAGTCATCCAAGGTAACCACCCAAATGCCTCCCCAGCAGGAAGATGATGGAATGACCAGGTTGAGTTCATCATGAGGAGGAGTCCATTCAGAAACTGCACTTTCATGTCAGCTGTGGGTACCAAATTCTACAACCTCAAGAGCATTGAAAGGCAGGACAGAGGAGCAGGTAAAGGCACCACACTTGCTGACAGCAGAGAATGAGTCAGAGCTGGTGGTGGCTGTGCTGAACCAGAGGACAAGTGCATTGCACAGTGAGCACTGCTGGCAGGAAGAGGGAGGTGTGATTTTGTGGGAGCGTGGGCAGAGCTCAGCCAGATGGATGGCACTGGGAAGGGCTGCTCAGCTCTGGGGAGCTGCCCCACCAAACAAACTGAGGAGAATCCACTGCAGTCAGGCAGGTAGGTCTCAGGTTTGTGTTACAACAGGGGTGAAAAGAACAACTGGCACCTCCTAAGTTCTTACTTCATCTTCTCCTGGCCAAAAATGCCCCAGAAGACCTTGGAGGCATCATGCCAGAGCCAAGGAAAACAATCTGGCCTAATCTCTACCAAGTAACTGCTGCCCTCTGAGCTGAAAGGTGCTGTCATCATCCACATGTGCAAACTCTGGAGCTTGAGCTCCCACTCACAGCTCCACACAGACTGGACAAGGAGAAATGGTTGTGCACCACAGCCTTGTGTCCCTGACTCCTAGCTAGTACAGACTGGAAAGCTGGTGGGAAGATAGGACAAGATCCTCCAGCTTCTGTAGAGAGAAAACAAGAGGAAACTTCCAAAAAGCACCAAAATCCCAGAAAAAAAGAGGTACTTGTTCAGCAATAAGCATTTTTTTCAGGCTTCAGAGGGTGGCTGACAGGAACTGAAAGGAACATTCAGTGTGCTGCACCTTACATGTGTCACACAGAAAGCAAAGTAGAGGTGACAAAGTAAGGATTCTGCATGGGAAAAATGGGGAAAACAGCCAACTCCTCCAGCTCAAGAGCACACACAGTTTCAGACCTTATGTGGGCGACCAAGAAAAGAGAAAGCAGGAGTGTTTTCTGGCTCTTTGCCCTCCACAATCTTACAAGAAATATGGAAAGATAAGGGAAAACACAAAAGAAAAAAAGCCAGAACTATAAAATCTATTTGAAGATAAAAGGCAAAAAAAATTTTAATCTGTCTCAATTTTTTTTCTGCTTTCAGAATGTGTAAAGCCAGCGAATTAAGGAAGGAAACCCAGCTGAACAACTAGGCCTCCAGCTCTCTGATAGGGAAATGACAGTGAAAACACATACATCAAAAGTCTGGTCTGCACAAGAAAAAAAGTGCACATTGATAGTTTATTCATCTACCACATTCTCTTTAGGCTGGTAAAACAGGACAGGCTTTGGGTTGAAAAAAGCCTGTTTGTCTTGGTTGCTCTATAAAGTGATCCTCCACAATGGAACCAATGCCATCCAAATGCCTGGCTTTAAAAAACCACCCAATACTATGTTGAGATTCCTTCTGGCACCGACTGAGCCAAATCGGTATCTAACTCCTCCCTCAGTTATTTCTTCAGTCCACAGTTGCACAGGCAATCCTTTGACATCTGGAACAGCATGAACAGCACCCTCCCACTCAACTCTGCTGCACTGGTACAACTGTTTGCAGCCTTACCATGAATCAAACTAGGGAACTGATCCCAGTTAAAAATAAACCAGCGCTTTGTTTTGTTTTTTTTAAGGATTACTTTTCAACCCAGGTCAGATCCTCAATCTATTGTGCAGCTGTGCAAACAGTTGTATCAGCACAAGGTGCCTGAATTGCTGATGGTTATCCTTGTGCCCAAAGCCAACATTTGCATTCCCAGCTCACCTCGTTTCACTGCTGCTGTAGAACAGGATCACTGACTAAACTGAGCACGTAGGGGACTTTACTGCCACTGCCTGCAACCGTGGAGGGTCCCTTCAATGAGACAAAATGAGGCCAGCTGATGTCTATCCTACAGCCAAGGCATGGCTACTGAGCTCCCTCGAGCTGTTGCTTGTCCAAAATTCTATGTCATTTTTGCAGTGTGCATGCTGAAATAAACATAAAACCATGACTAACCAAGTCACTAATGCGAATGAACAGCTTTGGGCCAAGTTCTGAAACAAAACCCTCCCAGAAATTGCATAACCACTAACTATCTTGGTGATCTTCCATTCAAGAAACACAAGCCTACGTGATGTGCAGATTCCCACTAATTTGAAGACTGTGACGTTCAAAGAGTGAACAGGGGAGCCTATCTGCAGTTTTGGCAACTCTTCAAATTGCAGCTGAATTTTTATTTGACATGGAAATACAAATAGAAATACTGAAAACCAGAATAAGCACTAAGCAATGATGCCATGCTAGCAAGCTTTAGAAACAACCATGAGAGAAACAGACTGAAGGTTTTCCTGAATTACCAGCTCAAATACTGTTTGAAACAAAATCAACTGAAAATGCCTCCTTTTTCGATGGCTGCCTTGGAACCTACTGGGAAATACTTGGTTCTCTGCTTTCAGCTGGTGACAGGTACCTGCATCAGACACACACCATTGTGAAAGGTTCTCATTGAAAACAAGGCACAAAAGACTGAATTACCATAAAGATCTGATTTCTAGAATAGGGCAGGAGGCATGTTAATGAAACAGCTTCAGGAAATCAGCTTTCTACAGTTTCTGTTGTGTCTGTTCTAGAAGGCAAAAAAATAAGTCTCTAAGCTGTTCAGCAGCCTTTTTTATAGATGTCATCACATCAATCCATGAAGAAACAAAACTGAAAAAACTGCTAATTGGCAAACCTTGCCCTTTGTTCCTCAACATGCATCTCAGGTTATAGTTCCATGACAGCTTAAGTAAATCTAAGTCAGCATTCTTCAAACCCATCCTCTCTCCTGAGTCAGCACTGGCACTCACTGATCCTGCTCAGAAACCAGCCTGGCAAACAAGTTAACCCGGAAGAAAAGAAAAGTTGTTTTCGCCAGTGTGGCTTCCTGAACTGGTTTAGTGCCAGTGCCCAACGAAAGTAAAAGGGGACAATCACTGAGCAGGGCAAGGGCAGGCACAGGAGTAGCAGAGCCAATTCCATTCAGCTCCAGCTGCCCTGCAAACACACGCCCAGAGAACAGTCTCACCCCCTGACTTTAAAGAGACGTGAGTTGTCACTTGCAGGAGAAACATCATTTGACTTTTTCACCTCTCCTGACATCTTCTTTATACCAGCACCAGCACTCCTGCAGACAGCTACATTAAGTACCCAAACTGGTAGGAAAACAAAACAGCAATATATAAAACAAAACAAAAAGTCTCCAGTTTTCAGTTGGATCTGGTCCCTGATACAACTGAACAACAATCCTCCAGCATCAAAAGATGGGAGAAAGTGGGAATCAAGGCAGAGCAAAACTCCAGATCCAACCAACTATGAAGCTGCTCTCTTACAAAACACAGATAAAATATCACAATGTAACTACCTAACAGTTATAGAAAACCACTTTGGTTCTAAAGGTTTAAACTGTACATTAAAAATTCTGTAATCTAATTCTTCATGTTTTCATCTTCCACAACACACCATTAATATTTAAAATGCCCTATTTTCTTAGAAATAAATCTTTAATTTATTTGATACCAGCGTTATTTTCAGAGTAAAAGAGCTGCTAAAATATATAGAGGAGAGTGAGGAACAGCCTGTTGTGATTAAATAGGGCATGACAAACAGCAGCAGCATGCACAAGCAGTACTGGGGAGCAAAGCCAGGGGGAACAGTGACAACAACATTATACAAACAACACCGATTCACAAACAACAAAGAATTCTTAGAAACTGCTGCCTGGGTTACATCCAAGGTTCTCTTTACCTTGGTTAAACTATTAACAAAGTCACTTCAGAAAGCTGACCACTTGTGCACAACGAAGCTTTTTAGGAAGGAAGAGTTGATCCATCTAAAGGGCTCTGTGTAGGAAACCACTGCAGCAGTTCCTGTGAAGCAATTGAGCTGCCACAACACCGAAGGTGACATGAAGCTGGAAAAAGTCACTTAGCCCCTGTCTCACCATGAAAGGGTTCTTGTGCCAACACAGGTCCAAAAGCTGCATCTGTGAATGTACCCCTCAACTGCTGGACAGCAGACACATCACCCTTGGCTGTGCACAGCAATTCCTTCATGTAGAGACATCGTGGGGTCTTCTCAGGAGAATTTCACTAGGGATGTTTTATGACTTTAGCCTCACACCCATTTCCTCATGATCAACATCTGCTGCAGCAAGCTCTCATCACTGCTTGTAACACCTAATTCTGAACACTGCATTCATCGAATTGGGAGTTCCTGGAAGGCCCAGCTTTGCTTCAGAGATGCAGAAAATTCAGTTTCTATTTGCCATCTCGCTGCCATGTGGAGGACAGAACACTTAAAGAACAGTCTGGGCCACTGCCATGCAGAATTCACTCCTCCAAAATTCAGAGATTAAGCTGTGGCTGCTGCTTGAACAAGCAGCAAGTTTCCATTGTATCTGGACAATCTTGCAAAAAAAGTAGGTCTTTCAAAGAAAACATTAAGTTCATGACCAAATGCTACATCTCTGTCCCAACACATCACTAAAATATCATAAATCACAAGCAAGTAGTTATAAATTTCTGGCTGCTGACAGTCACTAACATTGACAGTATTGCACTTTAAATATCAAATACACATATCACAGGGTTTTTAAACATTAAGGAAATTTAGTAAAGCTGTCATTTAGGTCAGCATTTAGACATCTGAATTTCTCACAACTTTTCAAAACAAGCAACAAAATAAGGCAAAGGTAAAACTGTAGTGAAACTGCAGAGCACTAAGCAGAGGCACACGGTTGTCCCCTTTAGATCAAAGTGTCTCATGAGGAACAGACCAGTATCTCTATACAGTGAGACTTCATAACTCTGTCAGGTAAGATTATCAACCCATATACACACAGCTGTCTCCTGGCAGGTAGTCAAACCTGAGGCAGTGGGAGTTTTACAGGGGTCAGGACTCTTTCAGGATTCATCTAGATCTATTTTCTGCTGCTGTGAGATGAAATATGAAAATGGGAGAGGAATTGATCACAGAGGCAACAAAGCTCTGCACAGGGATTGTTTCTCACCCCGCAAAAGGTGACCTTCCAAAGCCTCTGATTCTCCTCTCCTTTAAGAGGATTATGAATCCTACCCTTGGGAGACTTCTGCTCAGCTACCAGCCCACTGCAATTACACATTAATACTGTCTTGTCCCCTCATTCCTATCAGCAGAGAGATATTAGAAAAATTTATAAGATCACTGCTCAAAGATCAGACTTTTAATGGACTCTCTAATGCAAGTAGGGAAAGCCACAGCCAGTGCTGTTTGGAGGGGACTCTTCTTTGTGGCTGTCACACACCCAGCTGCAGATCTGCTTAGTGCTTCCCTGCTCAAATCCCAATTCAGCTTATCTGCACATGCAGGCTGCTGACTGTCCTGGAAGCAGACATTTCATCAAGGAAAGACTGAAAAGCAGAGATCATCATATGCTAAAAAATTAGGGCAAGTCTAGTGAATGTGGTTCACAGCTCCTCAGCTCATGTACCAAACCAGAGCCTCAGCAGGCACTGAGCCCAGGTGGGCTGTCAGGAAGTGAGAGCAGCAATGCCCTGCAAGAACACGCTGGCACCTCGGAGGGAAAGCCAAGGAGCAGAATGCAGCACATTCAGTTACATAAACCTCTCTTTTTCACAGACACCAAGAATTTGAGGACAACTTTCCCCCTGTTCCTTTGGGCTGTTTTTACCTTCCAACAAGACACCATTTGGACACTTCTGAATGGAGTGTACAAAGCAAGTCCTGAATCTTCCCTAGACAACACAACCAGGAATCATTCCCACTGCCACTTAACAGTGCACAGATGTAAAGCAACCCATGCTGCCACAGAGGTGAACATACACTTTTTTCTTCATAAGGTAATCAAAGTTACAATACATTATGAATTCCACAATTACAAAAAAATGTGGGACTAGACATGAAGGGAAACCTCAACGGGAAGGAACACACTGCCAGCATGTCTGTGAGTGGAGATTTAGGATGAGATTAGACACACATACAAGCTAATCCTAATGGATACAGTCAGCTCCCATTTGGGACAAATGGTAAAGTGTTCTCAGAAGGAAAAAAAAAAGTACTGGCTAAGACAAGAGAAGATCTCAGATGCATCTGTAAGAACACTCCATGGTTTTGGCTGTTTCAGACTACACAGTGCAATAGCAAAGTGTAGCTGAGAGTTAAAGTGTTTTAACCAGGAACCGTACAGAGAAGCTACAGGGTTAACCACAGACACACAAAAGCCATAAGGAGCTGAACCCATGAAGAGTTATTACAAGAGCCATAAATGCAGAGCAGCTAAAATTACATTCCTTAGGTAGTTCTGATAAAATAAGAATGATCTACAGCTTTCCAAGAGACCACTAACTGAAAGACAAACGTAAGCAGCTTGTGGTGAACTTGGATTTTTAGTAGTGTTCTCTACTTTTAAATTATGATGCTTTTAAAATTGAAAAAACAGCTTTGATTAGAAAGCCAGTTGCTGCAGATAATTGATCCCCACAGAAAAATACACAACTAGGACAAAAAATGAACTTCTAATTGCTATTTTTGATTCTGCAGTGGCAAAAAACCTCAAGACCAACGTTATGTAAGACCATTAACCTCTTTGCTCATAACTGGCACCTTAATTTAGCACACTACCACACTAGATAGCTTAAACTGAATTCTTAATGCCAGCACATACCACTGGCTGCAGCAAGGCAGGAATAGCAGTATTGGAAAGGAAAAAAAATCCCAAAGCAAACACCATACACTGAATTTTGCAATTACAGTTCCTTGGGCATAAGTATATATACCTTAGCCTGACCAGATCTAATGAAACAGTAGTCTTTCCAGACTGGCAATCCTGAAAAGATTATCAGAAGCTCCACAGTATTTTAGGAACACTGAAGAGAATTTAAAGTACACATTTGGTACAGAAAACCTCCGGATCACCTTTTATAATAGCAATTTTGTCAAACCCAAAGAGGCTGTAACCTGCTGAAAACAAAATTACTGTTTTGAGGGATTGTTTTTCTTCTTTTCAAACTAACCTCACAGCATTTCAAACACATCCTCCCCTAGGTATGACTGAAATTTCCAAAACTACCATGTATTGTATTTAACTATAGTTCAGTGGCAATCACATATACATATGACTGAATGAAAAACAAAACAAGATAATCTTGAAGAACATTCACGTGAACCCCCCACACTTCTTCCCAAGAAAAGATAATCTTCTACACTGATAATGAGCCAGACTGATGAATTTCAACCAGACAGTCTCTTAAATACTGTCTTCCATCCACTCTTATCACATTGTGGCAAAGAACGACGTTCAGGAGGAAAAAAAGAGACTGATTAAGAGCCTACTTTCAGAACTAACGTCCTGCTGGGTGGAAAGAGCTCTATGAATCACCCGCTCATCCGTCTCTGACTCCATTTACTCTTCAGAATTCCCTGGTGTGCTTCAATTCATACTCCACCCATCCAGTCTGTAATGTCCCAACTTGCATACATGAGTACTGTGGGGCAGTGTCAAAACACCCAGTAAACTTAGGCTAACTGGCCTCTAGTGCTCTTCCTCATCCACAAATCCTATTGTTTTATCACAGAAGACAATGATGTGCGTCACACACAACTTACAGTTAGTAAATCCATACTAACTGTTCCCAGTCACATTCCTTCACATGTTTCACACAAGAAAGGTGAACCAAAAGGACCTGACCCATGACTGACCAGCCTGGATTATCCTTTGGGCTTATTTTGAAGATAAGTGATCAGAGCTGTGCCAGCACCTCTGTGACTTTTCCAAGATGACCAAGCACCATCAGGTCCCATGGGCTCCCATGGCTCAAATTCTCCCAAGTATTCCCCCACTCTGTTTCCATTTGCTTCTGACTGCTGGTTCCTCTTTGAACCTTGTCTCTAGACACAGGAGCCAGGAGACCTTGCAACTGAAGACTCAGGCATAAAAAACACCAAATACCTCAAGGAAGTATGTGCATCACTCATCCAGCCCCCTTATTCAGCAGAGTCTGTGCTTACCCTTTTACTGATGATGTAGAGGTAGAAGTTATGTCAAAATTATCAGGAATGTTGCAAAAAGCACTTCCTGTGAGAAAGTAGCTGCTTCCCCCATTCAAAGACAGAAATGCAGACTAACATTGCCAAGTTTGTTCTGTCTGTATTCCAGGTTGTCAAAGAAACCCCAGGTCACTCTGCAGACATAAAACAAACTTGCTGGAGTTGCATGACCCCATTTCTAAAACATTTGGCAGAACAGTCTCCTTCTCACTCTTGGCCAGGCTGAGTGTATTTAGCAAATGGAAGTTNCCCCCCGAAAATCCCAGAGAAAGTTGCATGGAGAAGCTTCTTTCCAGCTTTAATTAAGAATAAAAATCTAGATGACAGAATAAGGAATTAAGATTTTCACCCACATAGATGCCAACTGTCCAGATTGCTCTTGGTATAGAAATGGGGATGTTTTATAACGACTCCATTCTCCGATGGCTTTAACACATGTATCATTTAAGTGTATCACATGAGGGGGAACTGCAGGAGAGAACTCTGAGCTGTTGCACTGCTCCCCAGAAGACAGGAGAGTCAAGGCAGGGAAGGCTTGCAGCCCAGGTCCCTGCTGCAGGCTGCTGGCACTGAGCAGACATCTCATCGTGCCACGCTCCCGCTGCCAGGGCGGCGGCAGCGCCTGCTGGGCCTGAAAGCCAGCACGGAAGTGTCACAAAACCAAACAAAAGGACTTTTTATCAAACTCCACAACTCGCAAGTCTCCCCTGCCCCCTTCTGGGAACAACATGGACTTGAAAACTTCAGTATCTTCTTCCAATGATAAAGTTGTTTACTTGGGCAAACAACAACAACAAAAAACAAAACAGAAAGAGGTTTTTCCTCAAGCATGAGTCCCTTCAGCAAAGACAGGGATATTATTAAATGCATCTCCTGCAGAAGCAGAGACAGACTCAAACTGGATTTTCTTCACCCATACACTGAAGCCACTGACAGGAATTCCTGCCTGCCAGAAAATGGACGGACAACTCACTACAGCTCAACTCTTATGACTGAGCTGAATCACTCCTCAGGACACAATGCAGATGCGCAATGCAGGCTCCCTGTCCTTTACCCCAATAATTCAGCTACTTAATTCCCCAAAATAAAAAAATAATAAAAGGAAGAAAGTATAGAAAAAATAGCAACCGCAGCAAAACTTGCATGATACGCATTAACTGCTCAAAAACCTTCTCCACAAGATATAGAAACCACATTGTTAAGGTGCTGACTGAGACCTGACTTAAGCAAAAATCCCTTTGCAGTGACTTGCCACCCCACATATTTATGTTGAGACTTTAAATGCAAAAGACAAACAGGCCTCATTAGGACCAGAGGCAAAAGGTTCTCCCACCTGCCTCTTCCTACCAGTGCTAACAAGGAAAATATCACGCTGCTGTTTATATGTGCAGTCTTCCATTTCACAGTGCTTAAAAAAAAAGCTGCACTTTCCTCTTTACCTTCGTACCACAGTCCTGCAATACTCTGCTACCTAGAAAACTTAACACAGATATTCAAACACTTTGCCTTTGTCTTTGCTTTGCATGTAGACTACAGAGAAAAGCTAAGCCAAGACAACATCCCATTCCCACCTGTGATATGGAGAAGGGAATTTTCAAAGCATGGCTACTGGTAAGCAGCCGTTTAGGATCTGTGAAGGGAAATGTTTCTCATTTTGAAGAGACTGACCCCACAGTCAAGATCCAGACACTCCATTAAAAGAGCACATTGTGAACAACAACACGTCCTGTGCAAAGGGAGGGGAGAGCAAAGTCAGCTGGTAAGGAGCAGAAGCTGGCTCCAGTACTCAGGAAGCAGCAAAAATGTTTTGTTTCCTTAGGAATTAGGACAACATATAGATTTAAACCGACCAAGTCTGAGAGTTATGCAGCAAAGCCAAACACAAACTTGCCACGAAGAACCACCACAAGCCAACTAATCTCACCCTTAGGGCCTCTGAAAACCAGTATTTGATTTGGTTCACTTCAAGCTCACTGTAAAGCAGCTTTACAATTCCTATGATACACTGTGGGCTGTGACACCACTCTGATCCATCTCCTCCTCAGATCTATACATTGCCCTTTTTCTGAGCTGCCTGAGAATTAATTATATGGAAATGAACAGTTTTAGATAAGGGGATTCCAAGCAACTGGCTTTCTTAAAGGAGCTAAGGACTGCAGGATCTCTCCCTTCAGAAAATCTGTGGCAATGCCCATTCAGTAAAACTCCTGTTGTTAGAGAATGAGTCTAAGACCCAAACAAGCAAACATTGGCACTATACCCATCTTCTCACTTCTGTGGCCAGAAATAAACATCTGCTCAGCCATGGCTTGGGCTCCTCCCCTGTCTCTTGTCACCACCAGACCACATCAGAGCAGCATCCTGACCTGAGGATGTTCTGCCAAAATGGCAGGTGATACACAAATGGCAGCTCTGAACAAAAAGATTAACACTCTCACTTTTAATATGTTGTCTGCAAAAGCTTCACCTACCCCTCCATGGAATGCAAGGCACTAGCAGCTTCATAGCCTCATGTGAGCTGGAATTTCAGTACTCAAGAGAACTTTAATCTCACATATGCAGACAGAGATACACCAGGGCATTCTGGCAGTTACAACAGTGTTTGAGAGCAAATGGGGGGGGCACGTGCATTTTCTCTTTTTCTGTCTAACTGTGAAGATAAAACTAAACAAACATTTTGCCTCAGCTACACTTGTCTTTTTCTACACAGGGAAGCAGAAAACACTGACTTTTGGCAGGTCCTTAATGACATCCTGCAGTTTTATCAGACAGCACAACTTCTGTCTGAACAGTGCTAAAACACTTAAAGCCAGGAGAAATACAGCAATTCTTAAATCTCTCTGCTGAAGCTTAACAGGGCAGCAAAGTGCACAGTTGATTTAGCTAACAGATTCTTTAGATAACCATAATCTACCTGAGGCTATTCAAATGGAAAGGAAAGAACCAGGAATAGGCTACTGGTTTTGATGCTTCCACTGAATGTTTCCATGATCTTGGTAAAACCATTCAGTTGTGGTGTACTTCAGCCAGCAGGAAAATAGTTTTTCAGAAAGGAACAACTGATTTGACTATCCTGCTACTTCTATATCATATTTTAAAGCCAACAGTTTGGTGATCATTTCACTTTTCATGATCTCCTTGCACTTCATTTAAACTTAGTCTTAGCTGGTAATGAAATTCTCAAAATTTAATGAATTTGTGTCCTAGTACATCAACAACTGAATTGTTTCTGTTAACACAGTCTCAAATTAGGACACCTCTTTCAAGTGACTGCGGTGCTGTTTGGCTGAAGATCCAAACCCTTGAGCAACTGTTCTGTTCCTATGGCAGAAACAATCTAGGAGCACGTCAGTCCCACTGAAAGACTTAAGAGAATAAAAGCAAGATTATCCAATCTAGCTCACTTCACCCTGGTAAACAAATTCTTGTGCCAAAAGGACAAGGAGCAGCTGTTATCTAGTGGTCTGTTCTGCTACTGTAATTCTGAGACATCTATACTAAACAAAACATGGGGCTTTCTTAAACATCTGGAAAAGGTCAGAGAAGTGCAAGGCAGTCAGTTATACAGGACTCCAGATTATACCAATGATCAGGACCATTTAATTTACTGTATGAGGAAATGGAACTGAAGATTGCCTTGTGATTTCATGTAGACACCCATTCTGGAATAAATACAGTAAGGTTTGTATGGATAGGTAAAATCTTTTATACCAAACTGAGAGAGGATGTCCTCCTATCCCCCTGCAACCCCTTCTAACTTTATTGTGTCTACATTAAGGGATTCCACTGGCAGAGCTTCACTAGGTAAGGATGAACATGCTGATTAATGCAGCTGTCCCAAGCAGCCGTAGCAGAAACAACCTTATAAGCACATCCACGGGGAGTTAAAGCCACATAATCACATTGTAAATCCATGCCCCCTATTTGATACCAGTTTAATTTTCCTAAGCAGGTGACCCTTGAGGGTCACAGGCAAGAAAACACGAGCTGTAACTTCTCAACTGGACACTTTGTTGTGATATTTTTTCCCCATGAGCAAATACCAAAGGAAGGTACATTCTCATATACAGCAAATTTTCTTGTACTGTCAACCCACTAAAAAACAAGCTAAAAAAACTGAAAGAGAAAGAGAAAAAAACTGAGCTCTGTGTTAGGGGGAAAAAATCTCAATCAAAGTGCTGCAAGAAAGTAAACAATGCCATGGAAAATTCAAGGATAAAGGGCAACATTTCATTACTGAGGCTTGGAATGAGAAATAATGAGGTCTGTCATGGCAAACATACTTTAGACAAAGACAGTGCACTAAATCTTGTACTTAATGTAAGTAAAATATATGACATAGTATCTGATGAGACTAAAAGCTAAGGTAGTCATTTCATTTGAAACTAGATAAAACCCTAAACAGAATTTAATACAAGGATACTCTCATCCCTTGTGACATTAAAAAATTCAATATGGCAAAACACACATGACACAAAACTCAGGGTCACGGAGGGGATTTTAATCTGGGCCTTTTGTTATCCTGTTACTCTCCTGAGGATCAGCATAATCTGCAAGGCTTTCAATCACTCATACTGAAAATCTTAAAGCTGTTAAAATACCTTGGGGTTGTTTTGTGGCTTGCAGCATGTTCTGGAAGGTAAAGGACAAAGAATTACCAGGAATCCCAGCTAGCTGAGTGGAAATGAAAGGCAATCTGAACCTGAGGCTGTCCTCTCAGGAGACACATGCATTGGTCAGAGAGTCACAACTCAGGCTTGGCAAGGTGCTACATGTTCTGAAGGACAAAACCCAAAACTTGGCATGTAAAAATGTCTGCAAGATTATTTTACCTCATCAGGAGCCAGCACAAACATCCTTTGGCACCTTCTTCTAGCAAACCTCACACTTCCAAGGGATCCTATGTAACTTAGCTTTGCAAAAGGAAGTATCCAAGAAGGGAGCTCTGAAGACAGTTCACTCCACTGTATTTCTCAAGCACCTTCCAAAAGGACCTTTAATACTCCAAATTTTCATTATTACTCACACTAACCGTGGGCAGCAGGCCCACACCAGCCAGTCCTGTTTGAAGGTTTGAAACAAAAAACTTCTCTTCATTTGAAGTGAAGAATCAGACAAACAAAGCCTATATTTAACTTCCTGTTCACTGAAGCAGTTGTAAACAAGTCCCTATAAACACTCTACAGGTCACAAATTCCCAAAATCTTATCTAAATGTTAAGCTGCTGAAGTGGATCTCAAAGCTCCTTCCAACAGGCTTTCTAGTGTGCCACTTACAACAACTGAGGCCATGGGTTACATAAGAGATATAAAGCCAAAGCAAAAAGAAAGCATGCTAAACCTGATATATTGTCAAATTGGTTTTTAGATAATTAAACACAGCACCTAAATATACATAAAAAAAATCTTCTGCCCCATATGCTAAAAAAGCACAGCACACTCATCTGGAAGTCACACAAACTGTGGCAAGTTTGGTTTTAACAGCAAAACTTCTCTCAAGTGTATTACAGCTACCTTGGTTTTTCACACTTTAAATTCTTCTAAAGACACTGCAAGGCCATGCTGCAGGTTGGGCTGGGATTTTTTCCACAAAATAATAGTCTGCTAAATCACATGTATTCTCACAGCCACAATACATCATGGGCTGTGTACAGCTAGGGAAAGCCAATTTCCCTTTAATTTTCTCTTCCAGATCAATATAGTGTGATAACATGTGCCAAAAGCATATCATCTCAGGCTGAAAAACACAAAATAACAAGCATTAGAGGTGGAAAATAAAACACAGGTCTCTTCCTTCAGAATCATAAAAAAACTGCAAATTACAGGAAACCTGAAACAAAGTGCTTTGTGCTCACACAAGAGTCAACCTGGCAAGCTCACTACCATGGGACACTGATCTTTAGCAGAATTCTTAAAACATTGTCAATTTTCTTCTAGATGTCATGCCACAACGGGATGAACTCCAAAAAACATAAATTCTCAAACACTTCACCACTCAATCTGTGATCTTTAATTGCCAGGTTTTAGGAAGATATTTTAACTGCAGTGAATAAAGACTTTGGTTCACTTTTGGTTGGTAAATAATACAATATCCTTAACTATTTTAACTAAGAATATTTGAGTAAAGCTGCATTCACAAATCAGAACTACTTTTTAAAATGACTGGGTTTTGTCATTAGGTGAACCAAACTGTCAACAGGTTCAGTTTTCTAAGATGCTGGAATTCATTACAAGTGTCAGTGCTAAGGATGCTACATAACTAACACACAGACCAAAGAAATGGAAATTTCTGATCTTACTTAACTAAAGCTAAGAATAATTAAGGCAAAACCCAGAAACTCCCAAGTGCTGTTATCACAGGAAGAAAAAAAACAACACAACAGTGTGCAGAGCACCTGAAGAAGAGTGAAAACTATTCAGACTGCATGATGCACAACAGTGATACCTATTCAGTCTGACTAAAATAGAGTTAGAGGTTTTTCCTCAGTTCTATAAAAATAAAAGATGCATAAAGCATGCCTGATAATGCTTATTGGTTCACATTTAGCTTACTGTCAAATTTTAGTGAGTGTATTCAGGTCAACACTTGTGGTAAGAACTGTGAAGTATTAAGACCTCAATTACATAAAGAAGATTTATGCCCAAGTAAATGTCACTTGCACAGCATAAGAAAACACAATATTTGGTTCTAATGGAAAATAAAGCAAACCACTCCATTATTTGCAAAAGTAAGTGGATCCATAAACATTTCTTACAGTGTAACATCTGATCTAAGTAAAATCCACGTCTTCAAAATTAACATGTTGTGGGTTTTATTACAGGAAGTGTGGGGGTGTTTAGGAAACTATCTAAAAAAACTTCCATATGTATTGTTTCAGCACAAACTGAGCTTTAGACTGCTTCAACAATTCTTTTGGGACAGACTCAAAAGACTGAAGTTAAAAGTTCTTTTTATTTCCATATTTGTGGGATGAGAGTCAGCTCTCATGAATCCAACAGGTCTATTCCTCAGATGTGTCACACAGCTTGGAAAATTGGAATAAACCTTTCACCAAGCAGCAAGTGCTGTGAGGGTCTTCCAGAGCTCCAGGACTATGCCATTTTTTAACCAACACACCAATGCAAGAGCACCATGTCTCATCTTCTGCAATAGCTCCAGCAATTTCACAGCAGTCACTTGATGGTTTGATTCAGACACTGAGTAAGACATGGGACTACGTAGCCCCCAGGCTTCTCTCCCAAATCCTTCCTGCTTTAAATAACTCACTGACATCTGCACTCCCTGGTGCACTGATTTTGGTGCTCAAAGCTGCTTATCACCTATAGTTAGCTGTAATGAGATCATGACTGCTCCCTACACGTGCTTAAGCTGCTCAGACAGTACTGTCAAAGGACATAGAACAAACAGCCAGCCCTATCTTCTTGTGCCCTTTTTAAGATTTCTAAACTCACTTTTGGAAATGCTTGACAATACTTTGATACCAACAGTGGACTGTGTTAATTGGAATTAAAGATCATGTGCTATTTTGCATCAACCCGCTCTGGAAGTTTAAAAATTTGGGGAAAATGCAGTTCAGCATAGAACTATAGGGAGGGGAAAAAGAAAAGAGAAATGTCAGAACAGAATAAATAAGCTATAAGCAGTTTAGCTTTAGATCAGCACTTAAGTCAGCAGTCACAGACACAGGAGCACGCCCTGAAGAGAAGGCACTACGTGTCTCCTCTCCCTGCCCCAGGAAGGCAGTTGTGGAGCTCAGCATTTCAAACCAAGACAGACCATCACCCACACAGGTCAGGGGCCTCCCCACCAGAAAACTGAAACGTGTGACAAGCACTATTTAAACACATATACTCGAGAAAACAAGGTCATTTGAGTCTGTTTATACTACAGGTATACTGAGTCATACCTTTGCTGATAAAGAGCTGGGGGAAAACAGGTATGATAGACTTTCTTCCAAATTCAGGATAGCACAAAGTAACCTCTCTGAAACTGAAAGACTACCATATCAGCCTTATCAACTTTCAACAAACTAACCTCAGATCAGAAAGGAAAAAAGCAGACAATGATAAGAGTTCTGAAATCATTGCAAGGTGATTCACCTGCAAATCAGCCACCTATATGGCCACAATTACTAGAGCATGAGTGAGCCTCCAAATCTTAGAATTTTAGTTCTTATTACAAAGAACTGACACTGATTTGGTGAATGAACAGGACTGAATTTTTCACTCTGTGCTAGTGCACTTACCTGGGTGTTCCTGTAGTAACCTTCAAAGATAAGAGCAAAACACCCACAAATTGTATCTACATACCCTTACTTGAAGGGTAAAATTTCAAAGGGAGAGGTTAAAAAGCAAGCCGTTTATTTCTCTTTGCATAATCTCTAAGGTGGCTGCATATGTATTCTGAGCAAAACAGAAAAAAAGTTACCTTGGAGATGTCACCCAAGCTCCTTTGGCTGAGCAGTCACTGGAATATGGAGCCAACTTCTCACAATCAAGAGGGAGCAGGACCCCAGAAGCAAGTCAGCCTGCAAGATGTTGTATGGAAACGAGTTAGCAAGTTTATTTAGATCTTTACTTGCTTGTCAATTTGGAATGTTTGAGAGCGTGCCTTCCCTAGAGACTGGGATTGGAATTCACAGCAAGTTCCTTTCAGGACACAAATGCTCTCACTCATTCCTGTGGGCTCTGACAGATGCTCTTTACCAAACCCACCAGCGAGCTGAGGGGACACACTGTCCCCAGTTGCCTCAGTCAACCTCAGCTGAAAATTCCCAACCAGGGGTGGAGCAGAGCAGGCTGCACGACTGCTCCTAACCAGGCAGGGATGGGCATTAGGGGAGAAAGGTTGAAGCAGAGTATATTAAACAACAGCAGCTGAACAGGCCTGGTTGCAGGCCCCAATACAAGTGAGGTAGCTTTTGGCAAAGCAGCAGGACAGCTGGTGAAGGAGATAACCTTTCTAACTACAAAAGCTAAATCAGAGACAGCTTATCTACTGCAGCTCCAAGCACGTGTAGTGACATCCTAGCAGGACAGACACATCCATATCATAAACTCTTTCACTGGGTTTATCAGATTGGGTTGACACAGATCTTCTACTAATAGAATTATGGCAGCTCTGTGTTATTTTTTAACAAAACAACTGCACCCATTTTAACTACTGTGGACACATTATACAGATACACCCTGTAATAGCCAAGCTTATTCCTTTCCTCCCAAAGAAGGGGTTCAAGCATTAATGACATCACATACTGACTGAGGTGATGCAGTTGTCTTTTACACACAGTTAATGCCACTCAAAATGCATAAATATATGAAGGAAATAAATGCAGGCAAAGGACTTGCACCTCAGTACCATCTGCAGGGTGGCTCCCACCAGTTGGATTACACAGGAAGCACAGGCAGCCCAACACACTGATTAAGAGAACGGCATCTATTAGGAAGCACATCTACCCGAAGAGCACATTGGGAAAGCCAAAAATAACAGCTGCTGCCACATCAGAACGGCACAACGCTGCACACAGGCGATGCCTGCAAAACAGAAACTAAGCAGCCACACACACACACTTCCTCTTCCTCTCCCCACCACCCCTACAACACCAGCAACAAATCTGATATTAAACACTGGCCAGCATCCTGCTCTGCATTCCTGTCACATCAGGAATAGCAATGAGACTGCTCAGTGCTCCTCCATGTAGCTGAAGGGCTCCTTCAGTTTACAGCACGTAACACAAATACTTGACGTGACTGTTGTAGAGGGTTCTGTTGCATTTTCTTTTCTTTTGCTCCTTTTCTCGAGCTCACCCATTTCAGAGCTCACTAGGGACCCTCTGTACTTACTAGATTTGGGTTTGATACACTCCCTCTTCAAAGACTGAGAGGTCAGAAATAAAAGCAGTTTTTCCTATGCACGTCACCTTATAAAAACAAGCGAGCAGAGAGCCACAGACAAACTCTGCAAGTCAAGTTCAATGCTAAAAACCCTGTCCAGCACCAAAACTGACAATGTGACACTGTCAAATGCAAGAGTAAATAACTCAGGCTGCAGTGTTTTGTCAATGCTAAGTTCTGAGACTACAAATCCCAGCAGCAACACTCCACTGTGATGCTCACATTTCCAACACGTTGTGAGCTAAATCCTGATGGACAGATTGGGGGAATCTACTGACAGCAAGTGAAGTGCCTGGGTTACACTGCAATAATCAAGGCCTCTGACAGATTTTCCATGGCTTGGGTATCTGCATTCCAACCACAGATAGAAGGAAGAAACACATCTCCTCTAGAGCACAGGCTCTGGATATCCAACTTCAAACTTAGCACCTACATTTCTTATCCCAATGGAAAGCAGAGTCACACCCCACATCCAGTGTGCCAGCCAGAATTCACCAGATCCACAGAAACCTTTAGGCATGGAGAAATCAACTGAAAACTGAAATCTGAAAAGTGATCAAACCTTTCTACAAACATTTGGTGACCCGCTGGACCAAACAAACTGTGCCCTGTAAGCAGATGGTCAACACATAGCCCCGAGCTTGAACAGGGCTCATCTCCCACCAGTCAAGCTCAACAAGGTCACATTTCAGAGTATGATCATTTTACCCAAAATGAATAGGCTCCATATGTGTGGGAGAAAAGGAAAGAAACAAAGCAGGCAGCTCAGATGGGATGAGGAGAGCACACAACTGCATGACTAAGAAGAAAATATAATGCTTGTTTAAAAGGTCCATTAGCTGATTAAGGGCACAGGTACTGCTCCAGCCTGGGCACTTCCTTGACCTCTGCGTGCTTCCTACTCTAACCTTGACTTTCCACTACGTGCAACGCAAGACAGAATGACTTCCAAGTCAGTTGACTTGCACAATCTGCCAAAAGAGGGGAACTCAAAGCACATCTAATTTTTCTTTCTATAATACTTTCATAAGGAGATGCCCAGTACTGTCAACCTGATGATGAGGCACATGATGATTCAAAGAAATAGGAGAAAAGCAGGGGCACTACTGTTTCATTCAATTTTTAAATACATGTAAAAAAAGTGGTTTAAAATTATATTTATATACAAGAAAATAGATAATGTAAAAATACATTGTTGCACTGTTACACAGTCACACTGCATATTACCCTGAACTCAGGTAAGAACCCATTCCAGCACCAGCATCATTTCCCTTGCACCTGTAAAACCATTTAAGCACTCACAAAGCTGGTTAGAAAAACAGTCAGTTTGTCTTCAGCTTGATCAGTCTGTAAGTCAGGAACTCTGATTCTCACCTGCACAGGCACCAGCAACAAGGCAAGAACCTCCTATGGGTTGCAGTCTATACTTACATGAGCTGAAGTACCTGTGACACCACACATGGAACATGAAACTGCTGATCAGAAGCAGATCTTAAAAACTGTTCCCTTTCTCATCTCAACAGATAAACGTGTTCACTTGCCCTTCTTCTCTACAAGAAACATGCAAAACTGCCACAAAGTGCCTAATAAACAACCAGAGGGTCCAGGAGAGTGTCCTACCAGCATATCCTACTCTTTCCATCAGAGATTCCTATGCTAAAGACCTTGTATACATCAACTTCCCCCTCCAAGAGCTAAGGATTACTTCCCCTGTTCTCCCAAAAGTCCTTATTAGACAGGAAACAAAGGCAGTGCCATGAAAAAGGACATTTCAGATCAGTCTAACAGGGTCTAACCAGGATGGTATAGGTTGTTCATCCATGCACTTGGAAATGGTTGTGCTGAAAAAGCTGAGAGGGTATGAAACACCCTCTAAGAAAGAAAAAGAAAAATCAGCATTAGGACAATTCAAAACCCAAGAGTTTGATGCAGTTGAAAAAGCAACCCAATATTACCCTGCTTTTCACAACCTACCACTTTCCTTCCAGCTCCAAAACAAAGCACTTACCTTACGTCAGAGCTAAACTAACCCAGAAAAATACTTCACAATCTAAATAATAAGAAATTGTTACATGGAATTAGGATTAGACCTATTTAGGGCTACAGTGACAACATGCAATAACTGATACACCTAATTCTAAAACACTCTGATACTCCTGACAGAATTTCTGTAAAAAGGAAATCAGAGTCTTAGTTCAGTGATAAACAAGGATACCATTGTTTTTTTCATCAAAAGCCTGACCATACACACAATTGTTAACATATCAACCGCAGGTGACAGCTCACTACAATGAGACTTTCACAAGACACTGCTGCTTATCATTTTGTGAGACAAGCTACTAACCATGTTTACATAGCCTTAACAATCACAGAAACATTATATTAAGAATGAACAGAGACCCAAGCCCACACCATTCCTGCACCATTCAGTGTTTCGTTAGCAAAGGCCAATTTTGGAATCCAGCTCCAGAAGCTCTGAATACCAAGTTAAACCAGGTGAATCTGAAGGGAGGAAAAGCAGATGGAGCAAAAACAGAGCAAAAGAGGTTGAAATGACAAAGGCAGTGCATACTAAAGTATATCGCTTGAGGGGGGAAAAAAAAAAGAGCTAATGCTGAGGGCAAAAATGAAGGAATGTGGACCCTGAGACCAGTATAAATTCAGAGTAGTTCAAAAATGAACAGGAGTCAGGACCACCTACCCTCATCCAACCCCTCCTCGGGGACCCCGGGGAAGGTCGGTCCCGATGCAGACCTGAGCGCACCTGCCCAGGGGGACTGCCAGGCACTCCGGGTGCCCCCAGCGCTCCCGGGGCCACCCACACCCCTCCCCTGCCGGGGGGCAGCGCGAACGAGCCCCCAGCCCCACCAGCCTCCTCACCATGTTGGTTTCATGTTACCGCCGCGGTTCCCGAGCTCCTTCGTGCGCGCAGCTCCTGCGGAAGGGAAGGAAGGGCACAAAGGGAGGGGACGCTCGCTCTGCCCGCTGGGCACGGCCCTGCCCCGGCACCGCTCTGCCCAGCCCGGGAACCCCGCCCCGGCCGCGACCCAGGCGGGCCCCGCAGGGGAAAGCGCCCGGGTCTCACCCACGCCCCACAAGGGGACCGGACTCCCCCCCAGCCTCTCCTCACGGGGCCGCGCACGGACCCCTCCGCCCCAGGCCCACCCGGTGCTCGCTGCCCCCTCACCCGGGCTGCTCACGGGGACGTGCCTAGGGTGTACCCCCTCTCCCTTCACGGCAGCGCGCTCGGCTCACTCCCCCGCCCCACAGCCTGGCCAGTGCCCGCCCGCCGCGGCTCACCGGGGCCGGCGCTGCCTGC
>VZRX01004579.1:3007-13815 GCA_013398075.1 Notiomystis cincta | reverse complement strand
AAGGATTTTTTTTTAAACTTTTATGAAAGGAAAATTGAATTATCACAGCACCTTTAGGGCCATCACAGCAAACCAGGCTAGTCCTGCTGGGAATCCTTCCAGAAGTTTTGGCACCAAATGTGGAGCATGATGAAAGCCAGGCAGGCAGGCAGCTACAGTCCACTCCATCAGTCCTGGAAAAAGCATTCCAGAGCCTGGCACCTTGATCTGGTGCTGGCCAAGCACAGCCCTGGGGTGGCCACAGGTGAGCTGCCTTCTGCAGCAGAGAAGGGACAGGAAAAGCAGGAGCTCTGTGGGGACCAGGCTGCCACAGCCCATTCCTTTCTTCTGGGAAAAAGGAGATTCCCCTGAGAAGCCAAAAGTGGAGCTGCACACATTTTGTCTAAGCTACAGGAGGAATATTACTCCTTATTTACATCCAGAAATTCTGCTTTCTGTTTCTGCTCCAACTGCTGATTATGGGGCATTTTCTCATGCAACTCCTCAGCCACCTGAAGTCATTCAGAAGGAAATCAGGATGAAATCCCATACATGATGTGCCGGTTTGGACACAAATCGAGGAGGAAACAACCCGGAAGGGAGTCTCTCTCCTCTCTCCTGCCAGCCAAGCAAGCAGGTCCCGGCAGCCCCCACCCCTCACGGGTTCGGGAGAAAGAATTTCTCAAACAAGAGTGAAAAAACTCTGTTTATTTAACAAAGAGAGTTCCCCCCCCCCTTCCCAGAGGTGGAGGTCGATGGGTTTCCCCACAGTTCTCTCACGTGTCCCAGGCCCAAGGCCCGAGCCCCGCCGGGCCCTGCTGGATCGAGGGGTCCCAACCACGAGTCCCAGAGATGGTGAGCTGGTCTCGGACGAAGGAAACGAGCCGAAAACCGTCCAGAAAGGAGCAGAAGCTGCAGAGGCAGATCTCCGCTCCTCTGAAAGGAAAAGGTTGAGAGCAACACCCCCCACCCCCACCTCCACTAAAGCAGAGGGAAAAAAGTCTCCAGCCGGGCAAAAGTATGTAAACATTCCGGCTGCAAGGTCAGGCGAGCCGCCATGAAGAGTCCTCCCGGCTGCAGTCCGAAGGCACAAAAAAACCTTCCAGCAGGCGATGGGGAATACAAGATCATCCCACAACACTTGACAACCCACAGCATGCAGGCAGCATTCCACACCCCACTCTGTGCCATTAAAAGGATTTTGGCTTCCATTAACCCTTTCTTTGCCTGTATATGGGCTAAAGTTTATTCCCTTACCTGATGAGCTCTTTTGCTCCCTCAGACTCAGGGGGTTCCAGAGTTTGGGCTGAGCCTAGGTCTGAGCTTCCCCCTGCCAAGGAGCTGGGAAGACATCCTGGAATAACACAAATTGCACGTTTTCCAGGCTGGCCAGGACCAGAAGCTGCAGGATTGTGTGGCACAGTGGGAATTCCAAGTGGCTCAGAAATCCCTGGAGCAGCTCAGGGAGGCTGCTGCAGTCTTGATGGTCCATCACCCACCACTGAACTGCTGGAAACCAGCTCAGCTACTGGTCCAAAGGAAAAATGATGGCTTGGAGAAAACCTTTCTTCATCTTTATTGGGTTACAGCTGCTGGCTGGACCTGTGAGAAACAGCAAGAGCAGGGGATTTGACCCAAAACCAAAGTGTAACCTCAGAGAAACTGAGATACCATCCACCTCTCAAAGTCAGCCTGTGAAATCTGGAGGTGAATTTGGAGATTCCATGAGGTCAGCCCACAAAATCACCAAATTCCTGACTATTTCCTGAAGATGAATGTGGTGGTTTCGTAGAGATCATTTCCTGCCTATTTTATTGGTTCAGTAACATCCAACCATTACTTTGTCTTCATCAACCAGTGAAGTAGTGGAAATCCTGCAATTGCTAATTTTTAGACCTTTTTCCTCATTTTCATGGCTAATTACAGCATGCCACTGCCATGCATGTCTTGGTCAGGTATTCCACTGTGGGCTACACACCAATTATCAGGATTGCTATTAATAATATGTTATTAACATATTATTGATGTGGCATTTAGCCATTGCCAAGGCTGTTTAATTGAATTTATGGACTGTGAAATCTTACTCTGTGTATCTGTATTGCCTGAGATCCCCAAACATTGAAGGTAAGATATGAAAAGTCCTATCACAAAACCAGGATATAATTAATTCAAAATTTTACATGTTCTGTTGAACTCTTTATGTCACAAAAAATGGAGCTCTAGTCTTGAAAAGGAACTTTCAGAAATGAAAAAAAAAACAAAAATAAAATAACAAAACAGACCCAGAAGATGGATCTTCACACATTTCCAAGAAAAATTCTCAACCTGCTCAAATTCCAGAGATCCTTTTCCTTACAATGGCACTTTAGGTGGTTCTGAGTTTGTTCCCTGCAAATGCAGGAATAGTGTTTTTTTAATTTTAAATGTCCTTCCTTAAGCTGAATTCATAATCTTTCAACATCAGATTTTTCCTGGGATATAAAGTGGATCACCCACCTGAAAAAACAGCACATTTTTAATTATGTGGAAGCAGATGGAGATTTTGGAACCTTTGCTTTAGTCTGCAAACTATTGAAAAGTTTAATTTTTAGAATTCTTTACTGCAGAGTGCTGAGTAGAGGCCCCTCAGGACCTGCTATGCCAAAGAATTCTGCTGAAGCAGGGATGGGTGATGTTGCCATTTTTATTTCAAGCCACTGCTGATAAACCTCAGTCAGAAACAGGTGAGGATGAAATCCATCATTTCCACCTTAATTGCACTAAATTTTACACCAACTTCACTCTGAAGCAGAAATGGCTGCTAAAAGTCCTAACTTTATGAATATTGATGGCAACACTGATGAACATTTCGAGGTTTCAGGAGTGATAAATATTTGGTGGGAGATGGTTACAGGATCCCTGAAATTGTCCCCCTCCTCAGCCCTGCACCATAAACACTGAAAATCTGTAAAATTTCAGTTTCTGTTGGCTGATAAGAGATGCCTTCTGGGAATGCTGTAGCAAGATAACCCTCACTGCCATGAGTGGTCTTCCTCAAAACTATATTGCCTATTTTAATTGAAATATTTTTAATATTTTGGCTGCCATAACCAGTAACAATTGTAAAATACTGCCTGTCCTCCAGAAATCACCAGTTCAGGATCTCCTGTCAAATGAACTGTGAGCCAACAATTCTAGCAGATGTCTGGCACTTTTTTCCTGACTTCCCAAAAGTCAGCCTAGGTAGGGAAAGCCTCTGAACATATTTGAGAGGTATAAATTAATTTTAATGTGTATATAAAGGCAAAAGATGTTGTAAACAAAGTATGCCAGCAAAGCCAGCACATGAAACCAGTGCAAACTGAGTGTGAGTGACAATTGTGGGGCAAAAAATGATATTCTGACAGCTTTCACAGAGGTGTTTGTGCTGACAACTGGATTTGGCAGCCAGGCTGAAGTGTTGGCATTTAAAGTTTATAATAATTAAATTTTTTAATATATCAATCATGGTGTATTAATTATGCCTTTCCAGCCTTACAGCCACTCACAATATACAGGGAAATCCTCATGCCTAAAGCTCCTTAGAGGATAATTTAGTGCTCCCTGCATTAATCCACCCTCACAGAATTTCTGGAGTTTATTTCAGTGCCATTCACATTTTTCTGCTGCATTCTACTGCAGCTTTAATGCACACAACTTACACATTCAACATGAAATTATGTGCAGAGGAGATAAAATTATGTTCCCAAGCACAAGCACTGCCCACCTGCTTGGTCATGCTCATTCCCTCATTTATTTTCTTTATGATAATTATAAAAAAGGAATTGTTTCTTCAGATTTCTGCAGCAGGGGCACTTCCCATGAAGAAAGTGAGACTCAGCCTGTGGTTTATTGGAGAATTTCAGCCTAGGCCTGACTCTTCTTGTTGCTCTCGTGTTTTGAAAAAATTATTCCAGCATTTTCTTGGTAGAAAGAAAGCAAAAGGCAATAAACAATTTTTGGTGGGATTTCTTTTTCTTTTGGTTANAAATTAAGTGCTTAATATATTTAAAGTACTGCATTGTAGTTTTCAAGTTCTACTTTAACTTCAGGAGAACGCAGGAAAGTAAGAAAGTAAATAAGTAGATAATGAATAGGTAATTCTGTGATTTTAAATATAAATTTTCATCATGTTCACAATGAATCCACCTGCCAAGCCTACCAGCATTTCTTCTGTGCAGGCTCTGCTAAAAAAGTTCTTGCCTCTTTCATATTGATCATAATATTTTGTGATAAGAAATTCATCCCACAGCCCCAGTGCAGGAACAAAACCCCTAGATGTCACTGTAAGAACACCAAAAAAAGGAGTAGCAGCTGTTAAATAATACCAGGATTGCTTTAAAATTAAGATGGTCTTGAATGACACTCAAGGAGCTTGATAAATAGATTTCAATCTATGGGTTATGGGTTAGGGAGAATAAAAGAAAAACAAAAAAAGGATGTTTTCTTCACTTTCACATGTATTTTCCATTGGGTGCTGTGCCAGTGGAAGTCTCATTTTGTGCAAAGAACCTTCTGGGCTATGCAAGAGTTGCCAAATTTTATTTATTTTGTGTTTTTCAGTTCTACTGGACCAAGTCCTTCTGCAAAATATTCACATGTTGCATATAAAAACTCACATCTGTACATTTGCATAAAAACACCAATATGTGCTCTTTTCCTAAGCAAGGGAGGATGTCTAAGAGAATTAAACTGTTCCTATTTTTGGGCTTGCATTTTGGAAAAAAGAAATATCTGAAGCCTAAAGGCTAGTTTAACTAACCTGTGGGAAAATAATTATTTTTTTCAATATATATAATAGATAAATCAATATAAAATCAAATCAATTTGATGCCTGAATTAGCTAAGAGGGATCTGTGAGTGCTTCTCCCTGCACAAATGCAATCTGTGAAATGTTCCACCGTAGGCTGGAGGGGAAGGGGGGTGTGACCAGCATTTCCTTTCCAGTCTGAAAATTCACAGGAATGCACTGGGACATCTGCATGGAATTAGCATGGCCTCTCCTCCCCCCAAAAATTGAGATCCATTCACGTGCCTGCAAACTGAGGCTCTGCAATCTTGAGCCCAGGTTTGCTTTCACATAATAAAAACATCAGCACCGATGGCACCTCGGGCATTTTACAAGAAGGCTGAAATTCAGCTTTTAAGGAGGCAAAAATAAAAGCAATTTTCGTGTTGGGTTCAGGTCTTTGAGCCTTTGGAGATGTTTAAATGTGTTTGAGGGGTTGTGAAGTGGCAGCCTGTGCACCAAACCTCACACCTGTATTTGCAGGCAACACAGCTGGATTTTGGGAGCTTCAGGGCACACAAAAAATCCCTTATTTCTGGAAAGACACATTTCTGCCAGTTTTCTTATGGAATTTGCACTGCTGCAAGACCCACTCTTTCTCCCTCCTGAAGAAGGGTATGCTGTATATAGATAGCATTTTATAGTTGCAACACGTGGCACAGAGCTGCTGAAACACATCAATGCAGACTTTGAATTGTTCTCAGCACACAGAGTGAGGTTTCAAAAATATTATAAAATGTTATATACCAGAATTTTGTGTAAAACATGAAATAGGTTTTATTTCTCTGCTTTTTTTTAGTTCAGGATTGTTTATATTTAGATAATTATATTGCTTAATTCAGGGGTTATCAGAGTATTTTTCTAAATATGCTGTTCAGGAGAAGCTGAGTCAGAAAATAATGCTTAGGGGAACCTATTAAAGGACAACTACTTTAAATCATCCAGATATAAAATTATTAATGTGTTTAAATAACCAAAACCACGTTGTCTGAGTTTAATGCCAGATGAAGCTTCTCCTGAGTAACTGAGCCCTTTTCCCTGCTCCACCTACAGACTCCCCAGGGCAGAACTTTTAGAATAAGATAAATTAAATTAATCATTAACTGTAAACATCTTCTGAACCTGGGAATTACTGTAGCAACTATGTGGTTGTTTTTTGTGGTTTTGGGGTTTTTTTTGTTTGTTTGGAGTTTTTTGGGTTTTTTTTTGTGGTTTTGTTGTTGTTTGGTTGGTTTGGTTTGGTGTTTTTTTGGTTTTTTTTCCTGGTTTTGGGAGGGTTTTGTTGATTTTTTTTGTTTGTTTGTTTTGGTTTGGTTTTGTTGTTTGTTTGTTTAGTTTTTTTTGTGTGGGTGGGGCTTTTTTTTTGTTTGTTTGTTTTTCCCAAAGACAAATCAGAATATCCAATAACATTTTCTGTGTTTTTTTATCTGGTTTGACTTGGATAATTTGAAAATTTTGACACTCAACTGTTTGACCTCTACATAGGGATAGATTCAACTTCCTGTTTCATTTAAGACATACACACAGATTTTATTTCTTATTTCTATTATTAATTTTTGCATAAAAAGTTTGGCTGACTTTTTCTGCACCTAGGGAATAAAAAAAGAGAGAAAATACTCAATTTTTTTTAAACTCCCTCAACTCCTTCTTTTTGATGACAGATTTCAGACCTTAAAGTAGGATTTACTGGTAGTCAAGATGTCTAAATTAGGAACATTTCACTTTTGTTTGCTATCACTAAAAAAAAAATAGAAAAATCAGCACAGGGTGGTCCACCCTACTTCCCCTATGATAAAAAAAAAATTGCCAAATAATATAAGGTAGAACACAGAAATCACCTCTGGAATGATGTGCAAAGATATTTTGCCTTGTTTACATTTTAATTTGTGTCACAAAAGTAAAGAACCAGACATTCCAAGCTGGGCAATCCTTTTGTAGCTGAAGCTTTGAGAGATCTTCTGTTTAATTACATGGAACAGCTCTCTCATGATTTCTTTCAACACTTTTTTTTTTTTCAAACTGTCTTGTGCCTTAAGTATCTTTCTCTTTTATTTTATAAGCCCTACTTAATGGTTTTGTTCCTTTCCAATATGCCTCAGGTGACATTCACTTTTTTTCCCTTCTGCAGTGAAAGCACTTTGAAACCACTATTAAAACACTTGTGAATTTTATAAACAATAAAACTGAAAATCTATGGAATAATTTATCTATTTGTTGCATATGCAAGGGAGTTTATGTTGAATAACATATTCATATATATATATATATAAAAATTAGTGAATTATATACATATATACATATAAATTAGTGAATTAAAAAAAAGTGTGAATCAAAATTGCTTCTTAAATGAATGTAATATCTTTTATATTCATTGAAATTTTACAAATGAGCACAGACAGGGAGGAAATCATAACTCTTATTTCTTTTTTATTGAGAATAAACTTAGAGTGGGAGTAAACTGGTTTTATCTCTTTTGCTTACTATTTTTTTTTTTTTGTTTGCCAAATTATGAGCATATCCTAAATCAGTGCCTATATTTAAAGGGTGGGAGAAAAGTTAGGCCAACTAATCTAATTTTCTGGCCTGAAATAATGCTGAAAAAATGCAATAATTCAAGTTTATACATGAAAACAAGAACATCAAAACTAACCAAAAGAGACTTTTCAAAAGCAACAAAGGCACAGGCAGAGAACAAAGCAAGTAAACTGAATAATAATAATAATAAAAAAAAATAGATGTTGACTACCTGATCTGAGCAATTCTTTTGAAGCAGTCTCAAATGACATTCTTCTAAGTAAGAAAAAAAAAATCAGAGTCTACACTAAAATATTTAATTTTATATTATTTATTTAATTTCCAGATTAATGACAATCTGGAGACAACACAATTACCTTGGGGGACAGGATTAGAAATCAAAATGGTCAGAGATACCAGAGAAATGGTAAAAAGAAAAGAAAGCAGAGGTAAAACCAACCAAACAAGCAGAAAGAGGATGCAGATCAATAATTCTTCATGGTAAAACCCCTGGCAGCAGCAGCAGATCCCCTGCAGCTGTGCAGAATTCCTGTGCTTGAGGTACAGGTTAAAGGGTCAATTTTATTTTTGCTTTACAGCACAGAGGTTTAAACCAATGGGTTCTCACAGTATTTTCCAAAAATACTTAAAAAATAGATCTATGGTGAAGATTCCAGGGAAATTCACCAAGTGAAGGTTGGGCACTCACTGAAAATTCTCAGGTGGGGAAGAGGGAACAGCTGGAAAGAGATTTTCAATCCTAACTTTGTTTTGTCACTTCTACTTTTACTGGACCACTTGTACTGGTCTAGACATGAACCACTGGGTGCTTTTGGTGATTCAAGCAAAGAATAGCTGAGAATGGTTTTACTTGTCAAATTGATGAGGCCATTGAGAAACATCATTTCCAGCACTGTAAGAAATTATTTACACCTAATGAGCCCAGTTTAATTGGATCCTGCATTAGCAAAATGATGGCCCACGTTTTCACTCTGTTTCAAAATGCCAAAATAATATGACTGACTTCACCTAAAATGATCTCCCCACCCTTTTTTGGGAAGAAAATTTAACCACTTGGAGAAATGCAGATTAAAAAAATAACCTGCCTCATGAGCTTTTCTCTGGAAAATGTACATTTGCATGTACAGATGTACAATTGCATGGCTCCTGAATATTCACTGTATATAACATTTGGAACAGTTTCTATTGGAATTGGTCAGACTTGAAGTTCAAGTACAGCAAAAGAGGCATCACTCATCCTTCTGCATCAGCTGCATGATGTCAATATTCCATGGCAGCCTCTGTGAAAGATTTTCTTCTATTTTATAACAGGCAGGGAATAGGATGGAAGAGAATCTCTGGGACCAGCAGATCCAAATGCTTCTCAAGATCTGGGAGACAGAACCTACAATATCTTTCCCAAACAAATCCACTTTCATCCCACAAGTATTTATAGTCTTAGGTTCTACTTTTTCCAAGGAAGAGCTGTGTTCCTGTCTCATCTGAGCAACTCTTAACTGTAGTACTAATTTCATTTATCACGTTGCACTTCTTTCCTATTAATTTCCTTCCCTGTTTTTGAGAGAACTGCTGTTAGCTAAAGAATCCAAGCTCTTGGGCAGTGATTTCCCCTCCTTTACCACAGCAGAGGCTTTTATGGGCAGCTATTCCAAATTTAACAGGGGAAGTTCTGCCATGAATGATCAGAACATAATCATTATTTTTTAAAAAGTCTGTGTCTTTTACCCATAAAAATATTTATGATGCCCATTCTACCAAAGACAGCTTTGTTGGTAAGCATTAATTCCTATTCATATTTACAGAGAACAAACTTACCAAAAGTGAGACATCTTGCCCAATCTTGCTCAGTGAGTGTTTTACAGTTTTCTGTGCTAGTTCAAAAATCTATCAAGGGCTTCCATAGCCCTCTTTGGATTTGAGTGCAAGGAGGTCTCCTGAATCTTACAAATCACTTTACAAATCACTGGTAGCTGCTGATTTTGCCTTTGTTACTGTACTCAGTATTTCCAGTTTCAAATTATGTCTCTCTTGGCTTTAAACTATAACCTCCCCCCTCTCTAATTTCTAGCCCATCCTTGCTGTGTAATTGCTTAACTTTTTTGGGGAGGAAAGAGGGGTGTTGGTTATTTGTTTCATTGTTTGAGGCTTTTTTTCCCCTTAAAGATTTTCTGGTGTTGTCTTTTTCCAGATGTGCTGTGTTTGACTTCTGGGAATTGCTTCTTTAGCCCTGTGCTTCCTGATATCCAAGACCCTGAGCTTATCTCAAATCAGTCCCTTCCTTTTGATTCCTTGTGCCCTATCTATCCTTTGTGTTTTCTGGAGGTAGTTACTCACCACAAGTGGCACGAAACCCTTCTCCTACCCTGACTCTTTCAGTTGCATTTCATTCATGACAGGTTTAAAATCTTCTGTTTAGAAGTAACTCCAAGCCCTACAATCAGGAGGTTGCTGAACTCTCCTACCCAGTTGTCTTCATTAAATAGTTCCTTCAATAAACACTTCTCCTCTCTCAAGCTCTTTAAAGACTGAGATCCTCCCACGCAAAACTGCTTTTGCTAAAGTTACAAATTTAAACAAAAATCAGCTTCTGAGCTGTCAGAACCCTGGTCTGTAAATGGAGCCTCTGTTGGAGCCACTGAACCATCAAAGCAGGGCAGCAATGGAACGAGAGAGTGGCTCTGTGACCCCTTGGCCAGAGGGTTTTATTTCAGAGATAACAAAACCTGCCTCCTGCTTCTCACCCCAGAATTAAAACTGACAGATAACACACACGTGTGGGGCTAAATGAAGCTGCTACGTGCTCCAGTTTGGGTTTAAAAGGCAAAAAAGAAGAGTTTCCTTGCTGCCACCGTGTGCCACGGGCTGTCTGGGGGGGTGTTCACCCCTAGAGCTGCAGTTCAAAGGGATCAATCTCCCGAGATGACAAAACCAGGTCGTGTCCCGTCCTTATGGCCGTGACCAGCAGGGCCACGCTGTTTTCTCACCGCTTTGTTCGCTTCTCACCAGCGGCACATCCAGGTAAACGCAGCCTCCCGGCCCTGAAGGGAAAGCAGGAAATGTCCTACAGGGTTCGCTGGGATGGGGAGAGACAGCAAGCGGAGAACCAGCAAAACTTTCAGGTGTGGGCTTACAAAAACTCGTGAAGGAAAGTGCCAACTAACCCAGTACCGCACAACCCTCGAGATACGAGCCGGGGAGAACTCTCGGTCTCGGGCTCTGCCCGGCGCTGCCGGGCCAAGTGTGGGGGTCCGGCCCCCTCCCCTCTGGAACTCATCCTTGGGACCAGAACCTTCCTCGGGAGCCCCGTGTGCCTCCCCAGGGAGGGCTTTCGCTGCCGAATGGTTTGTGTCCATCCCACGGCGCAGCTCCCCGAGGGTAGGGAGGTGCGGGGCACCCGCAGGAATGCGCGGAACCCCTTTGCGACCAGCTCTACCTGCACCGCTGGCTCTCCGAGACCTCTCGATCCCCTCAGCAGCCACCGGCCCCC
>VZRX01004570.1:0-18390 GCA_013398075.1 Notiomystis cincta | reverse complement strand
TGGGGCTGTTGAAGTGCCAAGGGAAGTTCATGTCCTGCCTGGCACTGCCTTGGCCAAGCCTGGCTGGAGATGTCCCCCCGAAGCAGCAGCCTCTGGATGAGCAGAGCCAGGCGAGGCACTTCCAGTGACACAAGAAAAGCCGGACTTTGTCCCTGTGCTGTTCCCTGTATCAGTTTTCCCAGGGTTTAATGTCCCAAGCCCTCCTCACTTGGGATCCCATTAGGTCCCACAACCTTTGCAATGAAACCCAGGGTGGGGTTGGGTCATGGAGACTTCAGGGTCACGGAGATTTCAGGGTCAGGGGTCTGGATCTTTCAGGTCCCTCCCAACCCCACCCATCCTAGGATTCTGTGCCTTCCCCTGCAGCTGCGTTTGGGTTGATTTTCCAGATCTCAAGGAAGGTTTTGGAGCTTCCCTTCCTGAAGACCAGCTCAGGGTTTCACCATCCCAATCCCTGCACTCCCAGCCCTGTCACAGCCCTCTCTCCTCATCCCCACTGTTCCCTGGGTGGTTTTGGCAGCCCCTGGAGCTCTGTGCCTGTGTCTGTGCCCATCCTTGTGATGTGCCCTGGCTGTGGGGGTGACTTTCACTCAGGCCGAGGCTCTGCCTACAATTCCCAAGCCAGAAAATAATAAATCCCTCTCCACACTGAGCTAATTAGGCAGCAGGGCTGAAAGAGCCTGGCTATCTTCATTTCCTGGAATGAGACAGATGTGGCTCCTTGTAAATCCAAGATTTAACCCCCTCAGTGCATTCAGATCTCCAAGAAGGAACAAGCTGGGAGAAGGTCCCTCCTCCTCCTCTTGGTCATGCAGGGCACAGAATGGCTTTGATTTGTTCTGTGTCTGTCAGATCCTTCATGGGGATTTCCTCTCAGGGGGTTGACCCCAGACTGGTTTGCAGGAGAAAGGCTGGAGGGCTCTGCCAAAATGCATTTGTGGGGTCTCGATTTCCAGTTTGTCTCTGAGATATTCCTCAGAGGAGTTCTCCAAGAGGAAGGGATGAGGTTCAAGGCCAAGAATGGGACAAAGGACTCCCCACAAACAGGTGGTGACTCCTGGATGGTCACAGCAGCCTCTGTTTGTAACTCCTGGATGCAGCGTGGTCTGAGTTAAACAAGGATTCATTTCCACCCAACCTTTCCTACGGCTGAAATTCCAGCTGCAGCACAAAGGGCACAGGAATCACCTTTTCATCCTCCTGTCCTCCTGCCTCTGAGGAATCTAAGCTGCCTGGATCCCTGCCAGGGCTGTTCTGACCCTCGGGAACACACAGACATCCCAAAACGTGCCCTGTGAGCATCTGGCAATTCCCTGGAGAGCCCAGTCCTCCAGCACCATTTGGTGCCAAGGACCATCTCCAGCCCTCCTGGGACAATCTGCAGTTTGCTTTGCTGGACCTTCAGGGCAGTCAGCTCCCCTTGCTGGGCCCCTGGGCTCTCTTTGGTGGCTTCTCTGTGTCCCAGCAGTGGCAGTGCCCTTTCAGCCGTGGCCCCAAGAGCAAGGGAAGCATTTGGAGGTTCTCCCATGGGATTGACCTATTTGTCAATCCCACGGGATTGTCTCCATCTGGGCATTCTGAGCTTCCCCTGTGAGCTCCCCCAGGGCAGCACAATCTGCTGAAATCCAACATTTTGGGGTTCTTTGTCCTAAATCCCTGCCACATCCAGGACCTTCAGGGGCTGGAGGCCAGGCTGGGTCTGAAATATTCCCTGGACATCCAGGATGGAATCCCACACCCTGTGAGGGCTCCTGACTGCCCAAGGAGCACCAAGACCTCCCAGGAATGAGCCAGGAGAAAGGAATCTCCCCCAGACTCACAGGAAGAATTCCTGCTTTCCCTCCAGTATCTCTCTGATCCATAGAGAGGGAGGGGGTGACACAGCCCAGGAAGAAGAAGAAGGAGGAGGAGGAATTGCTCTGGATGGACTTCACTGGCAACTAAAGGACCTGCAAAGATCAGAGCCAGAAGCACAAACAAATGAATAATAAATGGAGATTCTGAGGTGCCTCTGATGTGGAGGGAACACATCCATAGCCCATGGACATGGGGAGGAGGGGACACAGGGCCAGAATCTGCAGAAATGGGTTTTCCCTGTAAAAGCAGCATGGGAGGCTGCAGCTGCTGCTTCCCTGCATCCATGACCCAAAGAAAACATCTCCTGCAATAAAAATCAACCTCAGGGCTCTGAGTTCTTCTGGGTGTCTTGGGAGGTAGAGCAGGAGCATTTCCCACTCCAGAATGAGGAGAAGAAGGCACAGAAATTGCTGCAAAAATTCATTCCTCACATGAAATGGATTTGCTTTGTCTGGACACGGATTCATTTTGGAATTCCATTCTTCAGCTCTTCGGACAAAGGAATTTGAACATCCCAAAAACTGTTGGCACTGCCTTTACCCAGCAGACAGGGTCTCAATGGCTCATCCTGGAACATTTCCAGCCTGGAATTAGGGGTGGAATTGGTCAGAGGAAAAGCAAATTTGTTGAGCCTGAGATGCTCAATTGCTCCAGAATCCCAGAATGGGTTGGAAGGACCTTAAGGATGATCCAGTGCCACCCCTGCCATGGGCAGGGACACCTCCCACTGTCCCAGGGTGCTCCAAGCCCCGTCCAACCTGGCCTTGGACACTCCCAAGGATTTAGGGGCAGCCACAGCTTCTCTGGGAATTCTATTCCCGGGCCTCTCACCCTCACAGGGAACAACTACTTCCCAATTTCCCATCTGATCCTTCTCTCCTTCAGCTCAAGGCCATTCCCTCTTGTCCTTTTGTCCCTCACATTTTTTTTCTGCCATATCAAAGCCCTGCAAAAACATGGGAACCTTTGGGGAAAATATTAACTCAGGACAGACAAAGCTCCAGGGACAGCAGCTGGACCCAGCCCTGGAATAAAAGTGGGGAATAAAGTCAGTGGTGGAATAAAATCAGGGAGGTTTTGGGTCCCGGTAATTGGGATGCATCCAGAGCAAGCCCCAACTCCGGCAGGGAAGGGACCAGACCCAGTTTCCTGCTGGAAGCTCAGGATGAGCTGCTGGTACTCCTCTGCTCCTCTGATGGCTGAAGTCAGACTTTTTAAGCTCAAATTGAGAAAAAGAGGGGAAAGTAATATTTCCTTGGGAATTTCTGTCCATTATCCTTCACCGCTTCCCGAGGGCTGAAAGGAAGAAGACACCACTTTATCAGTGGAGCCCAAATCTTCCCTGGGCTCCCTTTATCCCTTCCCTTGGCCCCAGGAGTGAATGGAGTGCAGCAGGGGGGAGTTTCCTTCTCCAGGGATCCCCTCAGGTGCACACTCAGCTCTTCCTCCCCTCCCTCATACCTAATCCATGATTTATCCATCAATAAGTGCAGAGTGTTTATGGGCAGGGTTTGGCTCAGGGCCTTGACAGGAAAGGGAATTTCTGGAGGCTGCTGAGGGACAGCTGAACTCCCCTCACACTCCAGGGCCCTGGCCCCATTCCATCTGGGAAGGGGGGTGAGAAATCCCATCAGGAGAGGCTGCTCCTCATGGGAGAAGTTGTTTGTCCCAGTGTCAGGCAGGAGTTGCACCAGCAGTTCCTTCAGGGAGAGCTGAGCTGTGGGAACAATGGAATGGCCTCCAAAGGGGCAGGAATGGGAATTTTCAGGGTATATTTGAACACCAACACTGCCCTGAGATGGAGATCATTTGGATCATTTAGGTGGGAAAAGACCTGGAAGTTCAAGTCCAACACGTGGCTCTGAGCATCCCATGGACACCTTCAGACACCATGGACCTCTCCACAGCAGGGAAATGCCTGGAAAATGCTGCTGGATCCCACGGGGGTCCATCCCAAATGCTGGATCCCATTGCTGCTGCCATGTAGAGGGAAACATGGAATCACACTCTGGGATGTCTCCATCCCACAGCCCTCCCTCTCCCAGGTGGACAGCATTCCCTGCCTACCAGGGGGTGACCACAGGCAATTTGGGGTTGGCCTCAGCAGGACAGAAGCCCTGGACTCTGAATTTCCAGGGATCAGGGACAGGCTGAGTGTCCCTACATGGAACAGTGGGAGAGGGAAGGGAGGGGGGCTGCAGTAGAGGGAAGAAGGGTCCTTGGAAAGCAGAAATGGGGTTGGGTTTGAAGAGGAGGAGTGAAGCTGCCGTTTGCAAAGGGCAAAGCATCTCTAGGGAAAACTGGAGGTCATCCATAGCTGGGAGTTTTGGAGGAGCAGGGAATGGGAAGGTTGTTTAATAAGGAGGTGAGGAATGCTCAGTTAGGGATAACCCCCCCCAGCTCCCAAACATCTGCAAACGATCCGGGTGTGGTGGAGCCAAACACCAGATCTCAGTCACTGCAGAGAGGATTCCAGGAGCCTTCTGGGCACTTCCAGCTCAGCCTCATCTGGGATTCTGGGATTATCCCACTGACAACACCAGAAATCAGCTCCCTCTGCCCTGGGCAGTGGCCAAACATTACAGAACCACCCTCAGGTGGGAATAAATATGAGCAAACCTCCGCTTCCTTTCCATTTCTGAGCCTTGAAGGAGCTTTGAGGTCACCTCTGCACAATCCTGAGGGTCAGGAGCTCAGGACAGAAGAAAAGGGAAAAGCAGGAGGTCCTCTCCCACCATGGCTCCAGCAGGCAGGGACTGCTAGGGCTGACAGAATTCCAGAGATGGAATGATGGGGGTTTTTGGAGATGCCTCCATTGCTGCTCCTGGCAGCTCCTGGGGCTGGTCCTGCTTTGGGTCCTGCAGATGACCAAAGCTGACTCAGTTTCCCTGCAATTCCCGTAGCAGCAGCAGGACCCACCCCCCTCTCTGCACATTCCTGTGGCACTGGGAGCCCTCCGGGCAGGGGGAGCAGAGAGCCCCGGGGAGAGGCTGAAATCCCAGCCCTGTCCCTGCCTGTGTGGGTCTTGTCAGCCTCAGGGGTCTCGGGGTGTTCCAGGGCTATCCAGAGGAACCCCAGAGGTATCCCAGGGGTGTCCCAGAGGTGTCTCAGGGGTTTTCCAGGGCTATCCCAGAGAATCCTAGAGGTATTCCGAGGAGAGGGGTCCTGCCCTTCCCACTCTGACCCCTTCCTGTGCAGCTCCGTTCCTGGGATCCCCTCCCACTGCCCGCCGGCTCCTGCAGCTTTAGGATTCCGGGAATGAATTCTCCCTGTCCCCACCCCCAGCTCGGACAGCAAGGGCTGCACTCAGCAATTCCAGCCCTGAGCTGTCCCTTCCATCCCATCTGCTTTCCCTGGAGAGCCGGGAGAAGGGAGGTCACGGCCACCCCACATGTGCAAGCCAAGATTGTGACATTTGGGGAGGGAACAGAAGGATTTCAATCCTCCCAGAGCTCCGAGGGGCCATGGAAATAATGGGACAGGGAATTCCAGCTCCTGCAGGCCCAACTGCAGCTCTGGGGAGTAGGAGAGTGGGACAGGGATTGTCCTAAGGGATGGCCCCAGGCTGAGGGGAAAGGACTGGTCAGTCCAGTCCTAACAAGGCTGCGTCCTTGGGCAGAGCCTGCAGAGAGCAGGAAATGGGGAGGGATGAGGGATGGATATGGGGTGGATATGGGAAAGGTTCTTCCCCCAGAGGGTGCTGGCACTGCCCAGGCTCCCAGGGAATGGTCCCAGCCCCGAGGCTGCCAGAGCTCCAGGGGTGTTTGGACAGCGCTGCCAGGGATGCCCAGGGTGGGGTTGTTGGGGGGTCTGGGCAGGGCCAAGAGTTGGGTGGATGATCCTTGGGGATCCTTCCAGCTCCGGATATTCCCTGATTCTCTGAACCAAGGGATGGTGACTTCCAGATGAGGCTCACCCTGAACAGCTCCAGGGTGTAACTCCCCCAGGATTCCCTCCTGGAGCAGCTTTCCCCTTCCCTGGCAGGGTTTAGCCAGGCAGGTTTATCCCATCCTCTGGGCAGGCACAGCCCAGGTAGAACTCTGGAAATGGTTTTCTTGCCTCACTGACAATTTCAAACAAGCAAGCAAACAAGAAAGTGTTTCAGGTCAACTTGAAATTCAAATCCTTGAATTTTTTTTTTTCTCAATCAGAAAGTGCAAAAAAAAATACCCCACTTTGGCTTAAGTGGAATATTTTATTTGCCCTGATATGACATATCCCATTTTCATGCCAAATATTTTCTATAATCACAGTGTAACTACAGCTTGAGGAGTTCTCTACCCAAAGAGTGATTTATTTGTTACATTTTTTCCCTGATGTTGTGTTTGTGTGTGCAAGGCTGGAATTCATGCAGGGAGAATTTGCTGCTGTTAAATCTCTATTTTTTATGAGACCGAAAGAATTGAGACAAAGAGATTTGGTAAAGTTTTTCACTCAGATGAAGCTCTGCAAGAAGCTTTTCTCTGCTGTTCCCAAATGCCCTTCACCCCTCACCTCTTGGGCTGTGGTGCAGAGCCTGCCCTACCTGTGAGCAGAGCAGGTGACCCCTGTCCCAGGTAGGGCGCCAGGCCAGGAGTTATTTGTGGGTAAAGCAGGACAAAGTCATAGGAAACCTTTTCTTGCTGCAGGAAAGGCCTGAGAGAGCAATACTGAGATTTTGTGCAGCTTCAGCGTCACCAAAGGACTCCTGAAGGAGCTGGATTGGAGACTTACTCCAACAGTGCTGTAGAAGTGAGGATAATTCCCAGATCCTCCTGATCTCTCTGACCTCTGTAACTCAGGTTTTGGAGAGAAGGGGTTTTACAGACATCGTCCTCATCTTCCCACTCACCCCCTAAATTTATGGGATGTGTTTTTGCTGGTTTTCCACTCATTCCCTAAATTTCTGATGCCGAGGTAACCTGGGCTGCTGCTGTTGAAGGCTTTGCAAAGAGCCCCTGGTGGATTTAATCCCAAATCCCGGAGCCCTGACCAGCTGCGTGTTCCTAAGAAGCAGCATTCCCACATTCCCTGTGCTGTCACATCAGCCCTGCTTCCCCAGCACTTGATGTGACCCTTCCCGGAGGGATGAACCGCAGGGATCAGAAGGAGCAGCAGATTCAGCTGAGAGGGAGCAGCTGCCGGGTGAAAATGAGCTAAATCCTCCTCCTTGTGGCATACCCGAGGAACTCGGGACGAGGAGATCCCAGCGAAGCTTTGGAGATCTCTCATCAACGCTTCTGAGCAGCGAAGTCGCCCCCCCAACCCCTTTGGTCCCCGGGCGGCTGCAGCCCCGCTAATTGCGCTGATTAATGAATCTCTCACACAGCCCTAATTGCACGAAGAGAAGCTGAGAGCTCATTTTTACCTCCTGAGCTGCCTCCAAATGAGGCGGCCGCTGAGCAGCCCGGGTGGGGCTCATTTGCATGCGGTAATTAACTCACGAGCGGCTCTTTCCCTTCCCCACCAGAGCCTTTGGTTCTGCTCCAGCGGCCTCCGATCCTGCGCATCCCACCGGGGCTCAGCTGGGACGGGGAGAAGGCTCAGAGCTGCTCGGGGCTCCCTGGAACTGGGGCACGGCTCCAAGCCCCGCGATTGCTCCCTGCCTGGAGGGGATGAGACCCTGCCCCATCCCTGCGGCTGCCCCTGGATCCCTGGCAGTGTCCCAGGCTGGACAAGCTCCCCCCCAGCCTTGGCTCACCCTCACTGGGAGGTGTCCCTGCCATGGCAGGGGTGGGAATGGAGGGGCTTTAAGAGCCCTCCCAACCCAAACCTTTCCATGGTCGTTTAATACACACATTTGGATGCAAAAGCCCCATTGCAGGTGCTCAGAGAACTCTTAATTAGAATTTCCAGCCCAGCCTGTTGAAGTTCAGTCTCCTCTGACTGAGAAGAACCAGTGAAAAGGAAAAGCTGCTCAGGAGCTCCAAGGTGAGCAAACACCTCAGGGATTCATTCCTGCCTAACATTGGGAAAAGTTCATTGTTTCCCCTCAGGGGTTGTGTTTCCCTTTGGATTTGGATGCTCCTGCTGCTTTCCCAGGGTTGGAAGAGAGAGGCTATTCTGCAGCTGGGGTCAAACTGCTGAGCCCTTGCCGGGATTTTGGCACCAGGGAGCCAAACCCAGCCCTGCCAGGGCCTTTTGTGGCCTCTGCCTCTCCCTCTGTCCCAAAAGGGGATTCCTCCTTCTCCTCCTCCTCCCGAGATTACAAAGGATCAAACCTCTCCTTTTTCCTTTCCAGGCAGAGCTTGGCACTGACATCCCAGGGAAGGCTTTGTAAAGCTCAAGACAAAACTTGAACACCTTTGAATTTCAGCTGAAATTCCGTGTTTTGTTTGCTTTGTGTGCTCTGGATCAAATCCATCTCCATCCAGGAAGCTCCAAAGAACAACAAATGCATCCTGCAGAGAGCATTGAAACCCTCAAAGCCCAGAGCCATCACTCACGCCTGGCCTAATCCCAGTTTTTCCCAGCATCTTGGGGGAACCGAGTCATGGATTCCCAGGGGGAGGGAAAGCAGCAATCAGGAGACACCAGTGCTTACACCTCAGCACCTTTTGGAAGGAATTCTGCCTATCTGCAGTATTCCAGGTTTGGCTATTCCGCCCCAAATCCAGGAAATGACATTTTTTGCAGCAGTTTTCAAGGGAAAGCCCCTGGGTTTAGTGCCAGGTTTTCCCTTTCAAGCCTGAACAGCCTTTGCTGCAGTTGAAGGGAAGCAGCTCCAGGTGAGATAATAAAACATGGAATTCTGCAGGAGAGATAGGGAATATCTGAGGTGCACACACAACAGCCTTGGGAATGGAATTCAGGAATGAGCACAAAATGTGAGGGAAAATCCACAGTTTTCTACATTACAGAGCCTTGGATGATTCCTGGGGATCTGGGAGAGTGGGTCATGTCCCTGCCCATGGCAGGGGTGGCACTGGCTCATCCTTAAGGCCCATCCAACCCAAACCATTCCATGATTCTAGGGTTTTATGCTCAGGACAAATCCCAGCACTCACACCTGTTTCCTCTGGGAACAGGCTCTCAATTTAGGACAAAGATTTAGGGGCAAAATCTCTGTGTGGACAATGATAACACATTTTCAGTGAGCACATCAAGGAGGAAAACACTTTCATCACGATCATAATTAAGATAATTCTGTGATCAGCTGTCAGCTGTATCCAGTGCTCTGTCCCCCTTAAGCTGGGAAGAATTGGAGCTCTGTGATTTAAACCTGGTTTAGTCCTGGCTTTGCAGGTGCCTGATGGAGCAGCTCAGGATCAGCACCTGGGGCTGTTCAGAGTTGCAGCCAGGGCTCAAATCTCATAAAAAGTTCTTGTGGGCTTGGAATTGGGAAAATTCCCATTTTGTGCCTGCTCCCAACAAAGCTGCTGCGGGAGGAGGATCTTTTCTCAGTTTCAGCAGCAGCTGTGAACTCCTACAGTGGCTCCAGGACAATTAGGCTCAGTTTTAATAACCACAGGTATTTTCCAGCAGTTGGAGCCTGCTCATGGGCCAGGATCCTGCTGTAAATGTTAATGAGGAAGTGCAGGGAAAAGGCAGGGAAGATAAAGTCCTGTAATTAATCCCTGTTCCAATCAAGTCATGACTCCAAGCTCAGGGATCAAACACTGCCTGAAATGGCTCTGGGGGCTTGGGGTTCTGTCTTTTCCATTGGATTTCTGGAGTGCTCAGATCAGAGGAGACAGCCCAGGGCAATCCCTTTAATCCAAGGATTGAGCAGCCATTCCATGAGTTCAGAGACGCCTGTCCCCATGGGATCCTCCAGGATGGATCCCCAGGGACAGCTCCGGGGTTCTCCCCTCCAGCTTGTCCTGAGCTGTTCCTTGCAGGAACAGCTTCCCTTGCTCTGGAGGTTGGGAATCCAAGCTGCAAAATCCCGGGATAGATCCATGGCTGAATCATGATCTCTGGGTGAATCAATGAGCACAATCTTAGGCCATGCTGGCCACTGTGGGATGGTGGGAGGTGTCCTGGGTGGGACTGGGTGGCCTTTGAGGTCCCTTCCAACCCAAACCAGTCTGGGATTCTGGGAAAAGCCTGGCATCCAAGTGCAGCTGTCCCTGGGACAGCCTGAATCAGCAAAGGACATTTGTCCTGAAATCCAGTTCCAGGAGCAGTTAAACCCCAGCCCAGGCCCAGCCCAAAGCCCAGCTCTGTCAGGATGAAATGCTGGCATTCCCATCTTCCTTCCAGAAAACGCTTCCCTAAAAGAGAAGTGGCCCCTTGGCAAAGCCATCCTTTCTTCCAGAAGTGGGAAATGGGAAGCTTTGGCAGTTTGGAGACTTCTTCCCAAAAATCTTCATCTCCAGCTGTCCCAGTTTCTACAAAACAGGAATTCCTGACACAAAACATTGAGCTAGGAAATTCCCAGCTCTCCAGTAAATAAAGGATCTGCTGAATGTGGAGTAGGTCACTGAAAACTCCCTGGGTTAGGTAGGCTGGCATGTCCCTGCATCCTGAGAAATGGGAATTTCAAGGGAAGCAAACCCACTGTGCCAAGAAACAGTGAAATCCTGGTAATTGCAGTGGGGGGTTAGCAGCTTCTGGCCAGCTAAAAAGGCCTGCAAACAATGTCCCTGCTTTTCCCTGCTCACCCACTCCCAGCTGGAGCTTTCCCTCCTTCACACTTCCTCCTCCTGCCTTGGGTCCATCTGTCCCTGGGCTTTCCCAGCAAATCCCCTCTGTCCTCCTCGTCAGGCTCTGACTTCCCAATATCCCAACCAGGATTCCTCTGGCAGATGGTCCTTCCCCTGGCTCTGGATTTTCTCCTTTTCTGCTGGAATTTGTGTCACTGGGATTGGGCTTGAAGGGGGATGTCCCTTCCCTGAACCTCTGATTTTTTCCTCGCTGCTTTGGAAAACATCAGCAAGGGACTGGGATGCAGGAAGAACTGGATTTCTTTATTTATTTCTTCGTGCAAGGGTTGATTTGGGGCTCAATTCATGCCCAGCCTCAGGAACTCTTCCAGGCACTCTGCAAGGTTCAGGATTCAAAGGGAGTAGGTTAGATGGGATATTGGGAAGGAATTCCTGACTGGAAGGGTGGTGAGGGGCTGGGATGGAATTCCCAGAGAAGCTGCGGCTGCCCCTGGATCCCTGGCAGTGTCCAAGGCCAGGCTGGACGGGGCTTGGAGCAGCCTGGGACAGTGGGAGGTGTCCCTGCCCATGGCAGGGGTGGCACTGGATTTCTAAGGCCCCTTCCAACCCAAACCACTCCATGATGCCCTGATTTCATGGTTTATGTTGCTGCTGATGTTCTTGGCTGAGGCTGGAAAAGGCTCATCCAAAGGCACCGCAGGATCCTGAGAGCCCTGGGACTTTCCTGACTCCCAAAGCCTGAGGAAAACTCTTGGAAACTCAGCCCTGGATTGCCTTCCACATCTGCAGAGCTCCTCACACCTGGCAAGAATCTCCAGGAATAAATCTCAGCCTGAAATGGTTGTAATTTCCAGAAGGGATTAGTGACATTTCCTGCCTGACCTCACTCCTCCCGAGGCTCCAGGAGTGTTCTGAGCCTGGTAATTCCCAAAGCCTCTTCCTGCTGCTCTGGGCAGCCAGGGGAGAGGAAAAGGAATCAAATTCCTAACAGGAAAAAGTGATTTCTTCATATTCCCTCACTCTTTACCCTGACAGCAGCTTCAGCTTGCAAAATAAAAATGGGTATGGAAACACCTTTAATGCATTCTTCTAAAAATCTGGAGATAAAATCCTGAGGGAGGCAGGAAGGATCTGGACATGGAGCTCAGGGGTCCCTGCTGAGTTTAACTGGGCTGAAAGAGCTTCATCCAAACACAAAGGATGAAGGCTGCTCCCAGCAGCCTGAACTTGCAGCCATTGTGGGAAAAGGAACATTTTGAGGTTGGTGCTGTTGTTACCAAGCCTTGAATTCAGAGTGGGACTCCAAATCCATGCCCAAGGGTTGGACCGAGGCATTCCCAGCACAAACCCCAACCCCAGAGCACATTCCTGCTTGGAGACTTCCTCTCCAAACCATGTGCAGTACTTGAGGGTATTATTTAGCAAACCCAAATTAATGAAGGTCAGAAGTTGTGCATTTGGTAAATCAGCATTTCCTGATGGAGAAGGAATTGTCTGAATCTCCCTGGCCAGGGCAGCAATCTCTGGGACCACATTCCTGGACTTGGAATTGGCTCCTCAGCACCTCAAGCAAGGGAGGTGCTGTAGTTTCCTGGGAGCAATGAATTTTGGGAAGCACAGCTCAGTGGCACTCCTTTCCTGGGTTATTGCATCATCCTTGGATGGAGCCCTGGATGAGCTCCCCCTCACACTGCACACACCTTGCACAGCCATTGATAAATCTCTGCTGGAATTTGGTCCTCGCTGGGCGTGGCCTTGGAGCCCCAGGCTCTGTTTCTCTGCTGGGTTTGTTTCAGTGACTCAAACACTCCCTATGGTTTTCAGAGCTGGGAGGTGGAGCCTCCCTGATCCTGCAAACAGCACTTCCAGGGGGACATCTCCGAGGTTAATTCCAAGGATTTCACTGCCCTGGCTGGATGTCACTGGAAGTTGAAGAACAGGGAGTGGTTTGGTTTGCATTGATTTGGTTTGGATTGGTTTGGTTTGGTTTTACACAGAGGTGAAGTCACCTTCCCCCATCCCTGCTGCTCCAACCAACTTTCAAATCTCCTGTCTTCCCAAAATAAACAGCTGGAGCTGTCACTGTGTCTGCTGTCATTTGGGAATAACAGAAAACAGAATTCCATGCCAAGATATTCCCACTTAAAGCTCAGAGTCAGTGATTACTACAGCTCCAGGTTTTTTAGGGCTGCAAATCTGTCCCAGCTCGGAGCTGTTACCACTGGAACCCTGAGCAGTGCTGGGAAGGCCCGGAGGGATCCCAGTCTGTTGTGCACATTCCAAGATATTTCTGTAGGCGCAGATTGTGGGTTTGTTTATTTGGAGCTCTTTCTCCCTGCATATGTTTGCTATTTTGGGTTGAGGAGAAACTGCAGCCTTGAGACTTTGGCTGCTGCATCCTGGTTACCTGAACTGAGTGTGAATTCCAGAGCCCTGGAATTTTTCAGGATAGAAAAGAGCTCCAGGATCATGGCATTCAACATTCCCCACCACTGCAAAGGCCACCCCTGACCCCTGTCCCCAAGTGCCACATCCACAGGTTTTTAAATCCCTGGAGGGACAAGCACTCCACCTGTCCTGGGCAGTCCTTTCCAGGAGGAAATTTTCCCAGTATCCAGCCTGGCCCTCCCCTGGCCCAGCCTGAGGCTGTTCCCTCTCCTCCTGTCCCTGTTCCCTGGGAGCAGAGCACGATTTCCCCCCCCAGCTGCCCCCTCCTGTCAGGGAGTTGTGCAGAGCCACAAGGTCCCCCCTGAGCCTCCTTTTCTCCAGGCCGAGCCCCTTTCCAGCTCCCTCAGCTGATCCTGGGGCTCCAGCCCCTTCCAGGAGCATCAGGAAATAGGAGTTGATCTGATTTAGTGGGAGAAGGAATAGCATCACAGTTTTTGGAGGAACAAGGAGCCAGGAGGGACCTTCTGAGCATCCCCAGCTCAGATTTCTTCATTCAAGCATAGGAACAACAGAGATTTATCCTGGGAAGTCCCTCAGCCACAAACACCTCTGGGTGTTTTATAAGAAACCTAAAACCTTCAGGGGAAGACCAAATCCAGGGATATAAAATCCCACTGGAGAAAAGAGAGAAGTTCAGAGAATCATGGAATCGTTTGGATTGGAAGGAACCTTAAATCCCACCCAGTGCCACCCCTGCCATGGCAGGGACACCTCCCACTGTCCCAGGCTGCTCCAAGCCCCGTCCAACCTGACCTTGGACACTGCCAGGGATCCAGGGGCAGCCACAGCTGCTCTGGGCACCCTGTGCCAGGGCCTCCCCACCCTCCCAGGGAACAATTCCTGCCCAATATCCCATCCAGCCCTGCCCTCTGGCAGTGGGAAGCCATTCCCTGTGTCCTGTCCCTCCATCCCTTGTCCCCAGTCCCTCTCCAGCTCTCCTGGAGCCCCTTTAGGCCCTGCAAGGGGCTCTGAGCTGTCCCTGGAGCTTCTCCTCTCCAGGTGAACACCCCCAGCTCTCCCATCCTTGACCTCCTTGCATTTGAAGGAAGTCAGTCACTAATAAACGAGGTGCTAATTAGAAGATTTTTCCAGCCAGTTCAGGAATTAATGTCAGGAATGTTTCCTGTCTTTGGGGGTGACTGTGTTCTGAAGGATCCCAGCAGGGAAAGGTTCCTGCAGCTGGTGAAATGCTGTAGGAGAATCTCCCATCACAAGCCCCGAGGGACACCATCAGGGATTGGGAAAGCCTTGGAAAACTCCCTGTCAAGTCCAGGAAGGAGCAGTGGTGGGGCAGGCCAGGATGGGAAGGTTTGGAAAACCTGGGCTTGTTAGGGAAGGACTTGGATATTGGTGACCTTGGCTCAGGGCACGTGTCCTCCTGGGAGGAATTGCTCCAGAGGCAGCTGCTGCTTCCCTCCAGAGTCATTTGGAACTCCCAGGAATCTCTCACACAGCAGGAGGAGCCTCATCCAGGTCTGCCTGACTGGGATCAGAGAGAATTCCATGGAAGGAAATGGAACAACTCAAGTACCAAACCGGTGGTCAGGCCCCAGGGACAGCAGATATTCCCAATAAACCAAGGAATTGTTTTGTAGAAGGATGGAAGACAATAAAATAAAGGAAGGAAACAAATGTAAAAATAAATCCAGGATGTTCCTTGTCTACAGAACTTTGCCAAAGAAATCCTGATGAAATCCTAATGAAATCAGTTTTGTGGCTGTGTCCAACCCCAGAATCCCTCTGTTTGCAGCTCTCTCTGGAATGAGGAATGTTGGAAAAGCCTTTGCTCCTACAGCACTTGCAAAGCTCCTTTGGAAGTGGGGAAGGGATTTAAAGCAAACAGAACCTGCCCAACACAGGACAAGAATCACTCCCAGCCCATCCCAAAGCCTTGTCTGGGAATGCTCCACAGATGTGCTTAATTAGCACTGCAAAAATGAGATTTCTTTTAATGAAGAAGATTCATTTCTTCCCTCTCTTCTGCTCCTTTGCACAAGGTCAGGGAGGATCTTTCATGTCAGGATTGCTTGAGCACAGGGAAGCTGTGGCTGCCTGGAAAAATGCCAAAAAACCTTCCTTGGAAAAGGCTTCAGAGAGATTCCTGGTGCTTAGAATGCATTCCAGGAGTTATTCCTGAAGGTTTCAGATGGAGCTGTCACTGAGGTGCACAGAGAGGTATTATTAAATCAACTTTTCATAATCTGCATTTGGGACTAATCCTGATTCCCCATCCTGCAGTGTCATTCCCCCCCCTTCCCACTTCTTTTCCTCTGCTCCAAGGGAAGGATCAAACCCTTCCCAAGAGCTTTCCAGCTTCCAAAACTGGGGACTTTTAGCTGCAGAAATTTCCCTCCCTCATGTTTTAATCTCATATCCATGATGGGTTTAAAGAGTCTGTTCAAAGTTTGGGGGTTTTGTGGTTGTTGTTGTTGTTGTTTTTTCTTTTTGTTTTGGTTTGGTTTTGGTTTTTTGTTTGTTTGTGGGGTTTTTTGATGGGTTTTTTTGGGTGGTTATTTTGGGGTTTTTTGATTAAGAATTTTTTCCCCAGGGAAATGTTTCTTTTAAAGGGAAATGTCCACAAAGAGGTTCCTGCTTTTCTCCATTTCAGATAATTTTTAGGACCACAGATGGAAATTCACAGCCAAGGAGCATCTTCCCTCTGGTCTGTCCTAAACCTATCTGGAAAAATGATCATGGGGACTCATCCCAGCAGCTCCAGGCCCTTCTGGACCATGGGAAGTGTCACCCCAAGAACTTGCAGTGATGTCCCTCACGACAGTGACCCCATTTCTCACTTTTTCCAGAACCAAACAAACTAAAGTAAGGAATCAAAGCCCTGCCTGGCAGCCCAGAGTGCCCAGGAACGGGATCTATCCCCATGGCTCCAGGGAGGTTCCTGCTCCAGGAACACCCAGGACTGAGGCAGGAATGTGGGAACAGCCCCTCACATTCCAGCTCGGAAGGAAGGGATTTGCTGCTCGGGAAGGATTAATTTTATGAGTCATCCAAAGCTCAATTGAGATGCAGGGAAAAGGACTGAGGAGAGAACATTGCAGGGAAGGAGATTAGAAATGAGGGAATCTAGCCCAAACTCCCCCAAAAGTAGGGAGCACATCCTTAATTCTTATTTAATGGCCACATTCCTTGTGTCAATGGCTCAGTTAGGGATTAACTGGAGGCCTCATCCATCTGCAGATAGAAAAGAGGCTGGAAAAGCTCCGTAGGGAAGTCACAGGGACAGAAATAAACAATGGCTGCTTTCCTTTGCACCTGCAGCAGTCAGAGAAAACACAAATCCTGGCCTACTTTCTGGGAAACTCAGCAGGTAACCAATCCCTCCCTCTGGCAATCCATCCAGGCTTCTGGGAACAGGGAAAACATCCTGGAGTGAAAGTGTTGCTTTCTCCAGAGCCTGGAAAGGCTCAGCCATCCAGAAAAAACCACCACATGTCACAGAGGTGGAAATCCCAAGAAATGCTCCAATTTCTGAACTCCAATGGCCTTGGAAGTGTGAAATTCCCTGATAGCTGGAGCTCAGGATCTCTGGGATGATCTCCAGAGCTGCTGGGTTGAAGCTTTGCCAGGGCAGCTCCTGGGGAGGACATTCCATCCCCATGGCCTGGGCTTGGCTCTCCCTGGGCCTGCCTGGACCAGACAAATAGGGGATCTGAGGCCCCAGGCAGGAGGAGAGGCATGAAGGGAGGGATTTATCCATGGGAGATGTCTTCCTTGCAGTGAATCTCTGGTTTTCCATGAATTTAGTCCTTCCTGAGGGTGTTCCAAATATGTCCTGACTGAGGCTGTTTCCACAAAGCTGGAATTGGCCTTGGTGAACAACCCCAGGCTCATCCTGGGTGCTGAGATTCGCAAAGGATGCATCCCACCCCTGGATTTGTACAAAATTCCCATTAAGGCAAACCCAAACCCGACAGAAACATCCAACTCTGCCATTTTCTCCCACTCTCATTAAGCTGAATCATTTATTCTTTGTAATCACCACAGATGGGCAGGAATCCCTGAATCTCAACAGCCCTCAAGCCTGCCAGAAGTTCAGTCTGAAAATCCAAAGCAAGAATTAAATGACCATAAAACATCTGTTCCCCTCCCCAGGGCCAGCTCTGTTTCACTGGGACAGATTCATTAAAGGCCCCCTAAATTGGGCACAACATTCTTAATAAATAACCATTTCCAATAACCATTTCCTCTCCCCAGAGTGAGGGAGAGCTGGGGCTCAGGATGAGGGAGGAATGCTGGAAGTGCTCATGGGTCCCACTCCTCAGGTGACCCCTGAGCAGCTCAGATCAGGCTGAAACACTGATGGAAAAATGAGCCAGGGGAAGAGAAACCACAGGGATATTCCCCAAATCCACTCCATCCCAATGATTCCCCTGGATTTAATGCCATGGGAATGAATTCAGGTTGTGGTTGTGCCTTTGAGGCCTCAGAGCTGGGTCTGTGACCTGTCCCAGGTGTTCGTGTGAGGCTCTGGATTGGCCTGCTGGGAATTACCTGTCTTGTATCCTGATTTTTACAGCACCTGGAGACTTGGAGTCCATAATTCCCTGCTCCCAGGGCAGCTCCGTCATCATCATGGGCTTGGGCAGTTGGGAACTGGGCTCAGGAACCCCCTGGAAGGAATTGCCACAGCCCCAGGAGCCTCCTGGTCATTCCCACTGACTTCTAATCCCTCTTCAACTTCAGGATGTGGGAAAAAATTAGTTTGAAATCTCCTCCTGTTTTATTTACTTGGGAACAAAAAATCCCCCCTGGCCACTCACAGGAATTGTTCCATTCCAGGGAAATGCAGCTCCTCATTCAGCCTGAAATGACTTTTGCTTTTTCCTTTCCCATCCAGAAAAGGCAGTGAACCAAAACATTGTTTCTTCCTGCCCTCTCCTTGTTCCCCTTCTCCCAAGGCAAAGGATCCTGTTGTAATTCCAGCTGAGGAAACACATTCAGGACCCTTTTTCCTGCTTTTCCTCATGCCCTGACCTCATCCTATGAGCCACTTCCACCAATCCCTGCTGCAGGATCCACCATTCCTTCAGTGATTCCTCTGCCCGGTGTTTCCTTTTCCTCGGATTTGGGCTGCAGGAGGAACTCTGGGAGCTGCCCTGGGATGCTCCTTCCCTTTGGCACTGTGGGAATCGCTGGGAGGCCTTTGCTCATCTCCAAAGGCAAAACTCCACGAGCTGAGGGCTGGGATAGAGCCTGGAAGCAGGAATGGGGCAGAGCCATGGGAATCAGGACTGGGACAGTTCTCTGGGAACCAGGGCTGGGACAGAGCTCTGAGAATCTGGACTGGGACAGTTCTCTGTCCTCCCTGATCATGAGCCAGAACCTGTCCTGCAGTTCCCCGCTGCGCAGCCCCATTGGCGTCACCGCACTCGCCGCGCCGACACCCCCGGCACGACCTCGGGTACACGAAGAGCCTGAGCACCGCCCCGACCCGCGCAGGCGGCGCTCTGGGCCAGCCACTGGGCTTCTGGAGTCGAAG
>VZRX01004555.1:0-20010 GCA_013398075.1 Notiomystis cincta | reverse complement strand
TGTTTTAGAAGACTCATTACAGGTGTGGTTAAGAGTACAATAACACAATTGGATCCTAAGGGTACTCAGATGATGGTCCTCAAACAGGATGGGATCCCACGAGATATTTTCAAAGAAGCAAGGTGGATACACAACCATCATGAGAAGAACTCTGAGTTGGGATGTGAACTTTAATTAGTTATGGAGGTTAAGGAAATGATTAATTAGTTAATAAAGTTAAGTGTTTGTGGCCTGGTTAAAGTGGGAGATGTACAATTGTGGTGGGGGCAGTTGTGGAATTGGGAGTTGGGAAAATGTTCTGGGATTCTCTTGGGACAAGTTGCTGTTGGGTTCTGTGTATTTTATATCAATATTGGTAAGATCAAAGATGAGTCTGAAGGAAACTTCCAGAAGCTCGGGGGGGGGGGAAGAAGGCCAAGACCCCTAATTAGCATAAGCCCTTGAAAAGTTTTTTAATTGCCTTTGTCATTTTTGACAAATCACTGCAGAGCTCAGCCCCTTCCTTGCTTCTCTTTGTAAACTATTTTCTTATCCTTCCTGTTTTAACACATCCACTTTGCTGTAAATTTTTTTAGCCTGTATTTCCTCCACTGGTTTAAAGGAATATCACAGGCACAATGTCAAAAGTCCTGTGAGGAGAAAGACAGATCAGTGCATACTGTAGCTCCATCTTAGAAATAAATTCGATTGGCTCAAAATTATTTGCTCACAGAAATCTCTTTAGCAATGTATTCTCCTGTAGATATTTTATATTATTCAATAAGGCTTTTCAGTAACATGCTTGGGGCCAGTGAAAAAAAGAATACATGGGAATAAAAGTCATGCTAGTGAACCAGCAGAGCCAGGAGCTGAAGGGTAAGGAAATCCTGGTGGATGACCTAAATGGTTTCAATGAAATTCTTCAGTTCTTCCTTCATTTGGAAATGAGTGATGCTTTTATGGAGCTTGGATGATTTTTGTTGAGCACTGAGAGGTGTCCTGACCCTTGGGTTCTCACGAGAGGTAGGTGTGTGCACATCCCTAAAACACCGTCCTATGAACCTGCACCTCTGGGCTCATCTCCACTCTCTCCTCGTTCAAATTTCCTGTATTTTTGGGAAGCAGCAGTGCTTTTGTGCATGGTTTACAGGAGTTACACATTCCCAGGATCTGTCAGGATGTTTGGTTTTGCTCCTGCTGGCTGAGCACCCACCTCCCACACCAGTGGACAGCCAAATACTTCCTGACAGCCATCACAAGCAGTTTCCATCACAAATTACACCTAAGAAGATGAGGGCATCAAATCCTTGCCTTTGGCAGGACAGCAAAATCCACTCTTGGCTTTGGTGCCACCGTTGTAACGCTGGGTGACCTTGCTGCCCCTGCAAATTCCTCTGTGGGGCACAGTGGGATGGGGAGGGGTCTCCCTGGAGCTCAGAAGTTGGAGATATGAAATGCATTTGCCAACACCCAGCAGTAAGAGGAGGTTGCTGCAAGGTCAAGGGAGAAGTGCCCAAAATAAGGGTAAACAAGCTGGCAGGGAGCAGCAAAGGAGGTCACAGGCATGCAGGGGGCAGCCCCTGGCTCTCTGGGAATGGCACCACTTCAACAAGCTTTTTCATGTCCTTAGAAAGCTTGAGAGAATGAGTTTCTCTTTCCAACCAACTGCCAGGTAATAACAATTTGTTTGCTATCAACCATCTGAGCAGAGGCAGTGCTGTGCAAGAATACCAGGGCTTTTCCTTCTGTCAGACCCCGAGCTAAAAAGAGTCAGTGTGCCTCTGTCCAGCTTGGCCCTGCAAATGCTGCTGAGGTACTCACAGCAGCCCTGGCCTGAGAGCAGTTTGGCTCTGAAGACTTTCAGCAGTGTTTCTGCGACCTGATTTCCTGCAACTGGGACGAGATGACTGGCTGGCAGTCAAAGAGGGGGAAAAGCAGGAGAGGATTGAAGCAACTTGTGGGTGGTGATAAGTCTCATCTCAGCAAGCAGAACAAGGTGACCTTCATCTTAGTAGCCTGAATCGTGTTTTGACAATGTTTGGGGGATGATTTTTCTTAAGGGATGATCCTTTACCATGCTGAAATACTTTTCCACTGAACCTTTAAAAACCTTTTACCATGTTGAAACTCTTTTCCACTGAACCTTTAAAAACCTTTCCTGGTGACCTGACTCACAGCTCCATGAATCATCAGATGTTCAACCAATCAATCAATCATCAACTTTGGATTTTTTGTAAAATAGCTATTGATATTGTATGTTATTAGTTTCTTGGCACCTTATACTAGGAATTTCATCAAAGCAAAATGCTGATGCAATTAGCAAAGGATATCAATTTGTGCAGCAATTCACATTATCCCTTAAAGCTTCATTAGCCTCAGAAGCTCAGGCACTGGAGGGAAAATTTGGGGAAGTGCTCTGTTACCTTCTGCAGCTCAGCCCATCTGTGTAGCTGCAGTGCTCCCACATTAGGCTGCCCTTTGCAGCTGGAAAAGGGAGATTTGGCAGCACCCAGCTCCTCAGCACAGAGACATCAGCTGCCTCCATCCCCCCTGTTCAGCCTGAGCACCACTCACCCTTTTGGCACGAGTCAAAGCTGTTGTGTGGGACTGAATTTGTTCCAACAGAGTCAAACCAGCCTGGGACATTATTTACAAGGAAAAATAATAAAACTAAAATTCATCTTCCATGCCCCAAAGACAGTCTGGAGCTCCTGCTGATGGGTGATGCTCTGCTGCTGTGCCAGTGTGCCCTGACCAACTCCTGTTCCTCTTTTTGTTCCCTACAAACACTCCTGAGGTCATCAAGGGATAATTGCCCCATTATTTCACAGAAAAGCCACCGATGGGAAGCAGCTGCTGGTGGGATGGAAACCTCACTTAGAAGCCCTTTTGCTGGGAAGGCAATTTGGTCTTTAAAACTCTGAACACGACCACCTCTTTCTACCTGTTTCACTGCACTTACCAGTAAATATTTAATCTCCGGGGTTTTGGTGTAGATTTTTTTCTCTTTCAGCTGAATAACTTTTATTATGTTGATCCATGTTGTTGTCTGTCTCTCTGCAATTCTACAATACAAGCTTTGCCCTTGACTGCACAGCACAATTAAAGCCTCCAGGTCACAGCTTTCAAAACACTTGATATGTTTTTTTTCTTTCTGGAAAGAATAAATAATATTAACCTCTCTTTTAGTGTAGAGGAAAGCATGGAAAGGAACAGGCTTTCAGAGGCATGTCAAAAAGACTGGTATTGGGCTGGGAGGATTCTAAACCCATTGACTCATTTGCACAGCTTGACACAAAAATTAACTCATCTCCCAATTAGCTGAATAATTGAAGTGCATCATCAGGTTTCCAGTCACATTGAGGAGACAGATTTACTGGAGAAGCCAGGTGAAACAATATTTTCCTTTTGCCTGCACATCCCAGCTAGAGCTGGTTTGTTCAACAGACAGGGACTGCCACAGTGCTGTACCTGGAACTGAAGGCTCAGGGAGACAACACAGGCTCAGGCTGGTCCTAGACAAGCAAAAAGTAAATAGTTTGCATGTTCCTACATGCAGATATTTGATTCATCCCACTGTAAAACTGTTCTGATACAAATCCTACATCTTATTATTCCTAATTATTCTCTTTCCCATCCTAGTTTTCAACTTCCTCGCAAATTTGCATTTCTGGATAAGATTTTAAAAAATTTAAATGTAATTAATTGTACTATTTTACTTGTCTACAGTGACATACATTATTGTCTTCTTAAATTTTTTAGCAGCTTGGAAAACAGCAGGAATTAGCAGAGGATTTTCTAAGTGAACTACTCTATTTAAATTAACTGCATTATCCAGCTTGCTTCTGGCTCCATGCTTTAAAATGGCAAATCTGTCTGTTAAAAACCAGCATTATTGCTGTGCTGGGGGTGAGAACAGTTGTGGTGGTAGGGACATTATGTGGGACTTTGGAGAGAGACACCCAGTTCCATCTTCCATGACAGGTGTGTTGAGTAAGCTCAGGGATGTCTTGCACAGACAAATTTTCAGAGGCAGCCACAGGACTCATGGGCAGGAACTCCTGGGCCATTTGCTGTGCTGAAGTGCTGAACTGCATGCTCCCAACTCACATAAATATCAAAATTTTAGCATGCACAGACCTTTAAAATAGTTGGATCTTAAATTTAATTGGAGGACCACTTCAGAAGATAAGGTGCAAAGAGCTCAGAGTCTCCCAGTGCAAACAGGGCAGGTCAGGAAGCCTCAGTGTCTGTGGCAGCTCCTGGGAAGTCCCAGAAAGGAAACAAATCCCACACCTGACACCTGCAAGGGAAACCCTGGAGCTGATACTCACTTTTCTGAATCTCACATCCAGGACAGGAGACACAGCTTGGCTCTGCCAGCACTTCTAGGAGTTTTCCTGTGCCTGGTTTTTCTAAGCAGGTGTTTCAGGCGTGTTTGTTGACACCCCAAATTTACTCCCCTGATCCAGTTGAGGGTCTCTGCAGGAAACAAAGCAAAGATGACTTTGCTCTGAAATCCAAGACACTTCCTCACACCAGTGACTAAGCAGAAATTACTCTGTCTGATAGGATTATCTCAGTGCTCTCTTCAGCTTTCCCTTCACCCCAGCCCACCTGATCCATGGCAGGATCATGCCCAGCTGGACAAAGGAAGGCTGAGCCTCCCCTGCTGCCCTGGGCAGTAATTTCAGGAGGAGCCCATGGGACTCCTCAGCACACAGATGGCCAACAGCCCTCGCTGACCATGCCATGGCCACTGTCACAGCCATCCAGCACTGAGGGCCAACCACAACCTCCCCTCACTGAAGCCAAGGAGTATTTCTGCAGGACCAGGAGGGCACCAGGTGCTGTGAGGATGCACTCATGCTCTGAGTTCCACCCTTTCTGCCTTTTCAGCTATATTTTCATGGCAGATGGTAGATTGTGACACAACTACAGCATCTCCTGTTTAACTGCAGAACAACTTTCCCTCCTGGCTTCATAAACTCCATCATTGCACAAGCCCTTGGTGGCAGCTGCTGTGAAATCATGGAATAGTAAGCGGCTGCCATTCATATTTCTCTGAACCTCTGCAGAATTGATAAAATTGCATTTCTGGATAAGATTTAAAAGAATAAAACTCATCTAATTAAGAAGCATGGCCAAGCAGTCACGATAGATTAAGAAGACGAAAATGAAGTTTCAAGGTGAAAAATTGAATCTGCCTTGATGGAACCAAGAGAGGGGTGTAAGGGCTCTGGGGGGAGAGGTGCACTTTAATTAATGCTGTCTGGTGAGGACCTCTATCAGATAGAGCCTGAGGGGCATCATGGGCACAAAGAAAGAATCAGAGGCCTCTGTCAGGAAAGGATGGGTGAGAAGGAGAGAGCTCTCTCCAGTTTAACCCTAATGCAGTAAGCTGAGACAGTTTCTCTCGTTTCTTCATGTTTTGGTTTTGTTTCATTCCTACCTGTATTACTTATTCACACATTATGAACAAAGCCTTAAGCCCTGGTTAGGGGCTGATGGGCTTCAAGCCTTTTGTGCTTTCCAGTTCAACATAGATGACCACAAGAAAAGACTGCTGGTGCTGGGGCTTGGCTTCCTCCCCCTGAAGTGCTTTTTGTTTAGCATAAACAAGCAGGGAGCCCTGGCAAGGCTCAGGACAGCCAGCTGCATCTACATCAAACTACAATGCTTCCCATGCCTGGGAAGATTTCACAATTTCTTCTTAATTATGCATGAAATATGATTTCATTTGTAAATTCAAGCCCTGTTTTTTTTTTTTTCCCCCTTGGCTTTTGCTGTTTACAAGGATCTAGATTTTAATGAGAACATCCTGTGAATCTCACTCTACATATTCCTGGCAGTAAGCATTTACTCAGGATGAGAATATCAGATACCTCAGTTCACTGCATTTAGCTGAAGAAGGGGACACTGTGTGTCTGCAAGGAGGTTAAATGGTTGGCACTTCTCTTTCCTTAACCTGGGAAGAAAATTTGCAGTTTAGTTGCTGTTCAAAGTAATTAAGGCTCTAGGCTGGGACAGGGTGTACTGTGCTCCTTATTGCAAACCACCTCCTTAGTACATTCAGATTGGCTCCCACTGTTTTTATCACCAGGTTTGCGTTCATGGAGTGCAAAACCATAATTTTTTAATAAGAAAAAGTAGCCCAGACTTGTTCATTGCAAACAGTGAGGATTACCTGCTGTGGGTCCATCACTGTAACAACAGCAGCTGGCCACGTGTTCAGTCCCAAAAATGTACGAGGGCAACAATGTTTTAATAAAAGAACCAAAGCTTTTTACAAAATACACAATCTTAAAGCTGCCAGATTCAGAGTCCTTCCTCTGTTTTCTAGAGCTGTAAGGTTACTGCACCAGTAAGAACCAGTCTGGGCTGGGTGCAGTGGTGTTCCCCCACCTCTGTGGTTGTGCTCAGCAGAGCAAGGCCATCTCCTGACACCTCAAGGTTTGATGGGACATGTCCTGCAGCCAACTCCGAATTTCCTGCTCCTGGCACTGGGGATGCCTCATTACCTGCTCCTGATGGCACCTCACAACACACCATTGCCTCGTTTCTTATCATTTTCACCTCTGTCATTCACAGACGGGCACGTTCCACCTGTCCCTCTTGGCAGCACACATCAAAATGACACATCCTCAAAACGCCCGTCTCAGCAGAGGCTGCTCAGCCATGGAAATCCCTGCTTGCCTTCAGATTCTCCAGGTGGTACCTCCAGCCTGATTTTCCTCTTCATCTGCTGCAGAAAAACAGTGAAATCATCTGCTTGTCTCCCTGTTAAATCTCCTAGCAGTTACATTAATGGAGCTAAGGAGCCCAGAGCTCACCGGCAGAGGAGATGTGTTTGTTGGCCTGACTTTCAGGGATCCTTGGGATTATGTTTTTTCAGTATCTTGCATCATTCCTCATAGCCCAAAGCATCTCTGTGGGTGAGAGGATTCGTTGCTCAAATTCAGGTGTAAATGTGCTGTAAATATTTAGCAAAGTGCAGTAAAGTGTCTCGTTAATATGCTGGCAGAGAGACTCTGATTGCCGTCTGAGCAGCTCCCAGCCGAGCAGGCAGCAGCATGTTCTGCTGTCTGGATTTTAGGGAAAGGGGCATTTTGCCAATGAATCCTATCCCCCCTGCCTCCCTCAGGTCCCTGTGAGCACTGGCACAGAGGTGCCAGCAACATTCCTCCAAATATTGCACACAAGAGACGGGTTGTGCCCCAGCAACCTCTACTTTTGTTGCTGGTCCCGAGTCACACTGAAGCTGCTGAATATGTCAGACCAAAGAGAAAGAGGAGCTTCAGCTGGTTGAGGTTGGAAGTGGGCAGAAATCTGCTCATGGGACAGATCAGTGAGCAGCTCTGCTGCCTGGAATAAATTGGATTGTCAAAGTCACCCTTGACACAGGCAGAGAGCAACCAGCCTAATGGCACAGAGGAGTCACAGAAACTCCTGCTTCCCAGAAGATACCAGTGGTATTTGGCACAGAGAATTTCTGTGGTGCTGAAACAGCTTGTGAGACAACCCATGGGGAATCCCAGCTCATTAGTGTAAAAATTAAGACACTTAAATGCTTCAGTACTGAAAAACTAATTATGCACCAGGAATTCGTTAGATGTAGAAACATCCATTAAGAACCAGGAACAACCCAAGCTACAACAAGGCTCCAAAAGGTTAAGGAAGCCAAGCCTGAAGAGCTTCTATTTCTCTGTGGAAGCATTTACCTTATCTCCAGGGCCTCCTGCAATAGCAGTGTGCATGGGATGCTGCCCTGGCCATCCTGAAGGCATTACTGCTGCTCTGGCAGCATTCCTGCCAGGCTGTATGTGTGCCAGGAACAAACTAATGGATGTAAAATAACTGCCCATTCCCCAGAGGAAAGCCAATACTTGTCTCCATTCCCTCTGACTCCATTCCCAGCAACAAACACACTCAGATGGAGGCAGCTCTAACACAGCTCTGACGTGGAGGTGCTGTCCTGCTTCAGCAAACAGCACTGATGTCACTCTGCAAAGAGAAAGGCCTGTCAAGGTGTTTCACACATCCAGGCAGGGCCAGTGCTGCCACAGGCTCTGATGGAGCCAGGATCAGCCCTGCAGTGGCTGTCCCTCCATGTTCTCCATAGCAATCCTGCTTCAACAAGATGGACAGCTGCACACCGAGCAGCACAGGAGCAAGGATCCTCCACAGGAGCAAGGANCTGCAGTGGCTGTCCCTCCATGTTCTCCATAGCAATCCTGCTTCAACAAGATGGACAGCTGCACACCGAGCAGCACAGGAGCAAGGATCCTCCACAGGAGCAAGGATCCTCCACAGGAGCAAGGATCCTTCAGGACCAAACCAAGACCAAGCAGCAGCTTTGGGGAAGCAGTTTCTGTGGTGGCAAAAGTGATCTCAGTAACCTGACACCATCAGACTTTAACAGATGGGCAGCCACAGGCAAAACCTCTTTCATCAGCCCTGCTTCCCCTCCTCACCCAGATACAGGCACTGCCAGAACAGAGTGTCCTCTGGGCTGAGCTACACTGTGGAGTAACAGGAGAAAACCAAAAGCAGAGCCTACACTCAGTAGATACCAGGAGGTTGTGCAAACTTTATGGGGAAGATTAACTCTTTCAGAGGAATTTTTTTCTAAGCCAATTCCCTCAAAATGGTTGGGACTGACTGCTTTCTGTGGTTGTTGGATATTCTTTTGGAGTAAGATATGCAAAAGGTTTCAAGAGCTGCCTCTCAGCTCACACAGTCAGGAAACCTTAGCCTTTTCCTTACAGCCACAAAGATTCACACCTTCAGTCATTAATCCCCTAAAAGACACAGTGGGGTGCAAACATTGCATTCTGCAGTTAAAAGTCTCAGATTGCATTAGGGGGAAATGATTCCTTCCTTCCTCACAGAGTAAGTCTGTGATGCTTAAAAATGCTTTTAATAGGCTTTAAAGCAATTAATAACACAAACAAAACCAAAAAATCCACTTCAACCAGCCCCTGCCAATGCACCTCAGCACCAGCAAGGACACCACCTCTCCCAGGCCAGGAGTTCCTGTATCTCCTTTGCACAAAACCACCTTGACAGGTTTCAGCTTTAAGCTCTAACTGGTCCATGGCACATCCATCATGCTGCCCTCATTCAAGCTGAGGCACCCTCTCCTCCCTGGAGCCCAAATCCAGCTGTCTCCAGTGGAGCTGGGCTGTTGTGCTGCTCTCCTGGAACACCACCACACATCCATTATGGGGCACGTGGCTCTGCACCACGTCCCATTTGCTTCTCCACACCATCTGTTAAACCAGTAGGCTGAGCAGAATCATTTATCTTCTTGTTTTTAACGTCAGTCCTTCTTTAATATTATTGTTAGCCTTTTCCTACCCTTAAGGACACTGGCAAAATGCAGAAGGAACAACGGCATGGCCCAAAGCCATGAGTTTGTGTCAATGCTGGTGAGTGGATCCTATTTTGGGGTTGGTTTTGGGGGGTTTTTGGTTGGTTGGTTGGGGTTTTTTAACCTTTAAGAGCAGTGCTTCCTGCTCTAAGGCAACACATTTCCAACCATAGTGGCAACATTTGAGAAAAAGGGATATAAACCACAGTATATTATTGTATGAACATACAATTCAAATCACACTCTGAAACAGCCAGCTCTCAACATGAACTTTTAACACATTTCTACACGATGAAACATTTTCAAAAATGTTGAGTTTTTAAAGTCTATCCCTCCCTTAATTCAGCTATGCCAAGCACACATGATTACATTGCTCTATATACATTAGAACACTGTTAATTAAGACTGTTTGCTCTGTTTTCTCCAATTTATCCTTTTAATTAAATTAGTCCTTTAGGATTTTGCTCTTCAGGCTGTGAATGGAGCAGGTTGTGGATGCCCACTGCTGGAAGCCAAGTTGGATGGGGCTCTGAGTAACCTGTTTTGGTGGAAGCTGTCCCTGCTCATGGCAGAGGGTGGAAGGAGATGAGCTTTAAAGGTCCCTTCTGACCCAAACCACTCTCTGATTCTACAAATTGAGTTTTTCTGAGAAACTAAAGGCAAAAAGATTCTTCCCAAGATACACAGAAGCCCTAACACCCATTCCTGACCCTTTGTCTGAAAAGGTAGGGCTTGCCCACAGTGCAGGGGAACAAATCACCCTCAGGCCATTCTCTGAGACATCATCTTCACCCTGAGTGAGGGGTTGGCTGTCATGCACACACCAGAGATTCCCACACACACCAGTGGGTCGGTGTCAGTGCTGGCTGCTGGCAGGGCAAGCCCACAGGAAGCTCAGACAGACAGACAGACAGCAGTGCCTACACTCACAGATTGCTGATACATAAATTGCTATGGCTAAAGGCCAAACACTTCTCTTTCTCCATTATGAAACCAAGTACACTGTGATATTCTCTCCCCCAAAAGAAAGAGAGCAAAGAAGTCAGCACTGCCAGACTTGTGTGGGCTGAGTGTGGGAGTGCAAAGCTTCACCAACATCTCCCCTTTCACAAGGATGTGGAAATAAAACACTCATGTCTCCCATTACCACCCAAAGCAGGCCAAGCTTGGAGCATCCACCCCTGTCCTCACCACAACACCCCATGTCCTGTTTCTTCATGGGATGGGATGCTACAAGAAATATAAGACTTCAAAGTAAGTAAATTTATCACAGGTCACAGCCTCTTAAATGACACTTTAAAAAGTCAGGTGTTGAAGGAGGTGGTGGGAGATAGTGGGTAGGTCAACCTGACCCAGAGTGTGACATGTCACTGGAGCTGAACCTGCCCAAACCCACTTCCTGAGAATCATCCTTCTTGCTTCCTTCCTTCCCTTTATACCAGTTGCTGTCGTTTTGTTGTCTTTGTATCTTTCATCCTCTCACCCCTTGATCTCTGCTCCATATTCTGGCTCTTATTTTGAAACATGTCCTTCAACACCACAAGGGGAAAGTCCCAAATCAGGGAAACATGGCCAGGATGGACAACTCATGGAAGAAAAACAGTCCAATCAACAGGTCACTTGTGAAAGGCTCTGTGGAAAGAGCGGCACACTCTGCACCTCCAGACCTCTCCTGATTTAGCAGACTGGTAAAAGGCCACAATGGCTCCACTGGGATGTGAGAGCCACCCCTTGACCACTGAGCTGTGCCCCTTTTCTCACTCATGGCAGATGCTGAGATCCAAATTCTTGGTTCTCTGCCCTTTCCAGAGCTACAGGCAACAACATGAGCAGAGATATGAACTTGGGTCGTTTAACCTACGTGTTCCAGGTTCCATGGAATCTGTGGAGACTGCTTATATCACTGTAATTGCTTTCATGCAGGTTTGCAAAGTCAGATTCATTAGCTTAGGTTACAATGACCTATACAACATGCTTAAAACCCATTTATCCTATTAAAGGGATTTCAAACTCGCCTCCTTTCATGAGATGTCAGTGATTCTTGATTTATGGTTTGGTCATGCTTTAAAAGTAAAAGCAATTACCTCTCTTACTGTGGTGAAAGCCCACTGCCTCAAGGTTGCCAGAATACATCCATAATTGAACAGCAACAGCTCTGATGTTCAGCTTGACTGACAAAAGCATTGGCTATCCAAATCCTGCCTGGGATGGTGTCTGCATTCTAGGGAGCCCTGCACCAGCTGGCAAATCCTGTCAGGAGTGATTGCACCCCAGGATCCATTCTGCAGGCTGTTTCCTGGCAGTGGCAATACTTTCCATTTATGTATCCTCAGACTATTGAGAGAGGAAAAAAAATTCCCCACCCAATTTCCTTGCAAGCGCCAAGATTTTTTTTGTTTGAAATCTTTTCCTTTGAAGCCTGCATGAATTGGATTTCAAATTAATTTCTCTGAGTGTTCCTAGAAATATGATGACTCTCTGATGCACAATGCCCTCTGGGGATGCATCATTTCAGGAATCCAGCTGACTTTGAAAACACAGACATAAACAGGGTAAAAGAGACAACACTGACCCAGAAAAGATCCCAGAACCATTCTTTAGGAAAACTGTCCAAACTCACACATTTGTCTCAAACATGCTGCAAACTCAACTGGTGCCCAGCTGGGTGCTGATGGCTACATGTGAGCTCTTGGCTTCAAGCAAATGAAATGTGACCCACTTTGGTTGTACCTCAGCATTGCTGTGCCCAGGTGAGTAAATTTACAGCAAAACCAGTGTGTTTTGACATCACTGAGACCTGAAAGTTCCCTGGAAGCATCCTCTTGATACAAAGAATACACACAAAAATTCTAATAACTTTTCATATGCAACAATAAACCAAAAAACCCTCACATGTGCCAGAGGAACATGGAAATTATTCCCTCTGTTCTGAAAACAGCAGGGATTCAAACTGGCAAAATCTGAAATACTCTGGTTTAGAAATAATTACATTTCTGTTCATGCTCATTAAATTAGACAAAGTGACAATTTCCTTTTCCCCATTGCAGTTTTTGGCCTCTCCTAGTGAAAAATGGGTCTGCCCAACCTCCTACAGAGCTTGAAGGCAGGTTTAGGACTAATCCTTGTCCCTGCATGTGTCCATAACACTCAGCCACCAGGAGCTGCCCATTCTTCTCCAGCACCTCTTTCATCCAACCCACAGCCCTGTCAGAGCTCTCACTTGAGCACACTTTAAACTTTCTCAGCCCTTTCCTTACCTCCAGCCACATGGGCAGTCCTGAAAAATCAACACTCCACGGAATTCAGAGACAGTTCTTTGGCAAGTGGCCACCAAAACCTCCCTGCCACGGCCAGTCAGTGACACAGCCACAAAAATGCACAATATTTTAGGCATCTTCCCCAGCCTGCAGTGATGCAGGCACACACCAGGCAGGGTTGTCATCAGGGGCCCCATAAAGAGGGGAAATGGAGCCAGAATAAAAGAAGTTATAAAACCAAATTGCTTTACAACTCACCTTCCATCTCCCCAAAGCTGCATATCTTCAAATCAATTCTTCTGATGAAGGAAGGAGGTGTGGCTGTCAGAACAGTGAATGCAGAGCAGGAGTGGGGCTCCCAGGACAGCAGCCAGGGAATTCCTTTGTAAAAAGCATCCAACAGCTTTTACTTCTTGGTCACAACCTGTGTTCCAGAGGCTGGATCAGAGGGATGTGTATCAAACCTCCTCCTTAATCATGATTTCCACATCTATCACCCCTTTTTTACACTATACATGTGTGTTTGCAGTAAATACACACTTGATTGCTGTAGGGCATTAAGTGATGTTTCAGACTATTATTTATTAGCCTTTTTTAGGGCCACAGCCAATTTCTTTCTTCAGTTTCTCAGATGCTTTTCCTCACACCACACTGCATTTTGTTAAAAATCTTCTCTTTGAAAATAGGCCCAAATCACAATAATTAGGTTGGGGGTTTTAACAGAGTTTCTGTTTCCACTGCTAAAACTCAACATCCTCTCTTCCCACTCCCAAATATCTTTGCATCAGCTCAGCCTTTATGGTAAGCAAAGGACCATAACAGCCAGACATTTGTCCTCAGGAGCACAAGCCACTGTCAGCACTGCTTGTTGCCCACAAGCACCTACAATTTATTCTGCAATTCTGCCACTCTCACAGTTGGGATTATTTGCATTGCAAGCCATTAGCAAAAGAAATTTACTTCTAATACTACAGCCCATTAAGTGACACATAATTCAATAATGTGTTACAACAGAATTATCTTTAAAAGACAAAGTAAGATCCCTGTAGGAACAGAACAATAACAATCTTTGATATTGCAATTATTAGAGACCTGCTAAAATATCTTTGTCGTTAGGTGAAGAAACATAAAATGACTATTTAGAACACACATTTCCTGGGAAATAAAAGTTTAAAAAAAAAATAAAATTAAGGCAAAACTTCCAAGTAAATGCCTAATTTAATATGTCTGCAATGTGCAAGATAATATTCCTATTAGGAAAGTCAAGGGGAGAAAAAAACCCTACATTTTATAACCACAGCCAAATAACGAAGCAACAATTAAAGATTGTTATAGAGATTGCTAGGCAAAGCTGACTGACTGCTAAGACAAATTTCAGTTGTATAATGTATAATGTGCCTCAGGGCAAAATTCCAGCCCACAGAATTTACACCCAAATTGGGTGTGAAGGGAAAACAGCCACCTCCATCCATGATGGAGCTCGAGATAGGCTCCCTGGCAGCAAGCTCCCTCACCCTGCAGGCAGCCAAAATTCACAGGCTGCCACCCAGCACACCCCCAGCTCCACACTCACCTTTCCTTCCAGCTCACAAGCTCCCTTTGAACCCACAGGGATCACATCCTGCCCTTCTTGCCTCTCTTCCAAGCTCCCCACCCCCTTCCTCCTCAGTGCTGTCCTGCTGTGGGAACACTGATCCCCAAAAAGCAGAAAAGGTTAAATGAGGCAGAGTCACAACCATCTGGTTACTAAATATTGTATTTTTTATTACACATTTTTGCTGACACATAAAAAATTAGGGAAACAGGTAAAGGAAGGAATTGAGAGGGAAAAGTCTCAGATTTCCTGAGTTCAAAGCATTGAGCACACTTCCTCCAAGGAAAGCAAAATCTGCAACCAGGGCACTGATATAAACCCACCAGGTACTAAACCTCAGTAGCAAAAGCAGCAATTGGGACAAAGTGGACAGGACAGGAGGATTCCCCCACTGGAGCACAGATTCAAACAATGGTCCAAGCCCTCTGAGCATCTTCTGTGCATTTACAGGACTCTTGCACTGATGTAACAGACAGGACTGTGATGGAATAAATGCCATAGCTGCTATCTAAATAGTGATTTTGTCCAGTTGGGTGTAAGAGCACAGCACACCAGCAGGATTAGACAGGAGAGTCAGAAGTTGCTCAGAAAGGAAAGGGGGGAAAAAGTGTGTGTACATTTCAAGCCCAGAATGTGGTCACTTTTAATTTCTCATCAGTCAAAAAGAAATGGCAAAGACAGGAGACATGGCCAAACCATGGGACTCAGGGGAAGGAGGATTTCTCCCAAAATATCATAGCCTTTCAAAGCCCAAGGATGTGACAGACAATGCAAAAAAGGAGTAAGGAAAAATACAGGTGAGCTGCCCTACCACTTGCCATTGGGATTTATGGTCTGGGGCACCAGGGAGGGCACCTGGTGCTCCTGGAATGAAATTAGGGAAGGGGAGTGACTCCAATCTCTCAGAAGTTGGACACTGGACTCCAGCAAAGCCACATGAGGACTGACTGATCTGAGACCAGTGAGCACAAATTGCCCCCAAAGCAGAGGGAGACACAAGAAGGTATCAGGGGAAATGGACAAAAACATGAACTCTTTGTAAATCCAGACCTGAGTAAGACATTGTACAAAAAGCAGAAGTGACATCAGAGTTTACTAACAATTAGATAAGAACAGGCATACACAGGCAATGCACAGAATGACCCAGACAGATCAAATTAGCAGCTGCTACGCCCACTATGACTATTTTTAATACTGGAGGAAGGAAATTGTTTATCTCTTCATAAAGATCTTGATTTGTTTGCATTCATGTTTTCCCCCCAAACTAATTTATGTTGCTTAGTCTAGCAAAGCTAACACATTACAAACTTTAGAACTATACATCACAAAACTTGGGAGGAAAAAGGACAATTCTTTCTCAGGTTCAACAGCAACAGAACAAAAACACCAGACCCACTTAGACTGAAGCTGTAGAGAAAAAGACTTGCATTACACAGTTGTGTGTCTCTTCAACAACAGGAATATATTTAACTTCTTAGAAGATTTGAGGTTGTTGACTCTCTAGGGGTTTTTGTTTTGCTTTAAAAAAACATGTTCTGCATCTCTGTGCATTGGTGATACCTTTAGAAGCAGACAGGAAATATATAATTTCATGAGGTACCTCACACACAAAGATATTAAGAAAACACTGAAATTCCTCAAAAAATGCCCCATCTGGGAATAGCTTTCCATTTATGTTTATCCACTGCTTTTCCCAAACATTACTCTCAACACAACGATTACCTCCTTGCAGGGCAGTTCAATGCAACTTAAAGGCAGCACAGTAAATAGCAGTGCCTTGCAGAGTTCTCCCCAGCTATCTCACCCAGTGAGAAAGAGACCAGTGGACACCTCAGAGGTTCTTGCCTTCATCTCCTGACCTTCTGAGCTCCTTTGGAACAGAACCAGCACTCAGCATCTTACTAATGAAGAAGTCATAGAACCAGAGGGGGAAGCAGCAGAAGATGCAGAGGAGGACGTAAGCCCCCTTGCCAGGGGTGTAGAGGCCCTGGGGCCTCCTGGCCAGCAGGGCATGCAGGACAGCAGCCAGCACGGGGGACAGGTCGGGGGCACAGTGGGAGGGCAGGTGGAGGAGGTAGCTCCTGAGCCCCAGCAGATAGCCCTCCCCGTAGGCGCGCCGCGTCTCGGCCGGCAGCTTCTCCAGCAGCTCCTTCTCCTGCCTGTCCCACTGCTCGGCTGTGCCTTGGATACCTGCAGGGGCAACACCACACGAGAGGCAGCAGGGGGGGCTGGGGCTGGGGTTAAAGACAAATAAATCTGTAATTAATAGCCAGAGCCGATCTAAAGTGGGTCAGTGAAGAACAAACAGCTGGTCAGCAGCCAGCGCTGTTAGCTGGAAGAGGAGGAGGAGGAGCACGAGTACTTCGTGCTACACAAAAAGCACAAAGTTCATGTCCCATTTGGCTCCCAGCTCTACCTAAAAAAGGCTCTCTCACAGTCAAATCAGCATTTTTTCTTTCCCCCTTCCTCCCCACTTTGCTATTCTGTCCCAATTCACTTTGAGGGTGTTTCCAATCAGTATTTATTATAAACAACTGAGGACAGACAGGCAAACTAAGATGAACAGGACTCACTTGGGTTGGCCAAGTGCTAAGCTGCCCTTTCACAAGTGACATTAGTATTTCAATAACTAGTTTCCTGAAGGATTAGCCTTCTATTAGGACAGATTTAGAATTGTAATTTAATCTATTTGTCCACCCTATCTGCATCTTGATGGAATGAAAGCAGGGGCTTCTCCAATGGAATTACTGCCTAACTACCAAAAATTAAGCATTGCAAATAGAGAAAAATCTTTAAATAAATATTTAAATCCCAAATCCCAGGACTCATTTATACCCATAAGCCTGAGAACAGCTAAGAAGGGCCCTGAAGGTGAAGCCTCAGGCAGGTTCCACTGACCACACAAAGCTGTCAGAGCCCAGAGCCTCACAGGGCCCCGTCCCGGAGGGGAAGCATTCAGGGAAGCATTTCATGAAAAAAACCAATTTGATTTAAATTGACATAGAAAATGCTCCGGGCAGGCCTGGGGTACAGTGAGGGCAGGTGCAGCATGAGATGAGTCTGAAACCTGGAGAGGCTCTGCAAAAAGCATTCAGTTGAAGGAGGAGAATTTGGAAGAGAAAGAAGCAGGAGCACGTGGGGAAGGAGTGGGGAGGAAAGATCAGAGGATATTGACAGCAAGCAAGCAGGATGACAGGAATTGCTGCAGGTACTGCCATGCAAGACAGAGCAGCTCAATAAAGAGAGCTCTGCTACTGAGGGAGGGAGGAGTGACAGGGGGACCTGAAGCTCTCAGGCAGGACAAGTGAGCCACAAGATTCAAACTGGACACACCATTGTCAGCTCCAACACTGCTGGAGCAAAGGGAAGGCACCAACTGCCTGGATGCTGCCCTGTCCCAAAGCTCTGCCCACGAGGAGGGAGGCAGGCAGTGTGCAGAGCTGGAGGGAACATCTCTCCCAAAAAACACACAACCTAATTTCCATAATCCACACAGAGAACAGGGGAAAGGGTCCGACCCCTGAGAATCACTCAGGGCTCTGTTTGAGGCTGCTGAACTACAGGGAAAGAGGAGAGGCAGAAAGAACATCCCAAAATGTCAAACACCAACCTGTTCTGAAGCCTGATGGATGAATTGCTGCGACTTTAATGCCCCATTTGGAAAGCTCTTGCCTCATTACTCCAGAAAACATGGACAGAGCTGCTTTGGATGCTCCGTATGCAGCATACCTCGGCAGTGGAATGCCTCCTGCAGGAGCAATAGAAACCTGATAAACCTCCACAGTGCCTCTTCCCAGCCTTCATTTCCATGATTTAGAAGGGAGATTATAGCACAGCCAAAATGATGCCTCTCTCACTGAGGTTAAAGGCAAGTCAGTGAGGGAATCATTTCTTGCTAGAGATTAAAAAAGAGTGGAAGTTGTAAATGAACAGTTGCTTGCAGCAGTTGCACTCAGTAACACCTGGTAAGACACCTCATAGACAAAAATAAACTGGATTGCATTTAAGGGTAAAAACTGCTGAGAGTTAGGACTGCTGGTTTGAGAAACACAGGTGATGTTTTAGTTCATATAAATAGTGAAGCAGTGGTTTTATACTCCTGTTCTTGTCACTGTAACACGAATTTCAAGCCCTTACAATAAACCACAGTTAGAACAGGGTAAGTAATCCCAGTTCTGGCTTTATACAGCCAGCTTTCTGTCCTGTTCTTTCCAGATAGTTTCAGAAAGGCCAGAGACAATAACCCAAGAGTGGGGAAAATCTCTGGGGACAAACCAAAGCTGGAATCACACCCCACGAGTGACTGGACTCCCTAAGACCCAGCACAGAAGCAGATCCCCTGCCTAAAGTTATAATATATAAAAACTTTTTCAATCCCAGAAGCATTTGTTCCAATGGGAAAGCTAAGAGAACACCCAGTACCTTTACAAAAACAAACTTCCAGAAAACAGCATCTTCCAAATGCAGAGATTTTCTCTGTCCCAAAAACTGGCAGATTGTCACTTCTTAGCATTAGAAAAGTACAAATTTACTTTGATTTGTGCATCTTCTTCAACCCTCCCACTCCCTCCACAAGGTTGATGTTATCACCACAGAGGATTAAGATCATCACAGCCACCACAGGCTGTGCTGGCAGCAGGAGGAGGGAACAGAATTGGAGAAACCTTTCCTTGAGGCACATCCCTCCTTCTCCTGCCTGCGTGGGCAGTTGGGCACACCCTCCCATGCAGCCCCTGTTCCACATGCCACACATTCATCTCCATGTGCTCGAGTATTTTACAGGGAAACACCTCAGATACAGGGGAATTTTCAGGTAAGCCACTGGTGCTACTGGTATTGTACTAGGATGACCAAGGTATAACAGGAGCTGTTTACACAGAGCCATTCCCCTGAAGAAGTCAGGCCAATTACACATTAATTATTCTTCTGTGTGCATCTGAATAAGCTGGATTGGTTTGAGCCAATTGAATGACATACTTCTCCCTCTGAGGTCAGGCTAACCTGAGCCCAGTTAAATGAGCCCTACACAGACAGAACAGATTCAGCACAATGAGACCTCACTAACTTCTCCACTAATGTTTTACCAAAGGACCCCCAGACCCTGTGCTAAGAGGAAACTCTTCACCCAACCCAGCCTTGTGTGCAACAACATCTCTGCAGACAGCTAGACTTTAAGCAGGGTCATTATCAGCTCCTGTAAGGGCCAACTGCTCAGCACAGGGAAGCTCTGCATTTATCCCTTCAAGGCAGGTCTGGGATTCTCACAAGTAATTAAGATATCTGCCCCAAAACACCCCCAGGGAGAGCTTCACTTGGGGTCTGGCCTCAGAGCAGCAGCAGAAAGGTTCTGTTAGGACTGATAATTCAGTCCTGATCTCCCAGAGCGTCAGCAATGAGCCATGAACACAGACATGCAAATACAGAGCATATCTGGGATTATGAAGAGAAAACAGTGCCAGGGCCAGACTGCAGCCACATCCTCAGCACGAGGGGAACACCAGGTAACACCTTCACAAGTCACCCCAGCAATACAGCAGGATTCAGGGGGGCTCCAGCTGTGCAAAGGGAAATATGGGAAGCACATGGCACAGTAAATCCCTAAGAGCTCTTACCCCAAAATACTTTCCAGCAGCATGACCTCCTGCTTCTAAGAGGTCTCATTTTCAAAGGAGAATTCTTGCTCCTCAGCTGTTGGCTACCAGATACTGCATTACTGTATTACATTAGTTCCTATATCTTAGCATCTCAGCTGTCCTCCCAGAATAGAAGGTCATATTATAAAGACATTTATAATTATATATATATAT
>VZRX01004554.1:0-10750 GCA_013398075.1 Notiomystis cincta | reverse complement strand
CCTTCTCCTTCTCCTCTCCTCCCCTTTTGCTTTTCAGACAATACAGCAACNACCCCCCACCCTTGATGTAAGCAATAAAGTAGCTCGCTTCCTGTACTTTCTGTGAACTTTCTGACAAATAAATGAAGCCATATTTGATAGGAACTCATAAATGCTTCTTATATTGCTCTTTGGAAAAGCTGATAAATCAGTGTACAAAGGAGACCTCAATGATTTCCCAGTTTATGCTTCTAAAAATAATCTTTCATCCAATAATTCAGAAATTGGACTTTATAGTGTGGAATGGTGACCTTTATTGGAAACAGTGAATCTGTGACCTTTGTTACTGTGCATCAGGTAATGACAGAGAGACATCTGGATTATGGACGTATTTTCTTCTTTTAAACTCTTTAGCAACTTTACAATGTTGTTAAGTGTTTCCGTACTATTTTGAAAGTCCTCCTCAAATTTCTGCCATTTTTTTTCTCAGAAATTCACTCCCATCTTTATCTGACTGCCATTGTTTTTGCTGTTTTAGGCTTGCAATGTCTTGATTCTCATTTCTTCCCAAACACCACAGGTTTGACAATCACCTTCTCTTAAGCTCCTGCCATTTAAAACAGTCTTCTTGTATCTCTGCTTCACTGCTTCATCACTTGTTCCAAACCTCAACTGAAAGCACAGTTTCTTTTTTGGGCTGTATTAATATCAGCTCAGACATTGACCTATAATTCAGTGCTTTAATATCTTCACCATACAGCCCCACTCATTGTAAACCATCTTGTAACCTGTGTGAAGAAGATTCTTTTGTAGAACTGAAACGCTATTTGGACACATTGCATTTAGTTTGTTTTTTTTTTCCATGTGAATTTGTAAAAAATATGCAGTTTATACATTTGTTGGATGTTGTTCTATGACAGGATAAAAATTGGCAAGCTCTGGGCTGTTAGGTATGCTCAATAGCCTTTCTCAGGAGGAGAGAAGGAGGTTATCTGGCTCCTTGCTTTTTGCTCTGTCAGCAAGTCTGAAGATTTCAGAAAAAGCTGTACCATATCCTATGCAGGAGAAAAGGCAACAGTATTTCTGGAGGTGACAGAAGATTTTGTTTTGGTTAATGAAAAGCATGGCCTTCTGGTGCCACAGTGAAATTATCCAGCTATAGTGTATGGATATGGTGGGATGAGGAATGATATGATACTCAGCATGTGTCTAGACTTGTTCCTTAACGTCTTAACACTAAACACTATTGTACAAAACCTCCTTGTTCAGGAATCATGCATGTATTTTATTTAAATATGGGTGGCTTATTTATAGAAAAAGTTAAGTCCAGAAACAGACAATATTGCGCAAAACAGTGGAAACTCATTCAGAGTATGAATTTCTGAAGGTTACGTACAATGATAATATAATTTCCTTAGACAAGGAACAACTCATCAACATCAGATGATATTGCTTCATATTCTGGCATCAGGAAAAAGGACTTTTGTAATTAGAAATAGATTTTGATTGTGAAGTCCAGTTTCAAAAAATAGTTTGGGCACCTGGGAACCTAAATTAGACTGGGAATTGATAGTGTTGCTTGGAAATGTATGTACCTTCCAAATTTCTGTACCATCGTTATTAGAATGAAGCTGAATTCCAACAGAAATAGTTGGGAAACTTCAACAACTTAACTGATGCATCTAGAGATATTTCAGGGTTGTCTAACTAAAAAATGCCAGAAAAACACTCGAAGACTAAATGATCTTGCTGTGAATGCTGGAAATTTCACAGCCCTGCATTCATTGCTTTGCAACAACGAAACTGCAGCATTTTTGCAGCAGACTCTTAGGGCCAAAAAGTTATCTTTGAAAGAGAGGAACATGTGTGATGGAATGACAGACAAAAACTTCTATGCAAGGAGTATCACTCCTGATGGACCCAAAGAGGTGAACAAATTTTAGAGGTGAGCTTGGAGGAAAATAAGGCATCTGATCTGTATCTGTATCTTTTGGAAGATATTTCCTACTGACTTTATTGATAGGGTCCTTTGCAAAGCTGATATTCAAACTTATCACACTGTCATTTTCTCTTGTGCTTTGGAGCAGATCCAGATGACACCCTGGGGTAACCACCTCAGAGAGAGTTTATACCTGGTGTCTCAGCATGTGAAGAGGAGCATGTCCCCAGTCAGTCATTTTGCTTAGACATGGATTGTTAATAGCATGAACCAGAATAAAAGAGAATACTTTTGTAAAAAATAAAGATATTGCAATTTTTCTTGGGAATTATTAAGATATTGGCATTTTTAATCAGTGAATGTACTTTCATTGTCATTTTCACTCACTGTTGATATGGTTAGTTAAAGATTTCTCTGGAGACCCATTCAAACACAAATTGGCAGCTCATATCAAGCTTGATGGGTTGCTGAAGCCCATCAACAGAGCAGATCTGGCTTTGGGAATTATCCTGGTTTGAGGAGCCATGCTGTGATGCCAAGGGTCTCACAGTGGCACATGTGATGTGGTCCTGGGCTGGGTGAGGCCACAAAGCCCTTCAGTGAGGTGGACTGGAGGGGTCTCCCAGCTCAGTACCCTCTTCCTGCTGTGCTTGTAAGCTTTGCCAATCTGGGCAGAGCCTAAAACCGACCTCACCCCACTCATGCCCTCTCTGTATCCTCAGACTAAATATCCCCTTTAGGGCTAGAAGAACTGTGGAGCTCTGGGGACCTGTCCTCAGGCCAGGTTAGCACACAATGTTTTGCAGGTTGGCAGTGCAGACATCTCTGTAGGGTTTCAGGGGTGATACCCTGGAGTGCTCTGTCCATCAGGCCAACACTGGGTGCCTGTTCTGTGCCACTTGGCTAGTCATGTCCAGCATGCTGAGGATAAACACTGCACCAAGGCCAAGGTTTTTGACCTCTTGAAGAAAGAAAAAATCTCCCACCCACCCCTTCCTGCCTGAGTTATCTGGGAGATAAAAATACTGCTGTTGCAAGGTGAGATGGGACCCCTTTTCTTTTCTCTGCAGTGCAGAGGATAATTCTGCACAGGTATGAATCAGGTTTCAAGGCTTTGTGACCACAGTCTGGAGGGAGGCTCAGATGGAGGCTTTCTTCAGGTTCAGTGTCATGTGCTGGGTGCCTGTGTGTGGCAGGGGTCTGTTCCAGGGCTAGGGAGCACTCTATCTATCCTGACAGAACCCGAACAAAAGCTCTTATTTTGTCATTGAATGTCTTCCAAAGTAAATGATCTGCAGGAATTTACCCAGAATATCATTAACATAGAAAGGGAAGCTGAATTTATTGTGTCCAAATGTTACATTAGTGTTTACAGGAATTCTGATCTTTAAATTACTTGCTAAACATAATCTATTTTTTGTATGTTATAGTAACCCTGTCTGGGATATTAAATAATAACAGAAGACTATAAAACCTAAAATTTCTTTTTTCAAGTCATTAGATGCATTTATAGATTTAGAATATTCTGAATAATCCTTTTTCTACTACAATATACAAAAATTAAAAGCCTTAGAATTTAACTAGAAACACAGAGCTAAACAGTGTTTTGTTTATGGCCTGCTTTTTATTAACATTGTTGCTTTTCATTATAGGGTAATGCTAGGGAAATGATGAATTTTGTTCACATTGTTATTTATTATGTACTTTCCAAATAAAGCTTTACATTTTATTACTAATGAGGGGAAAAAAATGAGCCAGATTTGACTCATGTAGCTTGATTAGTGTCATCAGATTTACGTCAAGGTTGGGCTGGGTTGAGCCTCTCCTTGCTGAAGAGAAAGCTCGAAACTTTTGGCACTTAATTAGGAGAAAGACACAAACATTTAAATGCTTCTCTGAAGTACGATTAGGCAATGAGTACAGAGCTCAGCCCGTGTGCTGGGCAGAAATGGACTCCAGAAGGCTTCTTCTGATTGAGAGAGTTTTGCAAAATCCCTCAGCCACACACCTAGATGGCTGGGAGTGCTTCCTGATACCCACCCAGGGACACTACTGAAATATGGACATGGCATGAGTTCTTTTCCTCCTGATGCCTTTCATGCCCTGATTTCCAAAGGAAGAGAAGGCAGGAACATGAGCCAGAAATGGGGTCTGGATTAGTTCACAGTCATGGCGGTCTGGGAAAGGGTGGGAAGAGCTGAGAAGGGCGCTGACGCACAGTGTGTGCTTGGCCTGTTGCACTGTGTCATGTAAAATCTTACATAAGCCACTGAAATTAGTGGTGAATTCTAACCACAAGGCTAAAAAAGGTGGTAGGTCCAGAAATTCACCTTTATGAGAGCTGGAAATCTATACCTAATTTCCAGCCTGAATTTCTTAATGGCTCTCTAATACCTCTTTGTTCTTATGCCAGATCATTGTCTTTAAGCATAAAAAGCTCTTTCCCTTTTCTGGTGTTTATCCTCCAGCTGTATTTACAAAGAGTGACTGTATCCCCTCTCAGGCTTGGATCTACTTGACTAAATAAGCCACTGTCTTTTAATTTCCTCTTGTAAAATAAACTCTCTGTTACTTGGATCATCCCAGCAGCCATTTCTGCACCTGTTCTGGTACGAGTTCCCTTTCTGTCAACGTGGGTGACCCAAACGGCAAACAATACTTGAGATTTCACACAGGCCTCGTGTTGGTGGCTTTCATACTCCTAGGAACACCTTGCTGGATTTGTTCTGATCACTCTACCTTTTCAGAAATGCATCCTAAAGTGCACAGGCATCCCTGTGGCTCCCTGGTAGATGCAGTTTTCTCACTGCTGACAAAATAGCTGAAGAGTTTGGGTCAAGGTGACAGTAGCCTTCAAGTTTTAAACTCCAGCTAATCCAGATCCTAACTTTCAAAAAAGCACAGCTAAATGCCCAGTTGAATAGCATGAAACAAAGCAGTGAAAGAGCAGAGGTCTTGTTTATGATAGCAAAACCTCTTCCACTGTGTCCTGTTAGATCTGGCAGCATTTGTATGCAGCTTTTTTCTCTAACCATGGTGTTAGACAAAACCTGAGATGATGGTATTAATTAAGCAATAAAGCAATGCCAAATCTGTGTGGGATGTAGGTAGTTTTAAAAGGATTAAGCACTTTATAAATAAAGTACATCTGGAAAGCAAAGCTTCTGGTACCCCGGCAAAATCCCTCCCACCCTGTGAATTCCTTCTTGGCTGTGCTTGCCTGCCTCAACCAGGCTTGCCTCCCATTGCTTTGGGCTTTTTCATCACTATAATCCAAATTTCAAGGACACCTGTCTCATGTAGTTTCTCAGGACATTTCATATTTTTTAGGATCTTTTTTTCCTGAAGTTTTTTCTCTGTGTATGTGTGTGTGCATGTGTGTGTTTAAAGAGAGGACGTTTCAGGTCAGCCAGTTGGTTCCTTAACTATTTCAATCTGTGTCTCAGTGGTAATATTGCTCATATAAAATTGTTTGTTATTGCTGAAAATTTCAATATATTTCATGTGATGATGGATTTAAAAGCAAAATATTGATATTCAGCTAAACAAAACATGATCAATATTTTCGCAAGGTGTTACAGCTGTTATAAAGCTGACTCACAAACATCCACAGTATAAGCAAATCTGGAATGCCTTTTTTTTCAATTTACAGGTCCTTTTGGACTTGTACCTTCTTTATAACCAGTGTGAAATCCAAGTTCATGCTTAGTACCATGTGTACCATAGAGGAATCTTTGTTGGAATTTACTTCCCATCCAGTATCACAACACAGTTGTTACTCAACACAGAAAAAATGTTTAATACTTCATTTCCCCTTCACTGTGGCCCCATGCTTTCTTTGCTTTTTGTTCTCCTCCCAGAATGTAACTCAATATACCAAATGTTGGAAAAATAGTTGCTGATTGATAAAGAAAGGCAGCATAAATTAAATCTCCAATATCCAGTCAATTATAAATGTACTAACCTATTTGTATTTAGTAAGGAGTCTTAATATCTGCCCTTATGGCAATGACCCTGGAAGGAGGGAAGAGTGTGAGTGTGTGTTTTTGTGTGTATATATGTATTTGTCTTCATCTACAAGTATGTATATATATGTAGTTGGAATGGAAGACCCTACCATTTCCCTGCTGGCTTCTTATTTAGCCATGGTTGTCACAGACAGGATAAAGTTTCTGCAGACAAAAAAAATCAGGTCTTATTACCAACAGTAATAATACTTGCTGGTTTTAAAAACTCCTAAAATCTGGTCTGGAAAGAGCAAATATAAATAAAAGATCATATAATAGGGGTGCTAGCTGCCCATGCCAGGAGGAAATTGCTTGGCAAAGAATATTTGAAATCCTTTAAAAGTTATTCTGTGTACCAGTTTCAGAGAGATGCTGGCCTGACTTCCAGCTGACTAATGGCAGCTCCATGGAGAGCAACATCAGTGCCCATTCCTTAGTTATTACCAATAATATATCACTTGAAAAATAAACAGAAAGATAAATGACAGGACAGATGTCTAATGAGGCAGAGGTTAAGGAGTGTTAAACTGTGCTGGACACCATCCGACATGCTGGTGTTAAATTATGCTGCATGCCCCGAGCTCCCTCCCCATAAAAGGTCAATGCCCTGGGTATGTTCCTGGATGATTTATGAAATCAAAGAATGGCCCACATGCCTATCTCTCTGGGAGGTGAGCAGCTTGCAACATTGTCAATCGCAGCCCCATAATAAACCAAATTTAAGCATCACTCAAATCAATCCATCTTCGTCACTTGCTCCACTGCAAGCCCTCCTCTGCCTTGTTCTCACCAGCCAGCCATGACACAGCATATTGTCCTTCATATACATCTCTGTAGCTATTTTAGAAGCCTGATAAGGTTAGACACCCCCTGAAAATGTCTGTTTCTTTTGGACCAGGTCAGACTTGCTCAGTCTCTCTGCTGTTTCCATGTTGAGTGTATGAGTAGATGGCATTTTCCTGTGCTCAGAATAATTTGTTCTGTATTTATAGATTGGGTACAAATACAGCATTTATAAAGAAAATATTTTAATTTAAGATTTGATATTTAACTACATCAGCATAAGCTAGTTTTATCCTTCATGCCTGAAGAGTTAGATTCACTCTGCCTAAAATCTTTCTGAAGGATGCCGTACAACATGCCCAAAATCCATGGCCTGCAGTGCCATCAGGTATTTGTTAGTTGTAGCTGATGTGAGTAGATGTGGCTTCTGTAGTTCTTCCTGCTGGCCCCCACTCTTTCAGCTCATATTTGTTTTCTTTAACTTGCAATCTACTTTCTGCTCAATTAAAAAGTGATTGCTAGGTAGTGATTTTGTGTCTTTACTTCTTTCAAGGTTGCATACTTCATGATTTTTCTTGCCATTCCTGTTTCTGCAGATACACACAAGACTCACCAACGTGTCCCAATTACTAGAGGAGGTATATGGAGGAAGAGAAACAGATCCTTTCAGGACCAGTGTGGCTCTAGTTCTCTCCCTGCAGATCAGGCACGTAGAGGGTCAGCAGAGTACATTGTCTCCGGCACAGCCAAGGTGAAAGGAAAGATCCTGCTGAAGGAGCAGGCTACCAGGAGCCAGTTTTCACTACCTTTTCCAACAATTTGAGAAGCTAGAGGTCTCAGGTGCAATCATTTGAAAGCCTTGTTACCTCGAACTCTTTCACTTATATTGAACATAAATCTGGTGGCTGAGAGTGAGGGACTTTCCTCCTTAAAGAAATGCCAGATGCTGCCTGTAAGCAGCTGCTGCAGGTACCCCAGCCTTTGGTCAGCAGAAAGGCAGCAAAAAGGCACACATCTACCTCTTTCCTGGTTTTCCTCTGGGCTTTTAGCATAATTTGCCACGGAAGCCAGAGTGAATCCTGTGCAGAAGGAGTCACAGTGGTGGCTCCGTGATGTGCGTGTGTTTCCTGCTGTCCAGCGGGACTATCTCATAAACAGGGCGCGGGCTCCTGACAGCCGCTGGAAGTGCTTCCCAGAACGGAATGGGAACTTTCCAAATGGACAAGTGATTTATTACCGAAATAACTCACAGGGGTGTGACTTAACAACTGTTATAATTGAAAAATGGAACCAAAGGCACAGAACTTGTTAGAACTCATTGGACTGAAGTTCTGATAGCTTTTTGTTGCCAATAATGTTGTATTTTTCCTGGCTTTCTGTCTTATTGGCCATAAGATTGCAGAATATCCCTGGGAAGGTAGAGCAGGATAAGGGATGTCTTAGGTGTATCTGATCTAAGAAATGAAAAGTGTCAGAGAACCAGAGGTGTTCAGAAAATACCAGAAAGGCTCAGAAAAATATCAGGAGACAATTTTCTGCTAAGCCAGTACCTATAGGTAATTCTTCTGAAAAATGTGCAGCAAAACTGGAACAAATGCCTTTTAATCCAATCATATGATTTAATTAAAAGTCCTCAGAAGCTATGATGAGCTGAACAGAGATACCAAGTTTACAAAAATACCTATAAAATGAAGAATGACATCAACTGAGGTTTCCTCTACAATAACGAAGAGGATAACTTTCACTTTTAACTATCAACTGAAGCTTAATGTGACTACTGAAACCCTGAGAGGACATTCACACTAAAAATAAAAGCAATTTGATCCTTTCTTCAAATGACTAGGTGTGCTTAGTTCTATGCAAGTAGGTAGGCTTGGGCTGATGAGGGAGAGGGAATCCCGAGGCTAAGTACATTATTCTCCTGATTGCCTGACTATAGAAACAGGCATTACTCAGCCAGGCTAACTGAAGACCTAGAAGCCCTAAGGGGTCAGCAATCCCTCACTCTGCTTTTCCTGCTGTCCCCCTTTTGGTCATTTTTTTCACTGATTGTGATGAAGATTGCTCTGCTCTGAGGTAAGTGAAATCACCTTGGCTCACTGAGTTCAAGGGGTGTTTGGATCACACTCTCAGGCACATGGTGTGATTCCTGGAGTGTCCTGTGCAGGGCCAGGGGTTGGACTCAATGACCCTGATAGGTCCCATCCAACTGAGCATATTCCATGATTCTACGATTCTATGATCTAATGAAGTAGGATTTATATTCTAATGGCCACCAAGAGGAAATCTTGCTAGTGTTAGAGGTCAAATACTTATGTCAAGAACACTTTATTCAGTAGCAATAAAAAATTCATCTATGAACCTATAAAAAAAGCCCTCTGGGCCTTCATAGAACTGCGGGTATTATGTGTGTTCCTCTATATGAGAACAATAAGTATTTTCCTGTGTTTTGTTCCACATGGGCTTTATGATTCCATAACCTTTCTGTGTTTTCAATGAAAAAAAGATTAGATGGGGCCACTTCAGCAACAGCAATTCTACTTGCAATCTCAGAACTTTAAGTCTTTTCCAAAAAGTGATTTATAGGCAGTCAATAGATTTGAGTGTCATCCAGTTTTGGGATACAGGTCATAAACACTGACACATCATAATGGTATGGAGAACTATTATAATGGCGCCCGGTAGCATGGCTGTAGCTAAAGAGCTGTCAGCAATTTAGAGCTGTGTGAAGAAATTTTGAACATGAAGTACAATGGGTGAATTTTGGCTTCATGCCTGTGTCATCAAACAGCAAAAAAAGCACTTTTAAAGAGTTCAGTTTCTCTGGATGTACTTTTTCTCTCCTTTGTTTGTTGCCAAAAGGGGAGCTATTATTTTAGGGAAAAATACTTTCCTCTCTCTCTTTCTCTCTCTCTGTCTTTCTTTTGAGAAGCAAAGCCAGTGTCATACTATAGCACTAGAGCTGAGGACAGGAGGGTGGAAATGGGTCAAAAAGTAAAGTGTGCTGTCTGCTTGGAAGGGAAAAACTTGAGCAGTGTAAACAACAGCACTCTTAGCACTTGTAAATAAGAAAAAATGATGTCTTGTGTTAAGAAGTTGAGAAAGAATTGCCCCAAATCCCCAGTTGTTCATTGTCTCATGCGAAATGCAATTACTCAGAGAGAATATAGGAGAGTGCAAGATTTGATTGTTGTTTGGAAAATCCTAATTTAGGACTAATTCTTGTATATATTCTCTGCAGTGACTGTCCTGGGTTGAGGAACTATAAATTTAATTCAAAAGTATTCCAATGTTTCTGTAGATCAGTTAAGGCAAAGTCTAGAGATTAATTGTTTTTATTGTTCAAATTAGCCAGAGGAAGAGAGGGTGTTTACCTCTGGTGATTTTTCTGTTTAAGGACAAAGAATATTCCAGGGAACTCTCCTATTCCACTCTCAACAGCCCTTTCACCGCTATTGCATGCAGAGATTATTTGGAGAAGGATTGCAAATGGTGTAGTTGTGTTGATGCCTGACAGGGGGTACTGCACCTTTCTTAATCAAGGCAAATAAATTGCTGTGACTTTGGGAGGTGCCTCCCTTCTCATTAAAAGCAGTAAGTTAATCGGGTCACTGAGTTTTTCCCCTTTCCATTTACATCTTGAAATCTGATCATCTTCTTCTCATAGAAGTAGATGGAAAAAAATCCTACTGACTGCAACACCAAGGGTTTTTCTTCTGGGGAGAAAGAGTGCTGCCTTGCTTAATTCTTAACTAGGTTTTGTACTCAAAACTATAAATCTTTCAGTCCCACTTTCCTGACACACTTAAGTGGAAACTGAAAAATACCCTTATTTTAACTTTTATTACATATCAAATTTTGCAAAGGTATCTCTGCCAACAAAAATGACTGCAGGTTGGGAAGAAAGACTGTGAAATGGCCAAAGGCTGGTGATATTCACTTAATGAACAGTACAGTTGTGGTCTGAAGTGCATTTCTAATGTCAGAATTCAAATCCCATACTTGTAAGGATGTTGAAAAAGGGAAGGAGGGAAGGAGGGAA
>VZRX01004549.1:4005-19810 GCA_013398075.1 Notiomystis cincta | reverse complement strand
CCTTCCTTTCCATTCCTTCCTTTATTTCCTTTATTTCTTTCCATTATTTTCTCCCTTTATTTCCTTCCTTCATTTCCTCCCTTTATTTATTTCCTTTATTTCCTTCCTTCCTGCTGTTGGCTTCTGCTGGAGCTTTTTTATCACCAGGAATTCTGGGTTTTTCTTCCTTCTTTAAATCCCATCAAGTTCCAAGTCACTTCCCTAGGGGTTACAAAAATAACAGAGCAACCTTTTCCAGCCCCTCAGCTGCCTCTGAGGGGTGATATTCCCTTTTTTCCATGTTTCCCAGGAGCATTTCCTTCGGGTGGAGCTGCTGAGTGAGGCTGGGAAGGACAAGGGCGGAATTCCCCTCGCTTGTTGCATGTCAGGATGCACAAAATCCCTGGAACTGAGCTCCGGGCTGGTGGTGAAGAAGCTCCCGTTGACTCACGTATGTCCCTCCCCTGGGATTTGGGATTTGGGGTTTGGGGTTTGGGAGCCTTCCCGAGCCATTCCAGTCCCTGTTGTGAGCTGGGATCTCAGCTCCCCTTCCACTGAATTCCAAGGCTGATTCCAGGTCATGCTGCACTTCCCACAGATCCACTCAATCTGAGACCTCAGATGGATCCAGTTTGGGGGTTTTGTTGTGCCAGATCCCAGGTGTGACTCTTGGAGGCCATGGAATATCCATCTGGGATTGGCCCCAGTGACAATCCAACTTTTAGAGCCAGGTTTGGGTTCTGTCCCACCTGGATCCTTCTCCAGAGGGTGCTGAGAAGGCCAAGCTCCAGCAGGAACACGAGGTCCATCCGTGGAGCTCCATGTCCAGGACAAGGGACAGGAGCACCTCAAGCTGTGCCAAGGGAGGTTTAGGCTGGATATTGGGAAAATTCCTTCATGGAAAAGGTTTCCAAGCATGGCAACATTTTGCCCAGGGCAGGAGTAGATCCCCATTCCCAGAGGGATTTCCAAGCCCTGTGGATGTGGCCTTGGCAGTGCTGGGAATGGTTGGACTCAATGCCTTTCCAGCCATTCCATGATCCAGTGTGGGATTTCCCTGCTTTGGGCACATCCTTCCTCCCTTCCCTGGATGTGAGGGGGTCGTGGCAGAGCTTGGCAGCAGAGGTTGTGTTGCTCCAGCTTCCTCTTCCCTGAAACCTCCTCTTTTCCTCCCGCAGAGCGATGGCAGCCAGGATCCCGGGGGATTCCTGTGCCAGGATTGCACCCGGCAGTGCTTCGGCTCCCTGACTGCACTCACCTCTTTCCCAGCGATCAAGGAGGAGCCCATCCAGCTCTGACAAGGCTCTCCAGCTTCCCAGAGCCATCCTGGGTGCGGGACAAATCCTCTTGGCACAGCCCAGCTCGATTCAGGTGGATGTTGGAGCAGGATTTCAGCCCAGCTCCAGATTTGAGCAGGATTTCAGCCCAATTCCAAATTCAGGCAGATGTTGGAGCAAGATTTCAGCCCAGCTCCAAATTTGGGTGGATGCTGGAGCAGGATTTCAGCCCAATTCCAAATTTGGGTGGATGCTGAAGCAGGATTTCAGTCCAATTCCAAAATCAGATGGATGTTGGGCCAGGATTTCATTCCAGCTCCAAATTCAGGTGGATGCTGGAGCAGGATTTCGTTCCAGCTCCAGAGGAACCTCCAGGCTCCCTGGGGAAGATGTGGTGCCTTTCCTCCAGCCCTGCCTTATCCTCCAGGAGCTGGGAATATCTGGATATCTTCTCCAGGACTTATCCAGAGGAATCTGCAGTTTAGGAATAGGATCAGACAGAGCAGGGTTCACTCTGCAGCATTCCCCCTCTTCCCAGTATCCAAACTTCCCAAATATCCCATCATTCTTCGAAATCCCTCTGAGTTACTGGAAAGAGGAATCAATGCTGGAAAGTATCCAAAGAAAGTTTATTTCTGGGAGGAAATTAAATGTTCCTGCCCAGCCACAGGAGGAGATCTTTACCCTCTCCCAGTGAATTCATTTTCCATCCTTGCAGCTGAGGGGTTTCCCTGGACTCTTTTTCCCTTCTCCCAACCAGGAGGGAAGAAACAGCAGCAGAAAAATTCTTTTGCTTTGTTTTCAGCCAAACTCAGGGACAAACTGGAGAGGGTTTCTAATCCTAAAATTAAATTTATAGCCAAAAAAAAAACCCTTAACACTTCCTTTTTGTCTCTTCCCTTCCCTTAAACATCCTTTATTTCCCAGCCCTCCCAGCAGTGCTCTTGTAAATCCAGGTGGATCAGGCTCTCTGTGCCTCGTGCCACAATTCCAGAGCCTGTGCCACAATTCCAGAGCCTGTGCCATGGCAAATCCAAACTGAAAGTGCAAGCTTGCCCCTGGACACAGTCTGGGGCTGTGCCTGCTGCAGGAAGTTCGTGCATCCTGGTTTTTCCCATGGTTGTTCCTGGAGCTGCTTTGCTCCCTCTCCTTTCACTTTCGGAAGGAACACGTTCCCTGCGTGGGCAGGAATTCCCCCAAACCTTTGGATCTGGATGTAACCACAAAGCCTGGAGTGGGCATTGGACCAGGCACCTCCAGTGCTCCCTTCCAGGCTCTCCTGTTTCCCAGCTGTCCTGAGTTCTTTGGGAACAGGGATGTGCCCAGGGCCGTGCCCGTCACACATCCTGGATCAGAAGCACAAACAGGATGGGAGCAGCCAGGAAAAGCCATGGAATTTCAGCTGTTGGATCCCAAATGCTTCCCAGGCTTTTTGAGAACTGGCAGCTGCCACTGTGCCACTGCCTCCAGAGGATGGGATTGAACCCTTCATTCCCACGGTGTCCAGTGAACCCTTGGTGCTCTGGGGATGGATTTATCCCAATCCAGTCCTTCCCACCATCCTGGCTGAGACATCCAGTGAAAGAATCCACTGCTCTGAGTGTTATTTTCTATATAAAATATATTTATTTATCCATAAAAATAGAAAGCTGCCTTTTCCAGAGTGTAAGGAAACAACTGGATAAAACCCGGATAAGGAAACAACTGGATCAGGAAACAACTGGATAAAACCTGAGCAAGGAAACAACTGGATAAGGAAACAACTGGATAAGGAATCTGGATAAAACCTGAATAAGGAAACAGTTGGATAAGGAAACAACTGGATAAGGAATCTGGATAAAACCTGAATAAGGAAACAGTTGGATAAGGAAACAACTGGATAAGGAAACAACTGGATAAAAACTGCTGGTGGATAAAGGAAAAACACACAAAGGAAAATATTCCCTGAATTGTGTTACTGCCTTTGGTCCTTGATGGTGTCTGTAGTGAGGCCGCTCCAGCTTGGATTCCCAGTGAGCCGGTGGGGATCGGGATCCAGAGCCAGGGTCAGCACCGGAAGTGTTTCCAAAGGATCCCTGAGCTGTGTGTGAGGGTGGGATGGTGCCAACACCTTTGGCTCTGGCTCAGTGGCTGGAAGAGAGCAGGAAAGGGATGAGAATGGGAGGGAGGGATGCTTGGCTGGGTCCCTCTCCATCCTTTTTCTGGGATTTGGGGACAGAGCCAGGAAAGGGATGGGACTGGTGTCCAGCTAATCCAACTCTGGCCGTGCTCCTGGACAGGGAATGGGAATTACCTGGGGTAGGGCAGCTCCGCTTCATCCCAAACCCCATCCCAGCATCCCAACCCTCTCCCTGCCCACCACCAGCATCCCCAGGGCCAATTCCCCCAAATCCCAGCTCCCAGTGCAGGACACCCACCCACCTTTGGGTGCTGGAGCCAGGTCATCCATGGGAGTCATCCGTGTTCAGGCTGGGAAGAGCCAACCACGCATCCCCGGCTGCTCCGTGCGGAGACCACGCGGGATGTGCTCGGCCAGCCCTGAGGGAAGGATCCAGCATTCCATCCTCCGCCATCCCTCGGGATGGTGGGTGCACCGAGTGTCCCACCCTGGCTGCTCAGCCCTTGGGGACAGTGACAGGAGGTGCCACCTCCTCCTCCCCAGCGGGATGAGCCACCATGGGAATGTCCGTCTCCGTCACCGCGTAGCTCTGCCTGCTGCACCTGTGGAGGGAAGAGGAGCATCGATGGCATTCCAAGGCTTTTTGGAGAGCACAGAGGCTGAGGAAAACTCATTCCCGAGGTCTGGCACACTTACCTCCTCCTGCAGCAGCACACGGCCACGATTCCGGCGGCCAGCAGCACCAGGAATCCTGAGGGATGGACACACGGAGTGAGGAGCATCTCCCAACCCGTGGCTGATGGGTTCCACCACAACTGCTCCATAAGGAGCCAGAACCACTCCAGGCACCATCACAAGGTGTCTGCCCCATCCCTGGAGGGAGGGAATTGGAAATTCTTCTTTCTGGGAAGAAATTCAGGTGCTGAATCCTTCCCCCCCTCGATGGCATTCCCACTGGCCATGGAATAAAGCTTCCACAGCCCCCCAAAGGGCTTTTAAGCTTTAAAAAATGAAGAAAATAAGCCCTTGGTTTCCCAAATAAGTTTTTTTTCCCCCAGCTTACCGACAGAAGAAGCCGCGGACGTGATGGAAACTGGAAAAGAAGAGAGAAAAGGAAATGTTGAGCTGCAAGTGTAGGGAAGGGGGGGATGCTGGGAGGACCCTCCCTAAAAAGGAGTTGGGAGAGAAGGAAAAATTCCATTGGAAAAGCAGAAGAGCTTTTGTGGATGAAACAATGGCCAGGGAAAGGTTGGATTCCCTTGGGAATTGGCCCAACCTGTGGCATAATCCATGGGCGGGCTGGGCAGCGGGGTCGTCCCCTCTCCCAGCATGGATGGGTCCGGTGTTGGAAGCAGCTCCGGTGGCCTGGATCCATCTGGTGCCAGCCCATCAGGTGCTGGTGGTACTGGTGACTGTCTGGAAGCTGGAGAAGGGCTGGAATCTGGGCTGGCACCGGTGGTTCCTGCTGGGAAAACGATGGGAAACCTTTAAATTCCCAAGAATCAAACAGCAGCGCCGTTATTTCCACGCCCTCATCCGAGAGATGGGAATTTCACCCGATGGGATGAGTGTGATCCCAGCATGGGAACGTTGTGGTTTCCACACCCTGGGAGCCGTGGCTTTGCCGTGGCCATGGCAGCTCCAAACCCAATCCCAAGCTCCTTCCTCACCCCTCTGGGTCGTGCTCTCCGTGTGCGACGCCGGCGGCAGCTCCGGGCTGGGGGTTTCCCGGGAAAGAGCCGGGTGTCCTTTGGGAAAACACAACAGGGAGACACCTTCAGCTGGGAAATGAACTCTCCGACTGGTCCAGTGGGTTAGAAAGCCACAATTATTTTATCCAACCTTGAAACCCAGGAGAAATTCCACAAAACCTGGATTTCAGTTGTCAAATTTAACAATTTTTCCATTTTAGCAAAAAAAGGAATTAATGTTAATTGGGCTTTAAGTTATTAATTACCATTCTGTCTTCTACTGATTAATAATTTCTCCCTTTTCATGCTAATTAATCCGTATTTTAAGCCTTTAATTGTGTTTTTCCAGCTTGGGCACCTCTGCTTTATGCAGAGTCTCTTTGTGGTTGATAAATTCCACATTGCTGCTGTTCCATCCTCAACAATAAATTCCTCTCCCAACTTTTAGCTCACAGACCCCTGAAGGATGCGAGGCCTTAAACTCCTGTTTTTCCAACAGATCACCCACGATCCTTTGGGAATTCCATGGATGAAATTCCTCTCTGTAATTTCCCCCCCCACAAACTTCTACTTCTTTTGGAAGAAACAGCACTTGAGTGGCTCCCACATCTCTTCCCATCCAGAGATGTCCCCGCTCCCAGATTCCCAGCGGGGCCTTACGGATGCACTGGAGCGTTGCGTCGGTCCAGCGGGGCTCGGAGCCGTTCCAGAGGATGCACTGGATGAGGCTGGAGGTGCCGGCTTTCCGTTTGTATCCCGGCTTGCAGGAGTAGCGCAGGCGGGAATTCAGCTCCGTGTGGTTCCCGGCGTCGATGTGAGCGTTGGCCACGGCCTTGGGGCGGCTGCATCGCACTGGAACGGGAACGGGATGGGAAAAAACAATGGAATCACGACAGGGAAATCAGGCAACCTCTGGCTGTGCTGGGGAATTCCCCACTCCTCATCCCTGGAAGTGTCCGTGGATGGGGCTTGGAGCAAACTGGGATAGTGGGAGGTGTCCCTGCCCATGGGAGGACATGGATTGAGGCGATCCTTAAATTCCCTTCCAAGCCAAACCATTCCATGATTATATAAAATCTTGCCAGGAGGTGGATACAGGGATTTGGTGCTGCCCTGGGGCTGGAGAGCCTCATCCAGCCTGCAGGATTGAAGGGACCCTGTGCCTGACACAGGGGATGGAGAAAGGAAAAGCATTCCCAGCATTTTTGGGATCACTTGTGGCAGCTCCTCCAGAAGCTGGAGAAAGGGAAAACTCCACTTCCTGCATGTTTGTGGTCATTTGTAGCAGCTCCTCCAGCTACCAAGGACTTTTTAAGGAGTTCTGTTCCCTTGCAGTGACTGTTCCAGGCCAGCATCCCGCCTCCAGCTCCTGCACTCCAGCTGCACTCCTTGCTCCCATCCTTCTCCGCTCATTTCGCAGCTGGACACGCAAAATTCCAGGTGCTGCTGAGTCCTCCAGCCACTTCCCAGGTTTCTTCCCCTCTGGAAGGTGGCAGCTGAAATCCAAGTGTCCCAGGCAGTGGGACAGTGATGGATTATGAGTTCTGGCTTTGCTTTTCCTCAGAGGAGCTCCCACTTCCCCTTCAACCTCGGGATGAGGTCGGTTCCACATTTCCAGTGAAATTTTCCTTCTTTTCTGGTGCAATGGGAAAGTTTCCTGGATCCAGCGCCTGGATCCCTGTTCTATGGTGTGGGAATGGTTCATCCATTATCCTGGCTGCTGGAAGCTCCCATATCCCAGTGGGAGCTGGCATGGAGAGATGTACAATGGGAATAACACAAAATACAGCCGGGAGGGAGCAATGGATGACCAGGATGGGATGGATGGCCAGGAGGGAGTGATGGATACCTGGGATGGGAGGGACGACCAGGAGGGAGTGATGGATACTTGGGATGGGAGGGACAACCAGGAGGGAGTGATGGATACCTGGGATGGGATGGGATGGATGGCCAGGAGGGAGTGATGGATGGCCAGGATGAGAGGGATGACCAGGAAGGAGTGGTGGATATCTGGAATGGGATGCACAGATGGGATGGATCCATGTAGGGCTAGGATGTGAGGAATGGCCAGGATGGAGCAATGCAGGGCTGGGCTGGGAAGTATGGATAGGATGGAATGGATGCATTGATGCCTGGCACGGATGGAGCAGTGTCCAGCTGGGATGGAGCAGTGTCCAGCTGGGATGGAGCAGTGTCCAGCCAGGAGGGACACAGGGTTGGGCTGGGATCATCGTGGGATGGAGGTGGAAGCACAGTGGGAATGGGAATGCCGTGGCAGTGAGGAGAGGGGCACACAGGGATGGGAATGTGCCAGCAGCCAGCAGGGACAGGAGTGGGATGGGAGCAGGGATGGAGGTGGAAACGGAATGGGACAGGATGGAGATGGACACAGTGGAAATGGGAGCAGGATAGGAATAGAAAAAGTGGGAGTGGGAGCAGGATGGAGATGGGAGCACGATGGGGACAGAAACAGTGGGAATGGGAACACAGTGGGGTTGGAAGCACAGTGGGATGGGGAGCACGATGGGGATGGAAGCGCAGTGGGAATGGGAGCAGGATGGGAATGAAAGCACAGTGGGGAATGGGAGCAGGATGGGGATGGAAGCACAGTGGGGAATGGGAGCAGGATGGGGATGGAAGTGCAGTGGGGAATGGGAGCAGGATGGGGATGGAAGCACAGTGGGATGGGAGCAGGACGGGAAGGGGACGGTGGCCCGGCAGCAGAGGGGACAGGAACACAACGCGCTCCCACAGCACTCAAAACACCCAGAGACAAAAACCTCCATCCTCAAAAACCCTGCCCCAATTCATGGTGCATCCCCAGCACATCCCAGGAGGAATCCCTTCCTTTCCAGTGCCTGGCTGATCCAGGTGGATCCAGGTGTGATCCAGGGACACCCCGAGGAGCTGCAGCCCGAGGACCACACATGTGCTGCCCACAGCAGCTCTTGGCCTCCTGTCAGGACATGAGCAAAATTCCTGGAATCAGCAGCTCTTGGAACTGGGATTTAAGGAAACACCCAGGGATGTTTTGCAACAGCCTCACAAGTCACCAGACCTGAAACTGTGTCTTCAGCAAATGAAAACCCCTCCCAGTGCCAATCCAGCCGCTCCTCCGAAAGGAACACAGTGGGAAATCCAGCTGGAAACATCAAAAATGTCCAGGAAAAACAGGGATGTGTCAGCTCTGTTTACGCCTTCCAGCTTTTAAACCTGCTCTCCTCATCCCAATCCCTCCAAAGAGGGTTTTTTTCCAATGGGTTGAAATCTTCTCTTCCAAAAAATGCCCCATTTGTTCACCAAGATCCCAGCAGCGCCACTCTCCAGGATCACAATCCAGCACCTTGCACCATCCATGGATTTCAGCTTGTTTGATGAGACAAAACACATTCCAAGGGGGAAAAAGGGAGGAAACAGCCCTGGAGATGCAGGATTTAGACTTTTATCCGTCAGCAGGCAGTTGGAATTTCCCATGGATGGGTGATTCCAGGTGCTCAGACTCATCCCATCCTCAGCCAATCTCCCAAAGGAGCTGCAGTGCTGGGAGCCTTTCCTAGGAAAGCCCCTCCAGCTGCCTTATTCCCATCTGCATTCCCTGCATCCTGCTCAGATTAAAAATCCAGGTTGGAATGTGCCCAATCTTATGGATTTTCCCTTTCCATGAATGAAGTTTGAACTTCACTTCTTGTCTTTCTCCACCAGTGACCTCCATCGGTGCCGGTTTTGGAGGATGAGTTCATTCCGGAACGTTGGGAAGCAGAACGTGCCAGCGTCGGGATCATGGCCAGGATGAATCCCAGGCATGGAAATGCTGCCATGTGATGTCATTCCATGTCCAAATCCAGCTTTCCAAGGATGCACAACCACAGCTGGACACTGGAGAATTGCCACTGGGAAAAACTTGGCTGTTCTCTTTAAAAAATCATCAGGAAAAGGCGCAGAGCGGTGGGGTTTTGTTTTCTGCTCAACATTTTAACAGCCATGAGCCAAAAAACAGTGGAGAAAAGAGGAATTTCACAAATCTGGACGCAAGAAAAATCCACGAGAAACACCAAAATCACAGAAATAAATAAAACTTTTCATGTTTTAACATGAAAAACACTTCCAGTTGACCAGCTGGGCCAGGGTTGGAAAGCAGGAGAGGATGGGATACCCAGTGGGAACATGGTGGGATGCAGCAGCAGCACATCCCAAATTATCCATCAACTGAACTAAAAGAGATAAATGTTATTCATTTTCTCTAACACCCCCTAAACTCACGTTTTGTGCCCCAAACAACGATCCTGGTGACCCCACTGCTGCCTGGAATGGTGTCTGGAGGTCTGGGATCGATGGTCAGGGGGGATTGACTTCAGGGAAAGGTATTTTTAGCTTGTTCCTGAGGCTCAGGGCTTGTATCTTCCCAGCACTTGTGACTCTTCTGGCTTATTTTTGTCACCCAGGATATTTTATAGTCCTCACTATTCCTGTCATGTCTTTATAAATAGGGATAAATTAATTTTCCAGTGCTTCAGGAGCTTGGAGAAGAGAGGGCACTGAAGCTGTCCCAAAGCTCTGCACTCCTTTCCAGTCTTATTTCACGGAATCCTTCAGAACTGCCACATTTTCAGTTAATTAAATATTTCCTAATGCTCTTGCTGCTTCCAGGGGCTCCCAGGGAATGAAGCAAGGGCTGGTTCCAATGAGATTTTTCCCAAAGCTGTAGTGTCCAAGAGCAACACAGCTGGGAAAGGGTCAGGAGCAGCTGAGGGAGCTGAGAAAGGGCTGAGCCTGGAGCAAAGGGAGCTCAGGGGGGACCTGGTGGCTCTGCACAAGTCCCTGACAGGAGGGGGCAGCCGGGGGGTCGGGCTCTGCTCCCAGGGAACAGGGACAGGAGGAGAGGGAACGGCCTCAGGCTGGGCCAGGGGAGGCTCAGGGTGGATTTTGGGGAAATTCCTTCCTGGAAAGGGCTGTCCAGCCCTGGCACAGCTGCCCAGGGACATTCCTGGAGGGATTTGGATGTGGGAATGCGGCATTTGGGGACGTGGTCAGCGGTGGCCTCGGCAGCACTGAGTTATTTGTTACACTTGGTGACCTTAAAGGTGTTTTTCAACTGTCAGGATCCAGTGATTCCAGGATGCTTGGCCTTTGGAGAGGCAAGACACGATGTGACAGTCCAGGCTCAGCAGCCATGGAGAACTCCCACTGCCATGGAAAACCCACAGTGATGCAGCTCCCGTGGGTCCATCACACAGGTCCTAAAGCCACCCCCAGCCTCCCTGGACACGGGTAAGGAGGTGGTGTGGGAATGGCAGGAGCGAGGTGGGCACCCAGGGAACACCTGAGCACCCTCGGGGGGGTCCTGAGGCACCCAGGGAGGGATTTGGGAATGCAGGGAGCAGCAAAGCCGCCCTGAGCGGGAGCTCGAGTACCCCAGGGAGCAGCCTGGGCACCCCGGGGATGTCCCCAGGGACAGTGTGGACACCCCCGGGAGCAGCGTGGCCACCCCGAGTGGGAGTTCGGGTACCCCAGGAAGGGGAGCGGGCAGCCCGGGGAGCAGAGCGGGCAGCCCGGGGAGGAGCAGCGGCATCCCAGGAAGCGGAGCGAGCACCTTTGGGACCGGAGCAAACCTTAGGGATGGCACGGACACGCCAGGGATGGTGTGGGCACCTCAGTGGGAACCTGGATACCCCCGGGAGCAGCGCGATTCCCTGCGGAAGTCGAGCTGGCTCCCCAGGGAGCGGAGCGGGTATCCCGGGTGTAGCACCGGCATCCCGGGAAAAGGAGCGAGCTCCTTCGGGATGGATTGGGCATCCCAGGGAGAGCGTGGGCACCCCGAGAGGAGGCTCGGGCACCCCAAGAAGGAGCGTGGGTAACCCAGGAAGCGGAGCCGGCTCGCCAGGGAGCGGAGCGGGGATCCCAGGAAGCGGAGCCGGCTCCTCAGGGAGCGGAGCGGGGATCCCGGGGAGCAGCGCGGGGGTCCCGCGAAGCGGAGCGAGCGCCTTGGGGATGGAGCGGGCACCCCGGGGGAGGTGTAGGGACCCCGGGGAGGGTGTGGGCGCCCCGGGGAAGGAGTGGAAGGTGTAGGAATCCCGGGCACGCGGGCGCTCCGGGGAGAGTTCGGACAAGCCGGCGGCGAGCCGGGGAGCCCGGGGCAGCCCCGCTTACCGGTGTCGGCGGCGGCGCGGAGCAGCAGGAGAGCGACGGTCCCGCAGAGCAGCGGCAGCAGCGGCCGTGCCATGGGGCAGCTCCGGGCTCCAGCGGGCGCTCCAGCGGGAGCTCCGTGGCGTTTCCTCGCCGCTATCGCTGTCCCGGTGCCGCTCGAGTGGTTTCACTTTCACTTTCGAGCCCGGGGCCACCGGGAGGGACGCACCGCCCTGCCGGGATGGGGAGCCGGGGGCAGGGAGGGGATGCGGTGCCCGGGAGGGGCGAGCGGGGGTGGCAGTGCTGGGGGGGAGTCGGAACTCGAGGGGAATTCGGTGCCCGAGGGGAGTCCGGTCCCCGGGGATGCAATACCTGGAAAGGGATGAAGTACAGAGGGATGAAGGGGATCGGTTGCCCGCGGGGATGATGAGATTCCCGGGAGGATGAGACACCTGGGGCATGGAATACCGGGAGGGGCGGAGAACGCAATACTGGGAGGGATGCAATAGCTGGAAGGATGGAATAGCCCGGGAATACAAATCCCGGGGGAGCGGGGAGGGTGTGGAGTTTGATACCCGGAGGAATGCGATTCCCGGGAGTGGGGAGATGCAGTAACCAGGGAGGGGATGCGATATCCACGGGATGTGAGATCCCCTGGGGGGGGAAAGGATGAAATATTTGGGCTCGTGATGCAGAGAGCGCAGTGACCGGGGTGGGGGAGAGGGGGTGGGATATCCCTGGAGAAAGCAGTGCCTGGGGGGATGCGATATCGGGGGTCACTGCGGTGGCCAGGAGGGTCGGGGCACTCTGGGAAGGGGTGCAATATCTCGGGAAGGGGTGCAATTTATTGGGAAAGGATGCAATATCTCGGGAAGGGGTGCAATATCTCGGGAAGGGATGCGATATCCTGGCAGGAGATGAGGCAGCGCCTCCTGCCCAGGGGAGTGTGGTATCCAAGGGAATCGCGGTGTCCCGGGGGAAAGCTGCTCCTCCTTCCTGTGCCTGCCCATGGATCTGGGGGGATTCCATGTCCTTGGGATTCCAGCGCTGGAGCTGGAGCATGCTGGTCACCCCCCACAACCTCGAAAGAGGGAAACACGCTATGATCCAGCCCTGGAAGATGTGCAGAGCTCCCTGTGTCGGGCTCCATCCCGCAGCATTCCCAGGACTGAGATCCCACAGATCCTGCTCACAGCAAATCCTCCCCAGCTCGGCTCCTTGCTCGTGGCCTCTTTGTTTAGGCTCACATGGTTTTACTTTGAGCATCAGCAAATAGCAAAGGGAAAGCAAAGGGCTCTTTGGACGATAACATTTCATGGCCGATAACTAAATCTTCATGAGAGGCAAATGAAATCTCCCTCTGCCGTCCAGGAAAGTCAATTAACCTCAATTAACACCCAAAGTGGAAGAGAGCTGCACTCCTGACAAACCACCTGACCCTGACAAATGTGTCTTAGAGACAGCAACGTGAGCCTGGAGAACAAGGAGGAGACGTCTGAGGGCGGTGCCCAGAAACATTCCAGATGGAAACGCTGCGGGAATTCCACTCCGGCCGAGCGCTGTCCCAGATTCCCGAGGCTGGCCGGCCCAAGGTGGTGGCTGTACTCTGGACGGGCTGGGATCCCATGCAACGAGAGTTATGAAAAGCAATCAGCGGGGCAGGGTTCACTGCAGTTTATGCCAGAGCTGAAGGTGAAATTACCAGGTTTTGGTAAAGAAAATTCAGTCTGGGAAGACTTTGCCTTTCTTCTCAAGAATTCCTTTAAAAGACTTAAAAAATCCAACCATGTCCTGAATTTTCCAGGTGAGGATTTCAGTGCTCCTGCTGCAAACGAGCTCTGCAGCTGCTAATCTTCCAGAAGGTAAGCACAACTGGGTGAGAGATATACTGGTCAAACTGGAGGATTGTGATCCCTGGGAATGGCACATGTTCAACACTTTTCCACAAAAGTCCTCCAGCCTTTCCAGGAAAACTCAGAGCTAGGGAATGTTGAGCAACACACTCAGTGCTGGTAGCTGACCAAGCTCTGGGTGGTGACAAGAGGATGTGAGTTGGGGACAGGAGCTGGCACTGACCAGCAAAGGGACAGGGAGCTGTGGTCCAGCCAAGTGACCAAACACTCGGAGCCACCACAGGATCTGAGCATTCCAGACTTTTCCATGGACTGTGAGGGTGTCAAAACCCAGGGGCCTTTTGCCTCCTGAGAGGCACCAGCTCGAGCTGTTCTTTTATCCTTTAGTTCTTACACTGAGATTAAATTATGTTAAGGATTGAGACATCTGAGGCTTCTCCATGGGAAACCTGGAGTGAGGAAACCTGGTGTGACCCTGTGAGTGTGGGGTGGAGCTGGGAAGGAGCTCCATTCCTTGTCTGTTGTCTGTTTTCCAGTGCTTGGAACACCTGAGAAGCAATTTTTGGGCTGGGTTATCACCAAAGTCTCATCATCACCACCATCAATGGTATTGGCAAAAGCAGGTTTGAATATCAATTTCATAGAAGTATGGAAAGGTTTGGGTGGGAAAGGGATCTTAAAGCCATCTTTTTCTATCCCAGGGACACCTCCCACTGTCCCAGGGTGATCCAAGTCCCGTCCAGCCTGGCCTTGGACACTCCCAGGGATCCAGGGGCAGCCACAGCTTCTCTGGGAATTCCAGCCCAGCTCCTCCCCACCCTCTCCTGGGGCACAGGGGCAGAATCCCCTCCCTCTCCTGCTGCCCACGCTGGGCTCAGCCCAGGGCTGGGGGTTCTGGGCTGGGACAGCTCCAGCCTCACCCCCCAACACCCCAAATTCTTCTCCCAGGGCCCCTCTCCATCCCTGCAGCCCCCAGCCTGGGCCAATCCCTTCTCCATTCCTGCCTGTGTGTGAATGGACTGAAATCCCCTCCAGCAAGTGTGGGATGAACGTTTCCATCTGGGATCTATAATTAAATCGCTGCTGTAATTGGAGCAAACCCTATCAAAGTAAATGTTCAATTAGTCAATGATTAAGTGCTGTTAAACCCTTTTGCACCCTCTTCACCACCAGTCTCCATAGAAATGATCCTAAATTGATTCTGACCTGGTGCTCATTTCATCCACATAATAAATTATGGAGTGGACCTTGCCAGGGACACGGAATGTTGGAGAGAGTCCAGAGGAGGTCACCAGGATGATCAGAGGGATGGAGCAGCTCTGCTCTGGAGCCAGGCTAGGAGAGCTGGGAATGTTCCCCTGGAGAGGAGAAGCTCTAGGGAGAGCTCAGAGCCCCTGGCAGGGCCTGAAGGGGCTCCAGGAGAGCTGGAGAGGGACTGGGGACAAGGCCTGGAGGGACAGGACACAGGGAATGGCTTCCACTGCCAGAGGGCAGGGCTGGATGGGAGATTGGGAAGGGATTCCTGGCTGGAATGGAATTCCCAGAGGAGCTGTGGCTGCCCCTGGATCCCTGGGAGAGTCCAAGGCCAGGCTGGATGGGGCTTGGAGCACCCTGGGATGGTGGGAGGTGTCCCTGCCATGGCAGGGCTGGCACTGGATGATCCTTAAGGTCCTTTCCAAGTCATTTTGTGATTCCAGGATTTCCTGTAAGTCACCAGATTTCCACCCTGGCCACAACCCAAACTGGGAATTGCTGGAGGTTTTTTCCCAAAGCTCTGCTAACAATGGTACTTTTCCTCTCTGATTCCAGGAAATGATATTCCAAGGCATTCAGGGACTAAGGGATTATCCTTGTTCCTCATCTCAATCAGGGAATTGTGGCTCCTGATATGGACAATTTCTCCCCCTTTTCCATGCACCAGTTCCTGGTCTGGTCAAGGGACACTTCAGCATCCAGGTGGGAATTCCTGAGGCCCCAGAGAAGGTCCAAGGAAGGGGAAGCCAGGGGGCTTCCACAAGTGGAAGTGGTTGAGGAGTTCCAGGATTCTCCTCATGGAAGGGTCCTGTGGTTGGCTGTGAGTCCTGAACTGGAGATTTTGGGAAAGAAAAGCTGGATTTTAAGCCAGGACTGAGTTGAAAGAGAGACAAACTGCTGGTTTCAAGATGGATCCATCTCCTTCCAGAGCAAAAATATTCCTTTGGATTCATTTTCCAGCAAACAGAAGCCAAAATTCTGCCTCAAGGAGCAGAATGGTCCAAACCCCAGAAATTAATCAGCTTTTGTTTTCCTTTGAGGATTTCACCAGGAAATAATTAATTTCTTATCAATTCCTACTTTCTTCCTGCACTGAGCACATTAAATCTGCTCAGGATGAGAGCTGATCCCCCCAGGAATATTTGGGATTGTGGTTCATCCCTGTAATTCCATGTGCCCAGTGGTTCCAAGAAACAATTTGTAAAGCTCAGGTTGGCAGCCTGAGATGATTTGCCATCAAGTTAATTACTTTCATTTTAATTACCTACTGGTAATCAAGCAAGGAGCAGTCACTGGGTCTGGGTTCTGTCCCAAAGCAGCGCTGCCCATTGTGCTTGGAGAAACCTGGAAAAGTCAAAATATGGCCCTGGAAATTCAGAGGGATGGAGGCTTTTCCTTCTCCAGGAAGAAATTCCAGTGGTAACATTTTGTGTTATGGGAATTTTGAAATTATGGAGCCTCTGTAATGGAAGGAGAAGGAGAAGGAGGAGGAGGAGGAGGAAGAGAAGG
>VZRX01004545.1:0-25806 GCA_013398075.1 Notiomystis cincta | reverse complement strand
GTTGAGAGCAAACCCTCCCTCCTGTGCTACTAGTAGAGGAAAAAAAGTTTCCAGCTGGGTAAAAATCTGTAAACATTCTGGCTGCAAGGTCAAGTGAGCTGCTTTGGAGAGTCCTCCTGGCTGCAGTTTAAAGGTACAAAAAAACCCACAACTTCAAGCAGGCGATGGGGAATACAGGACTGTCACAGAATCACCCCAAGACAGTGTTAAAAAGCAATCTGAACAACCATTCATCCTGTCATGTGACCTCAAACATAGGCAAGACTTTTCTTACTGAGTCTGGAAATCTTTAAGACCAAGTATTGAACAAAATTCAATGGGAAAAGAGGTGGAAAGACAGCTTGGGCTGCAGAATTGATTGTTCTGGCTTTTCTGTTGTCTAGAAGATAAGGTGAAAAAAAATGCAGTAGAACTAATCTCTTGGACATCAAAAAATGTTAGCCACTGTCCATAAGCTGGGGAAAAAATCCCATCTGTATTTAGAGAGGTGTGAAAGAACCATATGACATGTAAAAGCCAATGGAAAGGAAAGCAATAGTCATGAGGATGAAACTTTCTCTAGCTTCAGCACTTCCCTGTTAATGAGTAATATGTCTTGAAGTGGATTCATTTTAATATTTTCACTAGGACCTTGATTAAAAAAGTTTGGGGTATGTGATTAAACTAACAAAATTTGGATATGGAGAAGCTGAATGGCCTTGACAGTCTGGGGGAACAAAAAGAATGGGTGAGATTTAGTAGTGCAGTGTGTAAGACATTTAGCGTTTGGGATTAAATAAGATTTTTGTCTCTAAATTGGACCTCATCAGCTAGAGGTGACAAAAAATAAAATGGATCGAGGATGCCTATGATCCATAGCATGATGGGAAAGTCTAATACAATCCCACAGTCTGCCAGAACAGAAAAGGGGGACAGTTGTAGCAGAAAAGCAAATCCTGATACCACTGTATCCTAATATTGTGTCCCCTAAGTCACCTGAAATATTGATGGCTCATGTTTGGAAGAGTAACTCAGGCTGGAGCACAAGTGAGGAAAGGCAACCAGTGTGATCAAAGATGTGATGTGCTAGCATGATATGTGGGAATGTGGGATCATGGAGCAAGCCTTCCCCAAGAAACAGTAAAGGCAAGACATCTGCTGGCTCATTAGATGGATTTTGATACACTTACGAATGTGATTATGATATATCTGCCTGCAAAAGCAGGCAACAGACTTGATCTCTCAAATTCTGCTTCAGCAATGTGTTTCTAGGCAACCCAGCAGACAGGGATGGAAGAGGCCACTGTTTATTGTTATTGGAGCACAATCAAAGGCAGAGCCTAAATGGACCCTTATTTGACAGAGAAATGTTCCAAAGGTATGAAAGTCCACAAACCTCTCACCACAGACATAGGTCATCACCACATATTACCATCACAGACAGTGAAGCTGTAGCCATGAGACACTGAGTGATCCTACATGCAGCTGAAGGCTGTAGAGTTGTCAACGTCTTCTCCTTTTATGTTTGTTTCTGATTCTTCAAAATGAAAAGTTCAAACAGACTGGTATCTTAGCCAGCAAAAGAAAAAAAAAACCAAAAAAATACCCAAAGAGCAACCTCCTCTGAGGATGTGTCAGAACTTTAAATGATAAACCAAAGTGGAACAAGAGCATAAATACTTAAACTATGTTTGAACTACAGCCAAGCAATGTTCCCCTATATGTAAGCACAGGTTGTGCTGTACCAGGATTTCAGCATTTTGTGTTCAGTAGGTGTCAGTGTTGCTGAATCTTATAAATCATAATAATGCTTTCATAAAGTTAAACTGCTAATGAATGCAACTTCAGAATGATAGGAACTATTTGGCATTTCCATGTGCTCTTGGAAGTAAGTTTTTATGGCTACTGCCCAAGATCACAGGCATTAAAAAACAGGTTTAGTGGATGTCATGACCATCCAGTTAAAAATCTTTAGGGGTTACTAGTACAAAACATATGAATGAGGAGCCCAGCTTTTTGCTTTCCAATACATGTGGAAAGTTCCAAGCAGAGCAAGTAACTAACAATAGCATTAGATCATCCCTTTTTTCAGGCAAGAAGACTAGAGGCAAAGCTGCTGTACACTACCATCTTTCCTTCTCCATCTCACCCAGCCATTTATCCAATTCAGGACTATGAGTTTTCAAGTTTTTGTTCCTCAAATAGTACAATTAATTGATTTTGTTACCTCTTCTTTTTTGGTCTCTGCTTATCTTTTCCAGAAAATTGCTGGTCAAGATTATATAGCTTCATTTTTCAAAGAACTCTGAAAGACTTCTCATGGTGACTTTACTATTAGTGTAATAAAAGTGGATAGAAACATTTGAGAAAGTTCAAAAATTCATATACAAAATTTGGGGTCAGTAATTTTAAGGAACTGCCATCTGCAGTCTAAGGAATTGGAATAAAGAATTAAATTCAAGAGGAAAAAAATAACTAATGATGGTTGCTATAGATTTAGATTTTTCAGATGATCAATATTCCCTTAAAAGGAAAGTTCTTTTCATGCTTGAAGCAATGCAGAGCACATATTGCAGCATGGAAACTCCAACCTTCAGCATGGGATTGAATAACTGTAGTAGGAATCATAGGATCTGTGTCTGACACAGCCATAACTAAACAGTCTGTGAAATAAAGGGATTGGAATATAAAAGACAAGAAACAGGCAATTCTTATTCTCTCTTTTGGACCTTAGATTTATCACAAATGCCACTGGCACCGTTGGCCTGGTGTGCTTTGCTTGGGGCAGTGGCACCTTTTCTTCTAGCCATTCCTGCCAGCAAACTGCTCTGCACTCCATTATGTTGATTCTTAAATCCCAGTAATAAGCAAGTCTGGAGAAGAAAATGTTGACCCAATTTGTGTCCTTTACAGTAATAATTATCAGTATTATGCCTCCCTGTCGAGCAACATCCTCTTTAGAGTCACTCTTTTTGAGTAGTAAAAGCAAAGCTTTTCTCTGGCATCATTAAGTAGACTTCATAACCTACTTCTTCTTTCCTTAAGAAGTACTGGTATGTAGTTTTGATTGAATCTTGTGTTTTTCCTGGGCTCCCTCTGTGTGCTTTTTTTCCTTAGCTAGGATATTTCCACACATGTCTGCTTTTCTCATCACTTTGCTTTCTTCTCCATTCCCTTTATGATGCCTCTCTCCCAGAAAAACATTTTAATATCTTTAAGGGATGTCCTCTTTAGGATGTCTTGAAAACTACGTTTCCCCATTAATTTGTAGCATCTGTACTTCATGTTTCTAACAATCCATCTTTGCCAGCACGGGGGTTGACCAAGCTCATCACAACACAATAAAATAAATTAGCAAAGGCCACCACACTTCTGTTTTGTAAGCACAGTGTGGTTGGCAGGCTCTAAACAACAAACACATGTTCTCCTGCTAGCTTTTATGTGTATTCATTAAACTCATCATACCTACACCAGAAACTAGCTGGCACTCTTGTCCTGCTTTGCTATGCATTCTTGCTTGTGTCTTACCCATTTGGATATTTTTAAGGCCTGTGTAATTCTACAAGATGTTTATCACATGCCTCCTGGACATGTGATACATGTGCCAGAACTCTTTCTTATCACATCATTACCTGTGACAGTGCAATGCCATGGAGAAAAAATTAATGCTGGTAATATATAACTTATTTTTGGAGGGAAATACCTTCAATTAAAGAAGAGACAGCACCTGGCTGAAGTGAATAAAAAAAGGGTAATTATTCTGAGGCTGGAGAATGTAGACAGAATTCAGCCTTCATTGTGGGCCACCTTGGGTCCCAGATGAATAAAAAGTCAATGAATTAGTGACAAAACTGCATACTGCACAGATCCATAAAATCAGGTATGTGACTGTGTCCTTGCTTGGTCTAAAAACTACTAAAATTTGGATTAAGTATATCACTGGAGTTCTGTTAGAATACTTTGATGCACATGAATTAACAAAGACAAGCATGTTGACAGCAAAGATTTATTACCAAAGTATGTTGAGCCTTTACAGCTTTGATAGTTGTTTCTTTTTTTTTCCCCAAGCCTTTTAAAAATATCTATCCTTTTCAAAATGCTAGATTGAAAAGACTTAAAACTTTAGGAAGTGTACAAACTTTTCTTTACAAGCCATTTCTTTTGCTCTTCTTCCTGCATAAATCTTGAATTGGAGAATGAGAGAATGGTCTGTTTTGGAAGGGACCTTCAAGATCATCTTTTTCCAATCCCCCTGCCATAGGTAGGAACATCTCCCACCAGATCAAGTTGCTCAAAGTCCCATCCTACCTGGCCTTGAATACTTCCAGGGATGAGGCATCCACAGCTTCTCTGGGCAACCTGTTCCACTGTTTTACCACCTTCACAGAAAATAATTCCTTCCTAATATCTAATCTAAACCTACTCTCTGCCAGTTTGATGGCATTCCCTCTTTTCCTATCACTCTGTGCATCTATAAAAAGTCCCTCTCCAGCTCTCTTGCAGGTTCCCTTCAGGTACTGGCAGGGGCTCTATGGTCTCTCTGGAGCCTTCTCTTCTTTAGGCTGAACAACCCCAACTCTCTCAGCCTGTCTTTATAAGAGAGATTCTCCAGCCCTCTGATCATCCTTGTAGCCTCCTCTGGACTTAACCCACCAGGTCTATGCCCTTCTTATCTTGGGGACTCCAGAATTGGATACAGTACTCCAGATGAGATCTCACCAGAGTGGAGCAGAGGGGCAGAATCCCCTCCTTGCCCTGCTGGCTATGCTGCTTTAGATANCTTTGATAGTTGTTTCTTTTTTTTTCCCCAAGCCTTTTAAAAATATCTATCCTTTTCAAAATGCTAGATTGAAAAGACTTAAAACTTTAGGAAGTGTACAAACTTTTCTTTACAAGCCATTTCTTTTGCTCTTCTTCCTGCATAAATCTTGAATTGGAGAATGAGAGAATGGTCTGTTTTGGAAGGGACCTTCAAGATCATCTTTTTCCAATCCCCCTGCCATAGGTAGGAACATCTCCCACCAGATCAAGTTGCTCAAAGTCCCATCCTACCTGGCCTTGAATACTTCCAGGGATGAGGCATCCACAGCTTCTCTGGGCAACCTGTTCCACTGTTTTACCACCTTCACAGAAAATAATTCCTTCCTAATATCTAATCTAAACCTACTCTCTGCCAGTTTGATGGCATTCCCTCTTTTCCTATCACTCTGTGCATCTATAAAAAGTCCCTCTCCAGCTCTCTTGCAGGTTCCCTTCAGGTACTGGCAGGGGCTCTATGGTCTCTCTGGAGCCTTCTCTTCTTTAGGCTGAACAACCCCAACTCTCTCAGCCTGTCTTTATAAGAGAGATTCTCCAGCCCTCTGATCATCCTTGTAGCCTCCTCTGGACTTAACCCACCAGGTCTATGCCCTTCTTATCTTGGGGACTCCAGAATTGGATACAGTACTCCAGATGAGATCTCACCAGAGTGGAGCAGAGGGGCAGAATCCCCTCCTTGCCCTGCTGGCTATGCTGCTTTAGATACAGCCCAGGATATGTTTGGCTTTCTGGGCTGCAAAGGCACATGGCCAGCTCACGGTAAGCTTCTTGTCCACCAACATCCAAAGGCCTCCTCAGGGCTGCTCTCAATCCATTTTCTGCCCAGCCTGTATTTGTGCTAGGGAATGCCCCAACTTCCATGAACTTGTAAAAAGTCTTTGATAAGAAGAGAATTGCTTCCAAAGACTTCCTCAAAAGTGGTGAAAAAGATAATTGTGTAATGCAAGGGCACCTGTTCAGCATCATATTGGTTAATATTGAGAGCGTATTTACATATTCAAACTGACACAGTGAAGTTGCCTGAAACATAAGTCAGAGATCACTCCATAGATTGAAGTCACAAATATTGCTCAATAAATGCCAATTAGCACCTTAGGCTAGACCCCTCCAAAGCAGTTGTCACCTTTGACACTATACAATGCTCACAGTGACAAAGTCCCAATATTTTCTAACATTTTAAATAGTTCATAATGCCACCAGCTCACATTTATGACAATTATTATTTGATGAGCTCTCATTTCTATTCAGCAAGGCAAAGGGCAAGGTTGTGAGAATGGTTAAAACATAGAAGAGACAAAAAAAACCCCAACAAACCACAAACACTTTTACTTCCATCTTGTGCATTCTTCCCTTGAGGCCAGACAGAGAGCCAGAGTTTAATGTGACAACACCAGACCTCAGACCTAGCAGGATTTTCCCCAGTTAGCTTTTGTGGGCAAGGTCTCTGTGAATGCATTTGTCCCTGGACTGTATATTGCAGGAAATGCAGACAACACTCTGAACTACCAGCACAGATGCACCTTGCAGATAAAGGTGAAATGGAACTCCATGAACAGCCCCTGATATTCCAGATGAGGGGCACCTTCATGGCATGGTTGGAAAAGATAGGGCTAGTGCACATCATATTGCTCTAAGCTTCAATTTTATTTACCTGTTTTTGTGTCATCACACCTTGGAGTAGTGGGAAGCAGTCCTTTGTTTGTTGACAACAATTTATGTAAAGGCAGTTTCCCTTAATGTTTGTCCAGACCTTTAGCTCAACAGTGGGGAATCTAATTTATTGCAAAACAAAAAGAGAACAAAGTAGAAGGTGACTGTAAAACCAAAATTATTGGCAGGGGACAGTCTTGTATCTGAAAGTACTCAGACTTTTTAAGGTACAAAATTTCAGGCTGTGTCAGTGTCTTTCCAGTAAAACAAAACTGCATTATACTTTTTTCTGGGAAATAAAAAACCCAAAAATAGCTTTCATGGACTACTGTCCTGACAGGATGAATCAGAGACCCTTCAGGAGAGCTTTGCACAGAGCACATGCTCTCTAAATGAGCAAGGTGAAGTTAAATGGATCCAAAACCTGCATGGACACAGAAGTGACAGTGCTGCAATAAAGGAACTGCATCTCGTAACATGTGACCCCTGCTCTTTTTTAAAGCCCACATCTCTTTGTTTTGATGATACAGGAGGACCTTTCAGGCTGCCCATGGTCATAAGGCACATGAAGAAACTGCAGGAGATGCAAACATATTCTTGTGAGTGGCTAAAGAGAGAGCTCTGCAGTTGTTTCAATGACACTTTAGGACAGAAAAAGCACTTTGCTGTGCAGTCCAGTGCAGCCAGTGTGCTGTGCCCAGAGTGTGAAACATCTGCCAAATAAACCAGAACACTTCAGAAGGGCCAGGGTGCAAGTCCACACCTGAACAAGCACCTTCAAATCAAGCAGGTATGAAATAGAGCAAAGCTCTGCAGTGGAGATTGAGGAAGTGGAGGTGCTCACCTGCAGTCAGTCACTCCATTTTCCCTTGGGAAGAAGTAGCTAACAGATGGGAGAGCTTTCCCAGCTGCCTGGGAACACCCTCACAACGAAAAGACAAAGAGGTGAATTTTTTGGGTCCCCATCTCTCCTCTACTCCAAGGTATGTTTAAGAGTATCCCAGTGAAGGTGGCTTGCCCTGTGCCATTTCACAGAAGGAAATTGTGAACATTTCTGCAATGACTTATGGCAGGGCTGCACTTTAGGAAGCTGCTGATATTTTGGGCGTTTCTCCTCAGCTGAGGACCCATAACTGAGTGGGAGTGTGGACCAAATTGGTGTGAATTAATGCAAGAGAGATCAGTGCTCATTAGGTATGTTGGCAGATTCTCTGTGAGTAAGCTTAGGGTTCAGAGATCAGTTGTACAGACATGGTGTTTTACAAGTGTGGGATGTTGTCAGTGAGGCTCTAACAAAACTCCCTGCAAGACATGCTTATAGAACCCTTAAAAGCCATTGAGGATATGTTGCCGATGGGGATGGGGACAATTTTTTGTATAATATCATAAACTTTGAGGAGAAGAGGGTAGTCTCACCTTTATTTTCTTTTTAAATTGAGCTTGACAAAAATCTTAATTTATTTTATAAATATGTATGTAATTGGTGGCATGGCAGACTGCCATGTGCTGTTTTACCTTGAGTGCTGATAACAAAAAGCATGTTACAGAGGAGATTAACATTATCTTTCCAGGAAAGAATAGTACTAGATTTTTTGTGTTCAAAGTCTGTATCCATGGCAATATCTGTGGCAGATGGCTCAGAATCTCACAGTTTTCATGCCATAGTGGCCAAAAAGTGTCCTCAAGACTGCAGGTCTTCTCATACATAAGAAGGTTTGCTCCTTCTCTTCCTGGCAACAAAGCCCTGCTTCATTAACTTTTTGATTGTTTAGTTTTCCACTGTGGAGGAGGCTATGGGAAGGGGTTAGAAATGAGTAGCTGCTGTCATCTAAACACAAAAGTCTAACTGAGATAAATCACTGATATGCACTTCTGGTTAGGGTCATTTAAAGGATGATTCAGGAGCTCCTGATCTTGGCTGCTGCACAGGTAAAAGTCTGCATTAGGTGGACTTTTGACTCACTCTATCCCAATATCATTCAGAATCTTTAATATGAAAAACCCTATTATTTAATAAGCCAAGTAATGATAATGCCATAGGGGCTTCATGGTGTCACCACTAAACACATTCACATTCAAGACAGTGGGACCACAGCTACTTCTTCCATGTTTAACAAAACACCAAGAAACATACTGGTAAGTGTGGCAATGTCTCATCAAGCATTTTAGGCTTGATGAGAAGCCTACTTCTGAAGTGAAACTCTCCACCCTCACTTACCATGACCTGCTTGTTGGGAGTGGTTTTAGGTTGCACAAAGCAGGCACCTCTCATGTGACTAAAACTCAGAAGTGTCACTCCTGCAGCACTGCAGGAGCTATGGTGTTCAGGCCATGGGAACAGACTGTAAATGGTTTGCACTAAACCCTTCACCCCACAGAGGTATGAAGTGTTAGCACCAACTTTCTCTATATAGATCTGCTCCTTGCTAATACAGAGTCTCTCTGTCACCTCTGTGGTTCTGGGACCAACGACATTCAAGTAATTACAAATCCTTTTCACTTGCCTGAGGTCTGGATCAAGCACCATATTCACAGCCTCCTGTAAGTAGGCTCTTTGAGTGACTTTGGAATACATATAGTGGGTTGAGAAGAGAGGACATAATTGCTGAAGCCTGAAAGGCTAGATCCATCAATATTTCAAAAGCTTTCTTTACCTTAAGATCAGCTATCTGCTCAAATGGCTACCTGAGATCTGTTGAATGAGAACTCATAAATCACATAGAAGCAGGAAACTTTTTCCTGACAGCTGATCTGCTATGCTTTGGAGCACGAGTATGAGAAGGCCTCTAACATATATCTGCCAGTATAACTTGGCAGACCATCCAGAGATGCTTTCAGTGAAAGGACTGCCATGCTAACTGCAATCAATTTAGAGTGATACACAGCAAATGAATGTGTTTACCTTTGTCATTTTTGGCACAGGCATAAACTTTTTGTTGAATGCATTCAGTATAATTGTATAATGGCATATAACATGCAGTTTCAATGACTTATTAGAAGTAATCCTAGTTCTATTTTTTTTCCTTAAAAACAGATATAATGTTGTAGCTTTAAAGTAAAAGTCACCTGCAAGTTACTTGCTCTGTTGTGGATGTGTGATGAAAATTCTGAGTGCCTCAGATATTGAATGTTGGGAGCTGTGAGATTTCATTTTACTCACTGACGATTGGATGCAAATGTGAGTCAAAGCAACTGACACAGTATTGCTCATATCTCACATGCCATGGCTGGAAAAGTGTCATAAAAATGAATCACCTCTGCCCTGACATTATTCATGTTGTCTATAATATCCACGCATACAAAAAATAAAATCAAAATACACGGAAAGTGAAACCGAGTGAAAAGGCCACATTTCCACTGCTCTGGACTGCTTCTCTCTAATGCCAGTATGCAAGAAACTCCTAATAAATGTGATAGGGATTACATGAGCCCTCAGGGGACTTTTTATGAAGACTTTCCTTAAGTTGAACTCATGCTAATGTTCCATGTAATTTTCATCCATGTGCATCTGGAATGACCTTCATTCCCCAGCAGGAGGTTTTAGCAGTAGAAAGGGAATAAAGACTGCCCATGGACAGCTGAAGTTAAAATACTTCACATGGCCTAAGGTAATGCTCCATCCCATGTTTGGATAGGTGTGATTGAAAGTACATGATGGAGCCTGATAAAGGACAATTTTCAGAGGAGGGTCTATTTTATACCGGTGAAGTATTTTAACTCTTCCAGGGGTGGCTGATGACTTGTGCTGAGTTTCTTCTCCAACTCACCCTAGGGAGGGGTATGTTTTTTCATGATTACAATGAGTGCATAGAGCTAGACATCCCTAGGTCAAGGACACCCTTTGCAAGCAGGCATTACCCTCTGTATTCCATAGTTAAAGGAAGTTGCACTGCAGAAATGGGGAGGCTTGGGAAAAGGAAAAGCTCGTGGGGCAAGGAATGTGCTGGTGAAACTCACCCATCCCTGATACAAATACACTGTCATTTATAACAGTGGAACTCCTCTTAAAGGAGACCACTAAATATAAAATAACTTGTCTGCCTTGTTTTTCAGCAGAATTCTTGGCTGATCAGTTCACGTAGACACTACACTTACTCAAGAGATTACTTCATGCCTAGAGGCACAAAGCTGCTCTGTGTGCCTTTCTGAGCCCTCAGACAAAATGTTCCTGAAATGCCACTTGTGCCATGGTTGCAAAGCTGAGTCTCCCACAGCTGGCAGCAGCTCTGCCAGCTGCGGGTGGATGGGATAACAAAGAGACTTGCTTCTGAGTCTGGAACCAAACTGCTCAATTACCCTTTCTTCTTTTGTCTTGTGGCTGGATACCCACTGGTTTGCTCAGCATTGCTTGGAACCTGGATGGTTTAAGCCTGTGGCATAGCTTTTCAAGTTTCAATAACATCAATTTGGTGTGTCAAATCCCACCTTTCAGAGACTTCCTTCTGTGCTGGAGGACACTGTTCTGTGTGCTGACATGCATAAATATTACTGTTCATTTCACTGCTGGTAGTTTTAAATGCATTTCTTTAGTCCTGCAAACAAACTTTGCCACACTATAACCAGAAATGGTTGAAGTGCTCCAATTTGGAGATACATTTATGCTTTCCTCAACTGTATGCAGCCTACGTACAACAGAAGACCAATCTGTAGTGTCACTGAAACAACAGACCACATATCTGCTCTTCCATATTATTATAACTTTTTGAACAAGCTGACAGATTTTTTGTTGTGAATTCTGGGTTTATGGCAGCTAGTCCAAGCACTATCAGTCACAGCATATAGCCTAATGCACCCTCCCTCTACAAAAACCTACTGCATCACTATCAGTTTCAAGCTTTGGCTGCCTAATAGTTTTCTCTCCTAAACTATCAGCATTTTTGCAATCAACTGACCACTGTACATTGGTAGCCATTCAAATATTACATCAGAGCCCTTAAAGGTCAGTTCCAACACTAAGTGAACAACCTTGTCACACACGAGCTCTTGGTGTAACTTGACCTTCCTGTGGTAAACTTCACTGAGTACTGAAAAGCCTACTCAGGCATGCATTGTTAATTCATTAAAGAAATATAATATTTTAAATAATTTAAAATCCTATTTTACAGCTCTGAATCTGGTGTTTCTCTGCAAATAGTGTCATACTGGATTTTTTTCTTCTAATGTTTAGGATGTTAATAACAAAATTTCTTCTCTTGTTAACTGTCATCAAATTGTAATGGGCTCAGGCTTTCTAAATGCTTAACAGTTATGATAATTGTGGTGAATGCAGTCCATCTTCTTCATGTACATTTTTAATGCCAGTAGAGTAGATTCCTTTATGATAACAGAAATTACTATAATGCTAGCTGAAAATGAATACATTTTTGCTATAGTATATGTGCTAATACATTCCTAAAATTAAATTGCAAGCATTTCAGTCTTTAAAAAACTTTTCAAAGATAGAAATATACTGGATAATACAGTATCTCTTATGCATTATAGCATACTAAAAATGCTTAAGCAGTCATACTGCTCAATAAACTGAATTTACTAGCCTTACAGAAAAGCACTACAGAGTTTAATAGAAAAAGGTAACTTTTTTTTTACATGCTTTTGGTCCTTTCCATGTGATGTAGCAAAGAATGAATGCTTGTGGGAGGATGGCTCATAGCTACAGATAGGATAGAACAGTGCCTGGAGTTTAACTCAGCAAAGCATTTAAGCATGTGCTTGTACTGAAGTGAGAGTGGTCCCACTGAGCTTGAATGGGAGATACAGATGTGCCCATTTCCCATTGACCTTCAGGAGAGAGGGCTGTGATATGCAGTACTTCCCACGCAGCAAAACTTGGAGAATAAGATATTCTGGCACTGTGATAGGTTCAATGTAAAAAATTGGGATTTTGGAAGTTGTAGATTTTCTACTGTCCCATCGTGTAGCTTTAATTTCCAAGCTCTCTGAAGTTAGGCTGGTTCTCTTTCCTTGCATCAGCTGCTCAGGGAGCAATCCTGGCTCAGTAGGGCTGTCTGTGACATTCCTCTCCACCTGCATCATACAAAAGCAGAATATTTAGGTTGGCCTGGTCCAATCTCTGGCTTCAAGCAGGGCCAGCTTCAGAGTCAGATCAGATTGCTGAAGAATAAACACAAAATGTAAAATCAAGCTGACAGTGTTTTTATTTCACAGTAGGCAGTGCAAAAGGAAGGCCATTGCTGGTGCTCATTCTCAGATAACTGGAGACTTGCAGGCAGGCTGAAAATGGTGGAGCCAACAGTTCACAGTTATGGTTGTGGGTTACTAAAGCCTAAGCTTCAAAGGCTAAGTCTTTTTCAACAGGAGGCTTTTTTTTTTTTTCCCTAAGGAAAACTTGCAGCTATGTTTAAAAACAGTGTTTAGTGGGAGGGGTTTTGCCACAATTAATTGATAGAAAAATGTACTTCAGCGAAGGCCACCTTCCTCTCAGACAACTGAATCCTCTGTGGAAGTTTCTCTGTGTGTGTGAATGGCTGCAGCCTGGCTGTCCTCAAGGTGTGTTAAAACACTGGCTGGCTATACAAACACATATTGAAGGTGAAGAATAGAGGAAAAGTCTAACCTTGCCTTTTTAGGTGTTTCTCTGTCTTCTCTCACCTTACAGTTCTTCCCATATGCACAACAACAAGAGCTTGGATGTCATCATGCAAAGTGCCAAAGTGCCTATCCTTTGTGGAGTTTCACCTTGGCTGCCTTTTGAGGCAGCTTCCCAGCCACTTGGAGCCAGGCAAACTGAACAGTGGGGTGACCCCAGGAGCCCCACTGAAGGTCTGAGAGAAAGGACGTGCTGAAAATGCTGTGCTGTGGGAAATATCTCTTTCAAGAGATCCATGCTCACTGGTGCAAGGAACAAGCCTTCCTGCTTAATTATGGGCCCCAGTGCAGGAGGCAGGAGAAGGAGAAGAGAAATACATTTTATTCAGGAAAAGCGCTGGACAAGTCAATACGAGCAGAAATATTCATGCACGAATGTTTTCTTTCTCTGGAGCTGACCCAGTGTAGAAGTCTGCCTTCACAAGCTTCTGTAGAAGCTCTATTGATTAACTTGCTAAAATGCAGGCTTAGCAATATTAAAATGATAGAACACTGTGGTTTACTTATGGGAAAAAAATTAACTTCTACAACTTGTGAAGGGCCACAGCCAGGTGGGAGCGAAGGAAGGACGGAAGCAGCTGCCTTGCTCAATGGGACAGTGAAGGGGAGGAAGGAGAAGATCTGGAGCAGGGGGAGGATTTTTGAAGCAGCCATCACAAGGGAAATTATGCTCTTTTGACTCACTAATTCCACAAATTATTTTACTTTTTCTCTGGCTGACTTCCTGATCTGATCAGCCTAGCGGTGTTTAGCCTCAGGCTTGAAATTAAGTGCAGTTGCTTAAGTGCTTTTCTGAATTACATCAGCACAAGGGCTGATCCCAAGTCCATTGAAGTCAACAGAAAGGTCTCAATTCAGCCCTGATGAAGCCCCAGCAGAGATGATTAGTAGCCTTAATGGATGCTGCTACCCAAACACACAATGTTTTGGCTTGTGTCCTTAATCATAATGCTGAAACTCTTATTCACAGTGGGGAAAACGGTAAACCCAAGACTTCATCCTGTATTTTAGGCATTCATCTTGTATCAGTTACTGAGAAAGATAATGCATTTTGATAGAAATTCTTCAGAATGGTTTTTTAAAGATTTTTTTCCTAAGGAACACAGATTACTATGTGCTTATCTGGCAGCATAGCTTGTGTGTAGAAGCCAAAAATAATTGTATTGACTCTTCCTGGCTCCCCTTTAGAAACAAAAAGCAGCAACCCATTGTCTGTTTTTTCTCAGAAGTGAGGGAGAAAAGTTTTCAAGATGAGGAATCTGGTATGCACCAGAACACTGCTGCTCACAGCTAACAAATACAGGATTCCTGCTTTTCAGTTTTGGTTTCAGGAGAAACTGGTTTTAGAATTGCCTTGTTTAAATGGGCCCATTGTGGTAAATACAGCATAGATAGCAAGATCTCATAATATTTTAATTTGCCCAACCCTGCAACAGGTAGTGTAGATAACAGTCTAGGATTATATGTGAAGCAAGTGTATCTCAGTAACTTTATTTTGCCACAGTTTCAATTATTTTTAGAGCAAACAGTTGTCTTATTTCTGCTTCCTAGCTGATACATTTATGCTAAGTACTCTGAGAAAACAGAAGTCTCTATGAGAGCTTTTCTAAGATGCCAAATATCTGTAGTGTTTGTAAATATCCTTACTGTATAAGAATATAGATATACTGAAGATTTCTGCATGGGAATGGAGATGGCTCTTAAATGATTAGCCAGGGCACGGAGATGTGCCAGCAAGAAAGCCCATTCCTGATTTCCTTGCTTGCAAAGAAGGTCTGTCAATTAGCCAGTGCAATGGAGCTGTGCAAAAATACTCTTGTCAACGTAAGCTGCTGCTAATTACTAAGCTGCTTTCAGAGGCAGGTTTTTAAACATTCAAAATCCATAGCAAATATGGTGTTCCTGCTCCAAGCCTTCTCCTTATCCTTCCTCTCCACTGCTCTCTCTGCAAGGGGAACTACTTTCATGTTTTATTTATTTGTCAAAGAGCTTTGCAGTAATGGTTTCTTTAAGTCCCCTCGATGCTGACATCTTTGCATCCCTTCAAAATAGAGCAGAAAAATGATAGTGTCCTCCTGGTGCTGGGGCTCAGCATGAAATTCCTGTCACAGTGTTTGTAGTTGCAGCATTTCTCTGAGCTTAGGGATATTAGCTGGCTGGAGATTTCCTCTCTTAACAGAATTTTTAATTTTGGTTCGATGCAGAGGTATGCAGACAAGGAGCCCCACTGGAGTCTGCATGGTGAGGAGGGGCCAGCTCAAATTCTAGTCTACCTCAGCTGCTGCCACCACAAATTCTCAAGAACTATTCCCTTGTTGGTAGAAAGGGGAATGGCAAGGAGGGGGAAAGCACACTGGCTTTCTGAAAAAGTTACTTCTCCCTCCACTGAAACTTCTCTTCTGGATGTCTGATGGTTTGTGGGAACTGGTGTGCCTCTGTTTCCTGTCTGCTCTCATTCCCATCAGTATTAGCTTCCCATTGTTATGCTTATTGTCTTTGGTGTGGAATTAGGACAGGCAGTGTCAGGTAACAGGGAATTCCCTACACCTGCTTTCCAGCTGTGAAGTATTGGCACTCCATGGCAGGCAGCAGGGGTAGGGATTCTCATTTACTTTTATTACATGGAAGCTTTACTGCATCACATCAGGCTGCCCTTCAGGTATAATTAAGGAAAAGTATTTCTTATTCTTCCTCCATTAAAGGACTAGCTTTTGTTTTGCAGCCAGGCCTTCAGGGTAGGTTTCTTGCATGGAGCCTACATTTTCAGTCATCCTCAGAGACCTCCCTCAGCTACACTGGTGTAACACCACTGCATCTGATGAAGTTTCTGGTGATTTACCCATCGTGAGAGGTGTGTGTCTTGGACTCTCCTTTCTCTCTGCTGCTTTCCAAACAATGAGCCAAACAAATGCTTCAAAGCAGAAGCACTAGCCATTTGTTCATCAAGAGTGCCTATCAGTTTCTTGCAACAATGCTCCTGGGTGTTGTTATTTTTTTTTCTTTTTTTTTTTTTTCCTTCTCTGAGCAGCCCCAGATCTTCCCATACCAATAAATGTGAGTTATACATCCATCTAGGACTGGGAGAATATCAAAAGTGCCTGGCTCCTTATTTGTTGTATCTGGCTCTGTTCCAGGCAGCTGATTAATTTTGATGATTCAGAATCTTTGGCAATAGAGCACTGAAAATATGAAAAAATATACAATAAAATATATTGAAAGCAACTTGAAATACCAGGTAGAATTCAGTGGAAATAATGTACCCATCAAGGGAGATTAATGGCATTTCTACACAACACTTCACTTCTTCTGCATTCCTAGATGGGCAAATAACCTGTTATTCTCACAATTAATCATGACTATAGATGTGGGTACTCTTTGCATCTGACAGCCTCTGCTCTTACGCATTTTCCACCACGTGTGCTTCTCTTCCATTTAAATTATTTCTTTGTATCATTCAAACTGCCCTTTGGCTTCTCCTGCTGGCTAGCACCTCTCCATTGCAGGTGGCCATTCCCTTCCTTCAGTCCTTTATTTTGTGATGTGGAACATGATCATTTCTGAAAGGATTTCTTTTTTAGGCATGATTATTTGCTTTGACTTAAATAATTTGGGAAAGAAATTGCTCTTTTCCCTTAGAGCTGAGTTTTTTCAACTGCGCTTTATGTGAAGGTCACCTTTGCTGAAACAAGAGGAATGAGAAATCACTCCTCACTAGTATGGTGAGGATGTCAGGCATGGGTGGTGGTGTCATGTCTTCACTTGGTCTATAAGACTAGCTAAACCAGATGAAAAGCAAGAGATTATCTCCTTCCCAGTTGGTGGGTTTTGGTAAAGGAACTTCTCACACCAGTCTTGGGTGCCGCTTCCAGCTGGTGAAAGTGGCCAAGCAGCTGAGGACTAACAGATTGGTGCTGCAAAAATAGGTGAGTTTCACAATGGAGGTCCTTGAAAAACCACAGCATTGTTGACAACAACTGATTTTGTCAGAAAATGCTTGAATAATTTTTTGTTCTTTTCCCTCTGAGATACAGAAAAAGGACCATGGAAGTGTTTCAGCCTGGCCATAATGCAAATATAATGACCCTCAATGTAAGGTAATATTATGTCTGAAATGGATGGCATGTAGGTACCAGTATTAATCTGGTTTTATTGGGGAAATATAGGTCATCAGTGAGAACTGAGCTTGTAGCCTCAAAATTGAAAAGCAGGACTTTCAGGTCAGGGATAAAATGATTTTGCCCTTTGTTTTATTGGCTGCTAGATCACAAACACTGTCAGGCTTGCATGTGGCTGGGGCAAGAACAGAGAGCAGAGGTGTTGCCCCACAGTGGCACCTGGAACCACACCTGCCATCCTGCTCTATGCCTACAGGGAGAGCATCTCCTGTCTGGACTCACGGGCCTCACCAGCATTCTCAAGGAAAACTGCAAGTTCCAAAGGAGAGCTCTGCAATGCTTATACACCACTTTGCAGTGAAATAGGTTCCTCCCTTTCAATTAAGGTCCTGCTTTTAGTTTTAGCAGAAACCTCACCTTCTTTTGCATTACATTTCCTTCCTGTTGTCTCATGGATTTTCACTTATGTTTGCCTTGCTTCCCTTTCCTGTATTTTCCCTTCCCTCACCATAAAATGGTACTTTTTGCTAATTTTCTTATCCCTTTCCTTTGATGTAGCAATATATAATTTTTTGGTCAGTTCTCTTTTCTTTTACATGTTACTTTGACTTGCTCTGGGGTTTTCTTTGGCTTAGCACTTCTATGCTCCTTTTTCTCATCCCTCCTTCTGTTCTCAGCAACTGTCATACTATCCTGTTGACATACTTTTTATTTATTTGTTCATTTTAGTCTCCCCAGGACACTTCATTCTCTCACCTACAACACTTTTAGTTTCCTTTACTGGAAACTTCACTTGAATATTCCAGAGCTTCTTTTAAATATTTCACTTCCAGGAGAATTTGAGGATGCTGTCACGTCTTATGATTTACTGCAGGTCTGAATAGTTTCAAAGAGTAATATTTTTGGATTGTAGCCAAAGCACCAAACCCTTCTTTGCATTATGGAGTCTGGTTAGATGAGGAGATGAGTGTGAGAACCAGCTCCATGTCTCAGGCATGAAGCTTCAGCATGGATCTCCAAAAGCCCCTAGGGAGGGTTTTTAGCTCAAACCCAGCCAGAGAGACCCACTAAAAGTTGGTAGAGCTGGTAGTGTGGGAGCACATCAGCAGCTGGTTCCTCATTTGCCTCTGCACGAAGTGTCAGGGGCCAGCAGCTGTGTGCTGTGTGTGACAGGTCTCTGTCCCTGCGTGTGCGCTGCCGCTTCCTCCGGCTGCCAGGGGCTCCGCTGCGGGGCAGGCACATCCAAATAATGAAGCACCTCCGCCACACCTGCTCTGCACAGGGGGCTTCAGTCAGGGCCGTCCTGCTCTCTGGGGAGCTGCCCTACGAAGAGGATGAGGGAGCTGCTTTCTCCTCCGCCCCGCTGTGACCAGCCTGTCATAGCTGCTCCCAGGCGGGGGTCTCGCTTGGAGGGTCAGGAGGAGTTTGTACAGGCACCAGCGCCTCGCCAACAGATTTTGCATGAGCAGAGCTCTGCCTGCGGGGAGCCTGAGAGATGACGAGATGAGAGCCGAGTGCTGCCATCCGCTGTGGTGTTCCATTAAATATCGGCTTGCCCGTGCCGGGAGTGGAGGCGGAGGGAGCCCCCTCCGCTCTCCCTTCGGGATGCTGGGGAAGCAAGGGCAGACAGGACAGCCTCTTGCCGCTGAGAAATCCTTCTGGATGAGAGAGGTGGCATTTGGGAAAGGCGGGTTGTGGTGATCAGTGGACTGAAGGTGTGGGTGGCCGCTGGGGTGTTTGTGCCAGTGAGTGTTGGACCCGCCCGCTACTCGAGCACTGCGAGCAGCCTCCTCTCCTGAGCCACAGCAGCCGCGGCGCCCGCAGCGCTGCCTTCGTTTATCTCTGCTGAAGTTCTGTCAAGCAGTGCGGTTTTAATTGACTGAGGGCTGAGGATGGCGAGTAGAAGCTTGGTGAGGACAGAGGCACTTCCCCAGCATGGACCTTTATTCCCTTTTGGCTGCCTTCCGACCTCTTTCTGGCTGTCCCCACCCAGAGGGAACCTGTGTTCCTTCCTGGTGCTGCCCCTCTCATTTCCTTCTCCTCCTGCCCACACACTCATGGGAGGACTAGGAATGGTCAGAGCCACGGTGTGTGGTGCCTGACCCAGGGGACAGGTCTTCTCAGACTCTGTTCATAAGCAATCCGTGAGAAAATTCTTCTTTGGACGCTTCCCTCCCCTTCCCTCAGCAGGCAGGTTGGTGGTCTGCCTACCTGCCTCTGCAGCCCTCTGAGCACCATCTCCTGCACTGCCTCTTTCCCCAGTCTGCAAATTTCTTGCTTTCAGGCCCACTCACTACCTCTCTTTCCTTCAAGTATGCTTCGTACAGAAATCCTTCTGATAGCTTGTTCTCATTACCTTAATGAACAATTAGAGAGTGAATCCGTCAGTGTAATTTCTATGTTCTTTCTCCTTGTCTTTGACAGCATGAATTATACCCCTGCTCTGTGACTGCAGCATGTCCCAGCTTTTCATAGAATGGGGAAATATTCAAAGGTGCCTAAAAACTTACATCCTTCTGGCTTTGAGACTATTAAATTTTTTAGATGATATTATTATGTCTGGTGCAAAAGTAATCAATTAAAAAAAAAACCCAAACCATAACTGACGGTTATTATTTCCTCTTCTAGGAGGAAAACAAACAGGGGCACTGAAACCAGAAACATCTGAATTTTCAGTTGGTATATAGAGCCTGCTGGATGTCTCAGTCCACCTCTGGTGAGAGAAGGACTGTCTGCCTGAAAGGTTCATCTCCAGCAGTGCTCAACTGAGTCACCAAAACTACATGTGATGCTGGTGTGCATTGAATAAATGTTTAAAATAGGGTAATGCTGGGTCTGCTGACACTCACTGTGGTTCTGGCTAGGCTTCTTTCCAGTGAGGCTGAAAAGGATGCCACCTTGCACAAAAGGCATAAACATATATTTGTATGCAGAGTCTTGGATAGTTCTGTGGTGATATTTGAATTTAAACATTCATTAAAACTGAAATAGCTTCAAGTCAGTGGGTGAGCTGGGAGAGACAGACAGATAATGCTACTGTGAATGGGGCCATAGAGTGATGCTTTGCTCCCAGCAGATCGTGTAGATTCCAGTAATGTTTTGTCTTTATGTGTTTCTCACCTTCTGTCTTACCTCTTTAACTTCCTGAAGGAGCAGGGAAATAATTGAAGGCTGTGCTGGCTTTCTAAGTTGTAACTAGTCAGGAGAGCCACAGTTTCAGGGTAGTAAAGTCAATTTCTTGCCACTCTCAGAGCTATTGATACAGGCTCTCAGTAGGCTGGTGCACAGAGCACCGGGGTCCTGTGCCCTGCTGTCCTGAATCCTCCTTTCTGTTTGCAAGGTGAGGATCCTGATGTTCAGGAGGGCTGTGCTTACCACCCCAAAGCAATCTGGCTCATTCAAAACCCACGGCAGCAGGAGCCTGCTCAGCTTTCCATAAGGATTCACTGTTTCATCATTTGCCATCTCCTTTCAGTTTAATAAGAGGCATCTGGTACCTGTCACCGTCAGCTCCCAGGTGCTATATTTAGACAGATCAGGATGGTGATCCCAGTGTTCGTGTCAGTGGGCCACATTAGAAATAGCACTGAAATAACACACTAAACAAAGCAGCACTTATGGGAACAAAAATAGAGAATATTATTCAGTTACTTACAATAAAAAAATTAGAACCTCTTTGCATTTCATGTTTTAATACAGAATTAAATTTATTCTGTACCACCCTCGCTCCATTTTTCAGTCTCTCTCTTTTTTTTCTCCCATAGATATTACCTGTGGAAAATGCTGTAGGTAGAATGGTAAGAGAGAAGCTCCAATATTTGAAACTGAAACAATAGAGATAATTTTGTATCTGAAAAGAGATAAAAATAGCTCTCTGGAAGGGTGTGGCAACTACAGTATCCAGATATTCCTGTTAAATGATGAAAAGTGAAGAAGAAGAAGAAGAAATGAGACCATATTCTTTGCCCAAGGTTCAATTTTCTTTTATTTTTTTTCCCTAGAAAACAAGTAGAATGCAGTGTTTTAGGTGACATTTCATTTATATTTCTGACATTTTTTTACAGCCAGGAATGGTAAAGCAATTAATTAAAAATCATGAGTATCTGGATGACTGGAATCTGTGGCAAACTGCATCCAAAAAACCCATAAATCACTAAATATGTAGTCCTTACTGAGCTAAGTAGAAAAACCCAAAAGCCTATGAAAGTTTTTTAAAGTGTCAGTATTTTGGGAAAAAAATCTGTTTGAATGACCTCTTAAAAATATTTTTCAGCAAATTGGCAATGTGAAAAATGTCTCATTTGTCACATGGGATTGTAAAAATATCAAAAGATTTCTTTCCAGTGTTCAGTTTTTCTCATTTTTAAAAGGGAAATTGCATTTCAAAGCTGAAAGCTATTTCAGACTCAAGACTGAAATGTTTTATGAAAAATGTCATTGCTTTTAAACATTTTTAATGAAAATTTTGCAAAGTTCATGGCTTCACAGAATGTTTTGCTGTGTTCAGTTCCTCATTTCCTAGTAAGGCAAGTTAATCGTCAAAAGCTTTCGGAGGAAGGTGCAACAGAGCAGCTTCCCAATCAAAATCTTCCCTAACTCAAGATGACAGTCAGTATTTTTGTGATAATTTTCAACAACAGTTCCTTGTATTTGCACACTTAATGAGATTCTTGCTTAACTTCAAGGTTTTGTTTCCACTGTGGATTTGTGGGTAAACTGCAGAATAACCCCAGATCCCAGTTTTGTGCTTGGATAGGGCAGAGACAGACTTTTGGCTTTCCAGGGTATGTGGAGTTGTGTTTCTCTTTCATTCTCTTGGCAAGGAGAGTAACCATCTCTTGCTCCCCAGGTGGAAAGGGCAGTCACCTTCCTCTGCTGTTCAATCTGCAAGAAATTGGGTAGGTGTCTGTGGGTGTTTTTGACACTGCTAATATTCCAAGCTCATGAAGAGGGACGGAGGCAGGTAGGGAGGCAGGCAGGAAGGAATCCTTTTCCATGAGTTTCACATGGAAAATACACTTTGTCTTCTCCTGCTGAACTTCCTAAACTCTCCCAGTGGAGCAGCCTCCATGTGACCATGGCAGCATATAAAGTAAACCACCTTTTTTTCCCCTTGGCTCCACGCCCTTCATAAAAAGGCTCTCCCCTGTTTGGCTGTGTCGGTGTCAACACAACACTCAACGTGAGTTAAAGATCTTGCTCGTTTATTAAGCCCAAATAGCCCACTTTTATAGGTTTCTTAGCTGTTCACACATACAAATAGCTTATATAATTGGCTAAAGTCTTCTGATCACACAGTTACAAGCATAAACTTAGTGGCTCTAATACACAAATCACTCACACCATAGCACAGCATTTTTCTCTTACTTGCAGTTAAAAGTTCCCCTTCAGCATCCAGCTAGCCGCTTGCAACATAGCACAAGTTCCTTCTTTTGAGCCTTCAAGGTGACTCCAAGGACTCTTGCTTAAGGACTATCAGGCCTAGCAAGTGTCAGGCTCAAAGACTGGATTGTGCACTAGGCCATGTCCTCGCTCTTCGAGAAACTCTTCCACAGTGTCTCAAGCCAAGCCCCTGCTGGGACAGCATTCCTAGCAACTCTGACCCTCCTTTGGACCACCCCAAACTCCCAGCAAAAACCCCCTTTAGTCTCAATCCTGGTGCCTCCAGGCCCTGGGAGATGAGGACAGAAGCTTCCAGCTTCTGCCAGAGAGACAAGGTCATGGGTAATGGAGTGTGTGTGAGGCTTATGTGACCTCAGAGCACTTTAAAGGGCCATATTCTTTCCTTCCACGCCAAAGGAAGAGCTATTGCAGGCAATTTGGCAGGAACTAGCCAGCAATTAATTGAGCAACAATTTCAACCATTGCAAAGCCCTGTTGTGAGGGTATTGATGGCAAAGTGAGTGATGCCTCCCAGGCTGCAGGTAAATGTGATTCCTGGTGCTGCAGCCAAGCTGACCTAGGGGTGGTCAGTAATGACAGACTTCTGCTAAAGAAACAGGCTCTTGTGAGAATGAGTAACAGCAATATACTATATGTAATGTTACACTTATCTGTATGTTTCTTGATTTTTAATATGAAACAATCTTGTTCAAGCCTAGACAAACAGAAACTAGCTGGCTGTGGATTTTGGCTGCTAATGCTGTTCAGGCAGGTAAGGTTGAAAAAGTTTGACTCTTCTCCCTTTTGTACCTTGGTTGATGTATCTGGAAGTGGCTATTCATGTGGGTGGTGTGAGGAACAGTGCTTTTAGGGAGGACCAAGGAGAGGAGAATCCCTTTTTTTCCTGTGCTGGGCATCTCTGTGCCTCAGGGCTCCTTCGTAGTTCTGCTTCTCAAGTGGGGCTGGTTCTTTCAAGGGCAGTTTTAGGGATAAAGCCCCCAAGCATGGAAAAGCAGGCTGCAGTGTTTGAGAAGACTGCACATACACAGTGCTGAGCTTGTCTTCTGTGATGGCGTGGGATTTGTTCAGCTGTCAGTGCTTGTGTCTCTCCAGTCATGCTGCAAGCCTGGGCGGGGGAAACAGTTACACAGAAGCAAACGATGAACATTATTCATTATCCTGATTTTGTTGGGAGGGCTCAGCAGTTCAAGAGCTCTGAGGGAGTAATTGAAGCACTAAAAACAAAGAGCTGACTTGTTACCGTGCTTGAGAGAGGAATGAAAAAATAAATGGGAGAAGGGAGTTCAGATGTGTGGGAGAATGCTGGTGGCTAAACTTTCAGCCGGCTTGAGAAATTGTCTCTCTTCTTGTATTATTGTCTCAGTTAGAGTTTTGTGGGGCTGCTGCAGCTAAATTTCAAGCTGGATGAGTTGACAGAAGCACAAAAGAGAGTGTTCCTTGCTCCTGCCCCAACATAAGAGGGGAGGGAGGAGGGAAGGTGTTGCTCTCACAGGACATGGTTTCCTGCTGCTTCCAGATACAGCTTTACTCCTCAGTGGTCCTCCTCTCAGCATGCAAGGGTGGAATCTATTCCCAGTGTAGCCTTCTAAACTCCTCATCTCAGTTTTCTATTCACCAAATCTAAATTCGAAGGTTTTGAGGTCAAGTGGTAAACCCCACTTGTTCTCCAGACCTTCCTCTGGTCATGGGAGTTCACAAGGCACTGTAGTGCATGGAGCTTTGTTTAACTTTCCCACTGGTGGAAGACATGAAGTGGTAAGTTATTAATCCTTCAAATGAGATATAAATCCTAAATCCTTGCTAATCCTGATATCCATAGCACAATACCATACAAATGACAAGAGTACAGAGCCTCATCTCATAAGGAAGAGGCAATTATGTAGCCAACTGCAGCACTGGGCAGTGGTGGAGAAAACTCAGATGTTTAATTTCGTGTGGAAAAAGCGAGGTTCAGAACCTGTATTGTCTATCTCCCAAACTAATAAGCTTTCCAAATACATCAGGGAACTGATAGAATGAATAACTTCTGGTTTTAGCCAGAAAAAATTCTCCCCTTGTTAGTATATATATATATATTCTCCCCTCTCATTTCCAGTCCTGGTGAGTTTCAAGTGAGACAAAAGTAAATTTTAAGATAAATTGGAAAAATCATAGCAGGAAGGTGAAGAAATTGTATGATCACTTCTGGCTTCATCAAATGGCCAGCTCCAGGTGCATCTGGGCTACAGTTATAATTTTAATTCTCATAGTACTGTTTCCTCACATGTAATTTTTCCATATCACAAAATACTTCTGTAAGGTGAATGGCTGTACTGGAATGAGTGGGGAAAATTAAGCACAGCTGAAAAGCAAAGAAAAGCTTGATACATTCAAACAATATTTCATGATTTTAGAAGCCTTTCTCTCTCCCTTCCCTTGGTATTACTGATGGATGCAGACTATCTGGAAAATGGACATGCATATGCCGCTATATAGAAGTGGATTTTGACTGAGTCCTAAAGGATTTTAACTCATCTATCAATTGATTATATTGTCATTGCTACATAAGGCTGTTCAGCATAGAGCATCTATTACTGAGGCTCTGATTGAAACATTGTCCTGGTTGTGCAGAACTATTTAACTTTGTCTCTTTGAAATGAAATGTGAAATGTTTCTTATCTTGCCAAAAGACAGATTTATTCTCAGCGTTTTGAAAAACAGGTACGTGAATCTGAAAACATTTCTTTCAGTGGGCACATGTATAGATGCCAAGTGTTCACCAACGAGGCTTAACTTTCAGCCCTAGTGAAATTGTAAGTCTGGTCTAACACGGTGATTGAAATGCACGTGTCCCCCAGAAACTTCCCATTTTGTGGCTTGCACAAGCACGCTTGACAGACAGACGGAATATGGTTTGGAATTAGTCGGCTGGCTTGTCGGGTTTTAATTTGAAGGAAGGGGAGAAGAAGACGTGGAGGGCGTGGTGGTGTTTGGGTTTTTTTTTCCTTAAAAGGTGAAATAGATGGGCATGTGGCGCGGTTTTTCCGAAGGGGCTGCCCCGCTCCCGGCCGCCGCCGCTGGGTGCCAGTGCAGCCCCGGCGTAGGCAGCGGCCCCGCCTCTCCCTGCCCGCCGCGCCTTCGCCCCGCTCGCTTCCCCCGGTTCCCGCTGCTCTTCCTTTCCCTTTCCCTCTCCCACCCCCTTCCCCACTTCAACGGCAGGAAAGTCCCCGTGCGGGCCCTGCCCAGCCCTGGTGCC
>VZRX01004544.1:155339-188243 GCA_013398075.1 Notiomystis cincta | reverse complement strand
CTGCGTCCTTCCCGCGGTAACAGCCCGCCGTCCTCCCCCCGTGTTGCCCTTGTCGTAGCGGAGCAGCTGCCGGGGGCACCCGTGTCGGAAGCCGGGTCAGGGCGCCGTCCTCGGGCGGCAGTAGCGGCTCTGTGTGAGGGTCCGGCGTCGGACGTGGCCCGCAGCAAACCCTGCGGTGGGGCAGCTGTGGGGACAGCAGTGGGGTGCGGGGTAATGCTGGGCTGGAGAGACAGGCGGGTGTGCCTAGCACAAAGTTACTGTCAGAATTATTTTTCCCTTAGCTTTTTTTTGTGTATACAGAATATGGTGAATGAGAGTGTGAGAAGAGTTGGGCGTGTCTGTTTTCACACTTAAAAATGTGTGTCTTACCTGGTTTCTGAATGCCAGCTTACTGAAATCACAGTCATCCAAAGCAAGTTACTAAGCAATTATCTTGATTGTGCTTACAGTTTAGAAGTTTTAATATTTTTCAGGTTCCAGCATTTTTTGCTGTTAAGAAGTACACTGATTTTTATATCTGTATATTTGATTTCTAGGAAATAAGCATTCAGCTGCTCTGAAAAATGAAGATGCTGCTCAAAGGTATAATTTCTGAGGAACAGTGTGTGATATTTGTGTTATTTTGCCTCACTTTGAAACTGGAGTCTCCACGTTTCAGAGGCTTTGCTGTTTCAGAGTACCACGACTAACTTCAGTAAATCACCAGCATCAACATCATGCAGACATTTGGAGTGATGCTGTGTAATTTCTAACAGCATGCACATTTGAGCATTGTCTAATGTACTAAAAGTTAGTAATCTAACGTCCAAAATTGTATTCCCTCAGTCCGTAGTGCTTGCTTTCTGCCATCTTAACTTCTTTACCTGCCATTTATAATTATTTACATCAAAACACACTCAGAAAGTGGCATTTCTTTGGTTCATTCCTTCCTTTTCTTTGTAACCTCACACTCAGTCATGTCCTAGTTCTTTTTTTCTTCCCATTCTTCATGTCTTACACTGTTTCTGATTTCCTGACACTTCATAAATTGTCTTAGGCTCTTTGTCCAGCCAGTTCTGGGTTTCCCCCTTGTAAGAAAATTTGGGGAGTTCTTGCAATACTGTAAGAGTCAATACCTTTCTTGATCAGCAAATAAAGCAAACCAATACAAAATCTATAACCTTTGTGGTTATAACAGAATTACTAGTCCAGTTGCTTGTTGCTTTGTTTGGCCAACATGGTGTGATGCAGAAAGAGGTAAGCTGTATTTCAGAAAAAAAGATAAAATACAATTGGAGGATTATTTATGGAAATCTGCCCTCTCTGTCATTCAGTGTCTGTTCTGTTACAGGAAAGCAGCTCTGGAGGCTGCACTGAGAAAGAAGATTGAATTTGAGAAAAAAGCATTGTCTATTGTTGAACAGCTCTTGGAAGAGGACATTACTGAAGAGTTCCTTCTAAATTGTGTAGGTGTTGCAAGTTTTGTATCTTAGTGTGTATCTTTTTTTTTTTTTTTTTTTTAAGTTTTTGGGACAATTTGCTGTAGTTTAAAATAGACAAACCATTGATTCCCTCTTGTACCAGCTCTGATGCTTTCCTTAATTTTTAAGGATTCTGCAGTGAAAAGATGTCCTAGTTTTGCAGGACATTAATGAATCCTCACTCTTTTATCACAGCCTTTGTTTATACTTCTGTGGTTCTGGACTGACAGATGAAGTGTAAAAATTCAGGTTTACATCATACCATCTGTAAATTTAGACAGGTCTCTATGATGCACCACAGTTATCTGGGAGCACAGTTTTGCTGGAATGGTATGAGGAGTACTCTTGTTAAGGTTGTAAATAGGCTGATTAATAGGTGTACAAAACATGTAAATAGCGGAAAATTATGGAAATAGATGCCACAGTAGAGGCAAAACTGTAAAGGTCTTGTATGTGTAAAAAGAAATGCCCATGTCTGTTTTCCTTCTCTGTTTACCCTTTTGCCTTTTTTACTGTTTTACTGAGAACTGTAAGTTCTCAGTGTTGTTTATTAAACTTAATAGATAACTGTTATAAAAGTTAGGATATTTATATGCTTAAGAGATGTTTTGAGTACAAAAAATGACAAGTTTTCCAGTGTCTCTTGTTGAGCTATTTTCTTGTTGTTTTAGGGAAAATGTATTACTCCATCTCACTATAAAGATGTTGTTGATGAACGGTCTATCATCAAACTGTGTGGTTATCCTCTGTGTCAGAATAAACTGGAAAATGTAAGTGGCTTTTCATTAATGCTGTAATCAAAGGAATCTTTTCACAGTTTTTATTCTCTTGCAATTTCTTTTTAATTTTAAACTTAGAATATTAAGCACAGATCCCTGTCAAGTAATGAGCCAGGCATTATATCATTCCATTTCAGTATAATCCTTCTGAAGTGAAAGGTAAAATTTGATCAGTAGACTGCAGTTACTGTGTGACAGAACCACAGTCCGTGTATCTGTTTTGGCAGAGATAAAGATCAATGAATTATGGATTCATGGCCTTCCTTTGCCAATGAAAAACTTTGAAATTTTGTTCTTTTGTCAGTGTAGCAACAGATGTCTATGAGAAGGATTGAAGTGAAAAAATAATACAATGCTGGGTTATTATTGTGTGAATGCATATACATCTCTGCTATGAAAATGTATGTCAGCTGTGTCAAGATCAGTCACCCCTCTTTAGGTATGATGTGTGAGAGCTTAAGCAGAACTCGGGTCAGTTAGATAACCTGTGATGTAATAGCAGTGCTACACGTGATTACCTGAACAAAATCTACTCAAGTACAAGACAGTTCCCTGTTTTGGACTTCATATATTTGCACAGATGTTAATTTCAAAACTGTTACAGCTTACCTAAGTTCCTCTGGGTTTGTCTGGCTAGTGCTTGGGGTCTGACAGTAGAGACTCACATGCACATAAATAGATCTGGATTAAGGAAGGACTTGTGTGTAATCACTCAGCACTTACACATGAGGAAAGCTTCTGCCATGGCAGCTTCACTGTTTTATGTTCAGCACTGGTTTTCTTATAGATATGGAGCTGTCTTTTACTGAGTGAGATGTGTATGATTAAAGATAAATCTCTATTCTTACATCTGAGAAGGTGCCACATCAGAAGAATTGAGAGAAAAGGTGGTTGTAGTATGCAATTCAGTTAAACAGAATATATTTCACATACCCAAATATGTGAATTAAGAATGAAGTTTTCTCTGTAGTCACAATGGAACTTAGAGTCTTGCTGATGCAAGTGTATTGTTTTAGGTGCCAAAGCAGAAGTACAGAATTTCAACAAAAACGAACAGAGTTTATGATATCACCGAAAGAAAGGTATGGTAACAAGTCTATTTCTAGAATGTATTTAATGGTGGCAACATCAGAAATGCATTTTGTAGCAGCATTCATACAGTGGCTTGATTCAGAGGCAGATACGTTTGGTTGTTATGAAAACAATTTTCACAAACTCTTAGAATTTGAAATTTTTTGTGCATTTCACTTCCTAAATGATTTCTTTGGTAAGAAAATACACATGTGTTTTCTAATTTTAAACACAACATGGAGTAACATTTTGGACAATTGTTTGAATGTGTCACAGCTGAACTGTTAATGGCATTTGTGAAGAAATGTTCTTTATTTTGCTCCAGCATAGTCAGTGAGCTTTAGTAGGGTCAAAGCGCACATCCTTTTCAATCACTGATGTTTGCAGTAGTGTAGTACAAGTTACATCTTACATGTACCTTAGTGTTCCTTTTTGGGGAACATTTAGGTTTCTTTTTTGAGGATTTTTCAACATAAAACCTAACTTTTCACAAAATGTTTCCTTCTCAAGTATATTCACACATGTGGATGCATAAAAGTCATCTTTGCCAGTTCATAGGATACACAATCACCTAAAGACACTTAAACACTAAATTGTAAGATAAATGTTTCCAGTTCCAGAACAACTGTTTTCAGTGTCACTAGAATGCATTCCTTTCCTGATTAAAATTCTGGGATACACTAAATTTTAGGAATTGCTTTCTTGAGCAACCAGGCAAGATACCAACAAGAAGTAGGATGCTTTGCTTTCTTCCCTTGTTGTGCAAATCAATTTTTCAGACATGCTGCAGATTTTTAGGTGTTGTTCCAAGTATTGCAGAATTTTCATTACTAAACACCTGAATTTTACTGTATGTCTTTCAGACTTATGAACTCCATGTTGGGTTATGGTTGCTCTTTGAACAGTTTGATTAGTTGGTGTTTTTTTAATTATTGTTATGTAGAATCCAACACTGCTTTGCTTTTCAGTATGTAATAAAAGTGCAGAAAGCAGAAAAACGGGGAAGAAAGAAGCAGCTAAATGTGGCTTGTGGGGCATGAGAGAGACCTATTTGATAGGCTGGATTTCTCAGGTGAACTAAAAACCTGGCCATAGGCTTGAAAAGAAACATGTGTTGGTACTTAATTTTATAGGCATTAAAAGCAATTACTTTTGTCCCTTTCTGTGTATTAAAGTTGGCCTGAGTTGAGTTTTCTTGCTTTCTCTCCTTGCCAGTGCTTTTGCAGCAACTTTTGTTATAGAGCATCTAAATATTTTGAAGCTCAAATTTCCAAAAGTCCAGTATGGATGAGAGAAGAAGAAAAGTAAGTATAGTCATACACATTTATTGCACCTTTTGAGAATATTACTTCTCTGTTCATCTGCAGTGGTAATTAAGTAGCTGCAGTGCATCGAAATGATTTGGCTGAAGGAGCCGTAGCTGATGTTAACATGTTAGCTTAGCATGTTTGTTTTAAAAGTGTTGTTGCTCTATGGATTACAGTAATTGACATGATTCAGTAGTACTCATATCTACTTAGTAGACATGCCCATGTTAGCTTAGAGGGCAGACTAGTCAGAAATAATAGTTAACTCCTATTAACTTTAAAATGGACTGACTCGGATTGAATTTTTACAAACCATATAATGTACTGGATGAATTACTCTGTTACAAGAGATTTTCTAATTTTAGCACAGCAGTTGGCATTGCTCTTAAGCTTAGACAGTGAACACTTGCATCTGAAAGCAGACTATAACATGAAGAGGTTGTTTATCCAGTCTAAATTTCAGATTGCCCATTGCTTGTTCTTCCTGCAATACACGATTTGGAACGTGTTCCTATCTTAGGCAACACAGGCTTGCAAATAATCGATGGAGCCAATGGGTGTCACTGTTGAACAATAAAGACTTGCATAGAGAATGTTCAGCAAATTTATTCAGCTTCCATTCTCCAATACACTACTTCTCTGGTTTTCAAGAAAAGAAACTAGCTGGAGTTATAGGTGTGATATGAAATACACGATCAATGAGAGAAGAGTTTTAGAGCAGCCTGATTGGATCTGAGGTATTCCAGTAGGTAAAGCTAGACTCCCCATTAAATGTTTAAGTTTACCAGTGCTTTTGAGGTATTTTGCTGTCTTTAAGTAAAATATTTCTAAAATCTCCCTTTATTTTTCACATCAAAAATGTATAGTTCTGGTATGCCTGACATAGTTATTATTTATTCTGGGGGGTGGTGGTGAGGTGGTATTTTCAAAAAACAAACAAATTCCCAGACAGCTTTTGGATAGCTACACCTCTTTGCACAACCACATACATGTGCACACATGGATACACACTGACCCAGTAGAATATCTGAACGACAGAAAAAAGTACAACCTCCACTTAAAACTCTGAAGAAGAATTATGTGGCGCTAATAATTTAAATCACTCTGTTATCACTTTTAGTTTCCAAACTCATTGATATGAGTGGTGCAGCTTTCCATCTATAGAAACTTCTGGTGTCTTTATAAACTGAAAGATGTTAGTGCACTGACTTGCATTTAGTGCCTGTTCAAGAGATTTTCTTTCATAGGATACATGAGATTTTTAACATTTGGTAGTGGATAAGAGGAATAGGACTGTGATGCTGCCTCATAACTGAATTGAAGTAGATTAAGTGCAAGTAGAGCTTTGGAAAGAAATTCACCAGAATTTGTTTAGTAATGTTTTTAATTTCTGGAAACCTTTGAGAACCATTTTCTTTTTAAAAAAAGCATAACTTTATAGTCTAATTTTTAACAAAGTAAAATGTCAAATAAATAAAAATACCCTGAATACTCATATTTTTACATGAATTGGAACATTTTCCTATAACTAGCCCAAGATTATCTTTACTATAGGAACTTTATGATCTGTGAGGATCTTGGCATGTTCACTTTGTTGAGGAGACCAAAGGGTGATCTGAAAGCAGTGTACAAGTAGTTGAAAAACGTTAGAAAGATTACAGAGCCAAACTATTCTTGGTTGATGGCCACAGATAATCACATGAATGGCTCATGTTGGACACTGGGAAAAATACTGTACTGAGGTTATGGTGGAATGAGACAGGATACACAGCAGTGTTTGAAATCTCCATCTTTGGAGGTTTTTAAGATTTAAACTTTATGAATTTGTGGCTGACCTAACCTAGTGCTGGTGACAGTTGCTTTTCAAGCAGGAGATGAGACTAGAGCCTTCCAGAGGTCCCTTCTGGCAAACCTCTGTATGACTTGGTGACTGTGTTAAGTTCTGTTCTCTGTAACAGCCTTGTGCTGCAGGCACACGAGTCACGCTCTCTGAACACAAACCTGTGCTTGTTAGCCTTGCTTTGAACAGAGGGTGTTACACTAGAAGATCCTCAGATATCCCTTCCAAACTCAAATATTTTTGTGTTTATATCTATTTCAAGATATATATAGCAGGAAAATGTTCATTCTGTGTCTTCTTTTTCCAGACCACCAGACATAGAGCTGCTGAAGGGGGGACGGAGGTACATTTAACGATTTTTTTTTTTAGTTGCACCTATAGCTAGAAATTTTAGCATCATAGCAGATGAAAAGGGAATCTTTGATTAGTTGTGTTATAGAAAAGACCTTACTAGAACCTATGCAAAGGTTTTTTCCTTTGTGACTCTAACCCAGCATATTTGATCTGTATGATTTAGTGTACAGCTGCTCTTGGATTGTGTGTCTTAATTGAGCTTGTTGAAATCTGAAACAAATACACTGTTTGTACTTTGAATATTTTATGCCCTCTATTCTTTATAAAGAAAATTGTGCCAATTATATGTGATGAAAGCTTCTGTACTTCTTTATCTAAAAGGTCTATATCAGCCAAAATGAAATCACGCTACTCTGTCATCTCTCTGTACCTCACTGTGTATTGTGCAACTTTCTGTTTGTTTCCCTTTGCAATGTGTTGCCATTAGGTGGCAAACTTATATATCCTGAAACAGCTCAGCTGTCCCCTGATTTAAGGGTACCATATTCCTATATATGTTAGCATGCCTGTCTTCATTTTAAAACTGCAGTATTCATGATGCTGTCTGACATTGTTCTGCTATCTTTAATGATACCTTGTTTACTGTTCTTTTCTAACTACCAATAAGCATCTGAGAACTCACTTCTCTAAATAGTCTCTATACTTGCCATCTTGATTGTAGAATAGTACAACTCTTAAGAGTTCAAAACGACTTTTAGAAGAGCACTTATGATCTTTAAGGCAAAAATTACACTTCTGCTATAAGGGGGAAATGCTTTGTTTATCATTCTTACATGAGAATGAAAAGCTGTTGCAGGTAAAAGCTATTTCTTATTTCACTGATGACCTGTGTTTTCATTTGTAGTGGACAGTCTGGAGAAGAGGTGAAACTACGTGATGAAGTAATTAAAGCATCTGACATCGAAAATCCTAGGGTGTCTTCAGATCCATGTGAATCTGGTTCTCATGACACAGCCAGTGACTGCAGTACTGATACTGAACAAGAATTTATTTCCTCTGTCCTACCAGGAAGTCAATCAAGTTCAGCCAGTTTTGCAGAGCAGTTGCACAGAAAAAGCATCCTCAAAAAGGAGCATGCTCAGAAAGTCCATGCCAGCCCTAAAACTGAAGATGCAGATGTGGTAGAAGCCACTGAACAACTCTCTCATTGTAAATTAGACAATCAGGAAGAAAGACATGCTTGCTCTGTTCATAATGAAGTAACTGCATCACCTTCAAACAATACTGCTCTTGAGAAATCAAGTGCTTCAGGAATCTTTGAGAATACGTATGGATCACAGATAGTTTTTCTAGGTGTGAGCAAAAGAGGAGCAGAACATCTTAAAAGAACACTAGCTAACTCAATGGAACATAAAAACCCTGGACTGAGGCATCCAGATAATTCCAAAGGCAGTTTACTAGAAGTGCTTAGGCAAACACTTACAGAGTGGAGAACTGAGGAAACTTTAAAATTTCTCTATGGCCCAAACTATACTTCTCTGTGCTCATCGGAGTGCATAGCATCTGCCAACCAGGAGACTGAAGAACTTGATGAGGATGACTTAGACACAGCTGATGATCTCAACACTATAGGAGAGTCTGAAAACAGTTTGAATTACTCTTTACCTTTCACAGGCTCAGGTGGAATAGTTAAGCCTGTGCCTAGTTATGAAAAGTTAAAAGAAGAAACACAGTTCCTAGAACTCCGAGTGAAAGAGTTCTATAAAGGAAAGTGCATCTTGGCTGAAGAGGCAGCAACACAAGCACAAGCAGGGAAACATCCAAGCAAAGACAAAGTAAGTGTCCAGTGGAACACTGTGGAGGCTGTGTAAAGCCTGAACAGACCTTCAAAGAATTAGTACTTTGTTTCTGCTATCGTAAGTGCATAAGTATCTCACATGGGGAAAGAGAAATTTAGTAGCTGCAGACTGTATGTTGCATCAGATTATGCAAGTATCTGCCCATTAAAAAGTAGTTTGGGTTTTTTTTTCTATTCGGGAGTTATTTAATGTTTAAATATTTATTGATTACCTGTGACTTTTTTTTGATGTATTGACTTTAATTAAACACTAGGTTATAGCTGTTAAAGTTTCTTGTCTAATACAGGGTGATCAACAGGAAGATCTTGCCTTCCCCCTTGTTGATTCAAATGCACAAATGCAGATTAGGAAGCGAATCGTCCTTGAAAAACTGAGAAAAGCGTGAGTACCCTTTGCTTTGGTGAATGTCAGTCTGAAGTTGGTGCTCTTTCATCATTGTTTTCAGTAACAAACACACTGTCCTGACTCTTTCTAGGTGGTCCTAGTCATAACTTAAGGCCACAGTTGCCCTAAAGGAATTACTTATTTCTGCAACACTCAGCTTTAGTACAGTTGCAGGTGTCAGTTTGCACAGTCTGTACGTACCAACTGCTCAAGTTTAAACTGAAAAACTTGAAATTGAGAGGAGTGCAAATATTGGTCTTGTACATTAAACATACTGTTACTTGTAAACAAATCTTTCTAATTGTTTAAGCATAGGTCTTACAAAGAGAGAGTTTCTAGTGCCTGTTTGGATGGCTGGTATCAGTATGCCTCTAGCCAGAATTGGATCTTGAAACTTTCCAAACATCAGACCTTCTTCACATATATAAAAGGGCTTTGGAGTCACACAAAAGGAATTAAGGCATTTCAGATGTAGCTGCTAGAATTATTGTCAAAGTTGGGAGGACCTTGAAAATATTGTCAAGGCAATGCAGATAAATGAGTGTTTGAAGGTCATGATTCTGTTGGGTTTTGGTAGGGGTATTTACTTTTCTAACATTGTAGTTTGTGTTACCTAGCCAGATTAGGTTTTACTGAAGCTTTTTTTTTTTAACTTAAAAACCTCACAACCAACCCCCCATCCCTGCCAAAATAAAAGGAAAATCCTTTCTGTTTTTCTCTACCTGCACCATGTGTGGCTGGCCATAAACATGAATCAAAACATCCCCCAAGTATCTTGTCTGTAAGTGTTGATTGTATTCAATTTCCTGAGGTGATGCAGTTGTCCTGTCACAATCAAGAGATAATTTTCATTGTGATAAAGCAATGAATATGCCCAGCATTATATGAGTCTTGTGTTCAGTTTTTGTAAAATGTGCAGTGATGTACAGGAGAACAGAAACCTCAAGTCTTCCATTAGTTCTGATGGCACTATGTGTTATGTGCATATAAATGCAAATAACTGGATATTCAAATGCAAGAGAATATTAACTGTTAAACAAGTAAATAGAGGCAAAAGTTGAATCCTAAATGTGATAAACAAAGGATGTTATTTCCATCATTTGGGAATCCTGGGAACTAGTTTATGTGTAGTTTGTGTGGTCTTTCCATTTTTATGCACAGATAAGTAAGGAGGACACTTGTCTTTTCCTCTCTTTTGAAATTTTCTGATAACTATCATCTGGATTTCAGCTATAAAGCTCACAGTGGAATGGTATTGCTGTTGCATCTATGTGAGTCTGAGGTTAGCAGGTATACTATGTGTGTATATCTCATTTAGACATGCAGTTTCCTTTTGTACTGTTATTTTTGGGCCAAGTAAATATAAACCTTCAAAAAATTATAAGGCCTGTGGTTTTAATTTTCATAATTGTAAAAATATTTTTTCAGAACTGAAAGGTGGAATTAGTAATAATATATATGTAGAACTATATTTAAATCTTCACATTCACACTGAACTAGAGCTCCTTATTTTTAAAACAAGTGGTTGCAAAGTGAAAGTGTTGGCCCAAACACTGCACAGAGAGAGCTGACACGAAAACTACAGGCCTGATCTGCTGCACAAACATCAATCTCTTTTCCTTTGTACTAACTTTGATAAGCTTTGGTGGAAGTCCTACTTGAGAAGAAATGAGAAAGAGAGGAAAATGTATATTGACTGGTGTCTTTTGCCTTCTAGATTATCTGCAGTATTGGGCCCTCTTCAGGTTGCTTCAGGTGATGTTTACACAGAGCTAAAAAATCTTGTCAAAACTTTCCGGTGAGTATTGGTCTTTACTTAGAGATTCTTATAAATTGATGAAGTAAACATGCTGTTGAATGATTTGTGATTTGGGCACAGAGGGCCCCGTTGCAGATTTGCCCTTTTCTAGCTGTGTGTTCACGTAGGTAATGTCGCATTCCCTGTGGACTAACAAGCCAGCCCTTTCCCTGCTCCTGACACTGGCTAGGTCACCAGGAGTATTTGTAGATTTTTAAAAACTAGGCCAGTGGTCTCTGGAGGATGATGGTGAGTCTTTTAAAGGTTCTGCTATCTCGTCACCTCCTATTAAGCGTGAGTTTCTGAGATCTGTCCCTTTCTTTTGCTCTGGCTCCCTGCAGCTGGGCTAAATGGTTTTAATCTGATTAATAATTTTTACCACTAACTTCTAGAGTCAGTCAGTTGGATCTGTCGTGTTCTCATTTCAAAGGGAAGTCAATCTAGTGGGCACTTCATCACCACAGGTGAAGCTTCTGTTTCAGTCAGTAGGATTAAAGACAGTATTTGGAAAGTGAGATAAAGAAGGAGGGAAAACAGAATGGTAACTTCTCTGAACATTTTTAGGTTTTCTTTGGGAGACAGCTCTCATAACTTGGATCTAGATTGTGTCCTGCATCCTGAAATACTGTCAGAAAAAGAGCAACAGCAGTTGCTCTTCCCACATCCTCAACCTGCATGAGATTTACATGTAAATTTTCCAAAACTTATTCATGTAGTATTTGCCACAAGGAATCTAGGCTTTGGTGAACAGAAACCCCAATTCTAAGTAAAGCAGTAAAGTAAACTGAAGGTAATGGTAGTAATTGAAGGTAATGGTAGTAACTTCTTGGGGTTCTCTTACTGTGAAGATTCCAGATCAGTTGCTTAGAAATTCAGGATTCTGGGTGGGGGATGGTTAAAGACAATTGTGGGCTCTACACAAGAAATTTAAAAGCCTTAATATAATATATATCTCAAAATAACTGGAGTTTTATTGTCACTGGTAGCAAAATAATACAAAAATGCAGGAAATAGGGAAGAAATAGAAAACCTTTGGGCCCTTTTTCTTTCTTCCATTACTGTTAGAGAAGGGTCTGTTGGTAGAGCTAGCTTGTGGATATTGAGATGAAGGCATAGACTTGAAGCTCCAGTTTGGGATGTAGGTTTAAATTTATTTATCATGAGTAGTCTCTTAAGTTTTGGATTGAATGCTTTGGCAGGGAGACTTGGGATTAATTTTAAATGGTATTCATATTTACAGGGTATAGAAATTCAGATGTTACTTTCTTTGTTAATGTGGTTCAGATGCTTAATGACGATGGAGGAGCGCTGATAAATGCTCGTGCTCTTTCCTGCTCTCTGTTCTGAAGATATTTCAGGCTGAAGAGCTTGCCAAAGAGGGCAGTAGATAAAACACATGGCTGTAGTAGAGCTTAGCTGAAGAAGGGTAAAAGAGCATGTGGTGAACTAAGCAACAACGATTTTCTGCTCCATTGGTTTTTAAAGGAACACTTGCAGTTCAGCCTCCTTTGGGCAGCATTTTAGTCAATCACCACTGCTAAGAAACACACTAGAAAGATCTCAAGAGACATTTTAGAATGGTTAGAGCTCTTCCCAAACAAAGTCCCTCAGTGCCTGTAAGCTTTTGTTACGAAAACTGAGATGTCAAATAATTCTCCAGAGTGTGTAGGGTCACTTTGTTAAAAGAAGAAGAGAAAATTAGCTTCTTATATATAAATTTAGGATAAATGATTCTAAATGTGTGGTTGGGTTTTTTAAGGCATAATACTTCATTTTGTATGTAGGATTCCATCTGTATTTTATGCTTGTGAGTCTTTTAATTTCCATTATGGAGCTTATCACTGATGGTGAACTCTACCAATGAATCAGATGTGAGATGTGTTCAAGACTTCTTGTTACAACTTTGTTTTATCATGTGTCCAAGACAGTCTTCCAGCTTTTAAGTATATATCATGAATGTATGTTATCTGATATATACACTTATTTTATATAATTATTTTACCTAATACCCTTGTTAAGTGGAATTTTAAGTTCTGGGTTTCAGGTCAGTCAGTAGTACTTGGTTGCAGACAAAGTTCTGTGTGGAAATAGGGGAGTAGCACGATGTTAATGGCTTTTTCTGAAGTAAATAGGCTTCTCTCCAAGGAAGCCTAAAGTTAAATAGTAACTTATTTTTGCTGACTGTCATCAAACAAAATGATACTGGAGCATGTAAATATGTTGCTGTTTTCCAGGAGGTAGAGAAGCTGTCTTTTATGGTTAAATTGGTCTAGTTGAAACCTGAAGAAAATTAATATATGGTTCAGTATTTGCCTGTGCTGCCCTGGGGTAGTTCTACTTCACTCATCTTAGTGCAAGTTTTGGAAAAAACACAAGTAGTTGAGGTCCCCTAAAGTCACGACTTGGCATCCTAATCCCATCACGTCAGTTTCCTGATTTACAGAATGGGCAGATTCTTGAACTGCAGTTACATATGCCCACACCTGGGAACCTGGATGTGGGAAGGAAAAGCTGCTGCATTTGCAAGGATGCAGGGTTTACTGTTTTTATTTATTCTATATTCCTACAATTTCCCTATTGGAGTTCCCTTCCTTTGCAGGCTGGGCACTAGTCAGTTATCAGGAGGTCATCTGAGACGGAATTTTTATCATCTTACTCTTTAGTCCTTTATCCTGGAAGCCTCTACCAGGTGGATCCATGTGCTCAGTCAGGCTCCTTCACAGAGGGAGAGCTGCCTGGGTCCTGCTGGATGGCTGCAGTGTGTCTTGTTGGAGCTAACCACAACACCCACAAACCAGCAACTACGCAACCCACAGGGCTATTTGGGACCATCCAGCTCTCCTAGCTTACGTATCCTGCCTTACACAGGCCAAGAAAGTAGGCACATTCTGTTTTGGGAAGCTGCATATTGTTTTCTTTCTCTAGGTAGGTGAGGGAGAATTTGGCCAGACTTTAACAGAAAAGATTTCACTGCAAAACTCAAATCACACACCCGAAGTTTTGTACAGTTTTAACATTTCCACATTATATGACAGAAATCTAGTGACCTCTTTCATGGGTTGTTCTGAAGTTTTGGCTAGAGGAAAGACAAAGAATTAATGAACCATTTTTACAGAGGCCCTGTAGTTCCCTGTTTTCTGAAAGCTTTGCTCTTCAGAGGCCTTGGTGTTGACACAGAGCTTTGTTTGTGAAAGTGACTGCCCTTCCACTGCTCCTTATTATTTAAGGCTTCACACCTGTAGGTTGCTTGCTTTACTCTGATCTGCCTGAAATGTTAAGGTTTTTTTCCAGCTGCACAAGTGTTTTAGGACAGGTGTTGTACCGAAAGGTTACTCAGTTGCAGAAGCCTGACTGTTCACCCAGTGCAGTGACTGGAGTACATCAGCAGATCCATAGTGCCATGTCCTGCTGGTTATCTGTGTCTTTTGACTACCTCCTTCAGAAATAGCATATTGATGGCAATGACTAGTGTTCAGACCTTGCCAATCAATACTGACACTGAGTAAGAGTTAATTGACACAAATAACTGCTTCTCTCCTTTTGTGTACAAGAATGACATCTTCCTGTGCTCTAATCAATAATAACTCCTTGTAAAGCATTGAAATAAAGCTGCTTTCTCTATTTGACAGAGTTTCCCCAGGTGACTTGGAGCTGTCTCTTTCATTGTGTCTCATCATAGCAGATTAACTGGAATGTTACATGTGAATTGCCTGTCAAGATGATTCCATCAGGCATTTCTTGGTAGTGTTTATCACTGTCACCAGTGTTAAGATGTTCAGCCTTTGTTTTGTCTCTTGTTCTTTAGCCAGAAAAATGTAACAGTTTACCAGGTACAAACTTCGTTGCCAGCTAAATCCATGAGCTATTCCAAATAATAATTGCTAAACATGAACCTTTTAATAACAAATATAATCAGTATTTGCCAGAATTGTTGGTTCTGGTTTGATATGACAGTTCCTGTGTATATAGTGCAAAACTGTTTTTCTTTCATAATTGAACAAAACTCAGATTGAGACACTACTTGAGTAATCATTGCTCCAATATCTTATTTTGATAAAAAGACTTGGAGATTTGAGGAGAATAATGGGATAATGTTGTTTTGATCATTACAAATTTATTTTATTAATTTTTAATACCTTTCTGAAATAGAGAAATGCAAACAAATACTATAAAAGATCTTTACTGATAACTACATTTTTAATGACTATTTTGAATATAATTTTGGGGAATTAGTTAATAGAATTTGAATTTTAACAATGACAAGCACAAATACTTCTGCTTTCTCAAATTTTAGCCTTTTGGAGGGTTTACTGGGTAACTGAATACTTGCCTAAAGCAATTTTTTTTTAAGTAATCTTACTGAGGAAGAAAACCCTGGATTTGAATATGTTGCCAGATAGGAGCTTGCTTAAAATGAGTATCTTCACCACTGCCTGTAGGAGTGGGTATGAGTGACAGGGTGTCTTCATTCTGGATCTGAATTTGTACAAGGCTTCATGGAGGGGAAACTGAAAGCAAGAAGGAAGCAAACATAGGGAGGCACTTGCCCCTCAGTTTATCTGTTGGATGGTGCCATCTTTCTGAATAAAATTAATTCTGCTGGCTCTTTTGAGTGCCTGTGTAGCAACAGCTTAATTTTTGGCTGTGACTTTGACATGAAATTGCTTGTTTGGAACACCATGGGTCATGCCTAAATTGAGACAGCAATTCACAGATGAATTGTTTGAACACAGATTAGTACTTGACTTGAAGCAGATCTGTTTTATTAGGCAGTTCAGCCGAAAGGGTCAGCTGGTATTCAGTGCAGCAGCACTTTTGTTGGACACCCATGTGGTTCTTTATTCATACTTCATTTATATTTAGATGGCTCTTATATTTGCTCTGGCTCCTATTGCATAAGTTAGAATTCTGGACTTTCATTTTAAAAACAAGAATAATCAGAGGATTGTCACTGCCACCTTACTAAATTCAGTGTCCGTATCAGCTTTTACAGCAAATCTGGATCTGAAGCCAACAGGTGTAAGAAGGTCCATCTTTTCAGAAACACATGCAGTTCTTGAGAATTTTCCAGTGGATATGAGTGAGAACTGGACACTCAACAGACAGGACTATTTGTGAGCAATTTTAAAAGAAATAGCTTCTGCTCAGTCTTCCCTATCCCACTTTCTTATAGAAAAAGAAGACACTGGAAATTCTGCAGTAGCTCCATTAGAGGATGACAGAAGCTTTAGAGTTGGTGAATTGCTCAGATAGAGCTGTAATTGCTTCATTATAACTCAGTGTATTAATGGTAGACTTAAAATTCAGATGTTAAAATCTGCTCACTTTTACTCTGAAATGTACTGATATTATTTTTATTATTGTTTTTTAGGTTAACAAACAGAAATATTATTCACAAAATGCCTGAATGGACTCTAATTGCTATTGTTTTGTTATCTGTGTAAGTACCCTTACGTGTCAATTATTCTTATGTGCAATTGCCTTAATTAGCCTATTGGAATAAGATTTAATTTTCAGATAAAAGAAGAGAAATATTTCATGGCATTAACTGTGGAATCAACAGAAATATTTTTTTTCATGCAAATGAACGAAATTTTCTTGACAAAACAGAATTGTCCCCCTTGCATCAAATGTTAACCATGTACAAACTTACATTAAAAAAAAAGAAAAGCTAAGCTTTAGGGAGTTTTAAAGAGGCCTTGCAGGATGAAGTAGGAATATAATTCACCATCTTCCATTTGCTGCTGACAGACATTCTTCCTCTCTCTGACACTAGGATGAAATGACATGTATATTGTATTATTTGGATTTGGCATAAGTGTTAAGCTTTTCATTTCTCATTTTGCTTCTAATTTCTTAAAAGGTTTCATTTTTATTATTAAAGTCAAATTATTTCTGTGAAGATACGTGTGCTTCTAAATAATTATAAGTATCCTAGCAAACTTCTTTTAGAGGGAAAAATCTCTTTTTTTGCAAATCCCAAGGAGTACTGGGACCCAATATTTTATTTTTATGAGGATTAGGTTTGTTGCTTAAGATGACAATACTGCAGTATCTACAGTCCTCCTTAGCTTTGTTTAATTTACTGTAGAATTCAATTCTTTACAATGACTTCCCTAATGGGAAGCCTGATTGTATTACAGTGTCTTTCAGTAAACTTCTACACAGAAGCATGATCTCTAAAAGCTGTATTCACATTTCTGAAGTTAAAGACACAAACTTTGCAGTGTGTTTAACAGACATAAATTTGTATTAAAAGGTGTACTAATGTTAAATGTTTAAGAAATCACTGGTGGTTTCACAGTGTCAGGCTCTGCCTTCCATTAGGGTTAAACCATCCATCTTTGTTTGTCTTGAGCTCGAATTACGAGATCGCAAAAATCTTTATTCCAGAGTCTGTTCATTACTGAGCTGCTGCTGCGTCTGTTGGGCTTCCTGGGTCACTGGAGCCTGTAGGACAGAGAAGTACTCACAGACATTCAGAGGTCAGGAAGTCTTGTGGGCAGGCTCACGGCGTGCCCAGCACTGCACTTGCTTGCCTTGATATTGCTGCGCTCTGACACATTGTTGTGGCTGTGCTGTCCCAAGGAAGACGGTACCAGCAGGCATTAGAGCAGGCTTCAGCGAGCCTTCCATCTGTGTCACCCAGCCAGATACCGCTCAGCGATTCATTAAATCAGAACACAGAAAGTAACTTTACTTGAATGCCTTGGCATAAATTTTTTATCAACTATAAGAACAAATCTTTTGTCATTTTTACTATATATTCTTATGGTTGAATTGGTAATTTGTGAAACAGATCTTATGAATTTTTCAAGTCGTTTCTGTACAGTTAAGGAAATGGTGTCTCTTCTTGAGCAGAAGTTTAAATAGGTAACCGGTCTCTGCATATGATGAGCTCTAAATGTTTACATAAGTAATGATTGTTTTACAACTGCTTTAAAATGTTACACAAGTAGTAGGCAGTCCTGGTAGCAGTCAGTATAAGCAGAGAACCAAGTGTCTTTTTAACCTTTGCTTACTAAAGGTCCATCTCTAAAGAAATGAATTATATTTGATCATAAAATAGATTTTTATAATATTAGTGAAATCATAAATAAAACCTCTGCTGATTTCTGCTTACTCTTGCAAGCTCAAGGTTCTTGCAAGCTCATGATCTTGAGATTTTGAACAACTACTCTCAGCTGCCTCTTAGGAGAGAATGTGGAAGAATGTAGGTGGGATAGAATGAGTGTTAAGATTCCTCTAATAACATGAGGCATTTTGCATTATTTCCAGAAAGACTGAAGTAGAAAATTTAATTATTTGGAAATTTTAATCAAGGTTGAGTATTTAGTGGAAGCCAGGACTGTGCAGGGAAAGGCTACTGAGGACCTGCACAACCCCTCACAGGTCCTCACTCAGGCCCTTTTGTCACCTCCTACAGTCTGCCAAGGAACCTGTCATATATTGCTAATATTTCTCATAAAAAGAATTACACTATATTTAAGTCTTCTCCCTTAGTTGTACTGAGACATTATTAGCACATCTAATGTCTACTGCACATTGTAGCACATCTAATGTCATTTAGATCATAGAGCTGTGTGGGACCTGAGTCAGAGTGGGTCTTTAGTAGCTTCAGTCACACTTTCACATTGATTCACAGGTCTTGACCTGGTTTCAGACATAGGACAACCCTTTTACTGCAAACACTCATCAGTAAAGCTGCATAAGCAGCTGGTAATCTGGTAGAGGAAAATGCTTCCTCTTCCCAGGCTGGTGCCAGACCTGCTCCAGGTATCCCAGGGTGCAGGGATTACAGAAGGCAGAGTAAACATGGGTTTCAAGGTATACCTCAAAAAAACCTAAGACTTCAAGTATTTTTTGTTTTGTATTAAAGGGAGCAAGGTTGTTTTGTTTCAAGTAGCAATGTTGGACTTTGCTTGCACCCTATTTTGTGCATTAATGTTGTGGCTCACCACTTCCTTCTCAAACATACATGGCTAGTGTGTGCTGAGGACTTGGTGTACTTAAATTCACAGTGTACATTCAGAGTGCCCCAACCATTTTTGAGATAAGGTACTGGACAGAATAACTGTTATCATTACTGCTGTATTGAATTCTAGTATTTTATGGTATGATCATGCAGTCCTCTCTTTGTTTGTGTGCCTGTTAACTCTTTGTAGGATACACCATGATGGATATCATGAATGCCTAATTTTGGTGCTTAAGTTAGACCCTAGGTGCACTTCATAGTCTGCAGGTCTTTGAGAAGCTGCTGAAAGTACTTACGTGCCCTTGAGTCTACTGACTACTAAAGAAACCTAGGCTTCTCATTCACTGAAATAAAGTGCCTGGAACTGGACAGTGTGACATATCTCAAAGTATAAAATGTTGAAGATTTCAACAGTGGAATATTTTATCTTCCCAGTGAACAGTTGGATTTATTCAATCAAATTATTGTGTAAAATATGAACACAGCCAGTCTCTGCCTTTATTGAAAATCTAGCCTGAGGCACTCCTATGAATATAGCAGATTCAGCAATGCTGAATTGACCTTGTTAGAGTACACTTTGACAGCCAGAGATTTATGTTCAAACAGTGGTATTCATGCCTGTCGTGGAGTGGATGACTCTTAAAAATTATCAGTACATCTAACTTCTTACTTATTTGTAATTCGTAGTAATTTTGGCATTGGTAGATTTTGTTTTCTTCCTGTTACATTGTTTAGTATGTTACATAGAATTTTTTGTTCTAGTAATAGGTTGCTTTATAATGTATTGTAAACTAGAATGCAGAAGTTGCATCTTTTTCCAGCAAAGAACTTTGCAGGATATCAAATGAAGCAGATAAATAGATATAAATACAGTAGTTCAGAAAAGAATGGAGAAAGCAGTGGAAAGATTGGTTGCTATACAAGCATGGGCACTTTCTGTTTTTAGTGTATACCCCTGGCACAGTCTAATGGAAAGCTTTCAAGATATTTTCAGGAAATGTCTGCTTTCATCTTACTTATCTGAGCTGGCTGGTTCCAGTGAACTGTGGTCAGCTTCATCTACAAAGCCCATGCAAGAGGTTCCCCCGCTAAAAGCTTTGAAGCATTTCAAAATGTTCTGGGATTAGTTTATAAGCATTTGGCTGCAGTATTTAAACAAACTCAAAATGACCATGATCACTAAACAAAAGCCATCATTATATGTGTGCAGCCACTTTAGATAAATGTGTCATGTGGAGATGTACTCTAGAGGTTTACTCTCTTGGAGATAACAGCTCAGGAACTGGAGAATCTTGGGTTCAAGTATGTGTTTTTACTCCTCTGCACACGAGAGCGCATCTATTGCTCAGCACTGACATTTCTAAATTATTATAAGAGGAATTTAGATGTTTCTGATATCACTGCTGTGTTCTTATCTGGAAGTGTCTGAATGTTTGAAATGTGTGAATCTAATGTACAAATACATGTAAGGATATGAATCAGACTTGCAGAGTGACTCTTTTTCCTACAGAAACCACATACAAGTCAGCTGGATGATCTTTTATTTAGCACATCTGATGATGGAAGTCTGGTTCTGGGTTTCAGCTGAGAAAAATAATTTATCATTAACCTAGAAATATAATTGTTTCCCATTTTGAAACAGAGCTGAGCTTGCCCAACCAAGTATCCAAAGAGTCTTCTTATAAAGCATTTGAATGTAGTTATGGTGTTGTGTCTATCTGTAGAGTTATATTACTGTGTGAAGTAGAAGGAAAGGCAACTTTGTCTTAACACATTAAAATATCTTCTTCCCTTTTTCTCTTGATTTTAGGCTGTCATTTGGTAAGCATGAATTCAAATTGATTTTCTGTTAAGCAGTTCTTATGTTTTTGAAGCAGTTTTTCTATTAAGCTTTCTTACTTATGAGCACTTTCTAAGCAAACTTGAAGCTGCTTATTTGGCATATTGTTGACATTAGTTCTCTCTGACACGTTCCAGTATTATTTAGGAAACATAGACAGAACAGTACCATGAGGGATTTCAGTTAATTGGAATATTAGTCAGTGCCAATTTTAAAATTAATTAAATATCTTCATCTTTCATAAGGGAGAAAATAGAAGAAACTTTAACAATTTCCAAGAAGGTTTCTCCTGGAACAAAAAGCTCCCACTGTAACTGCAGTGATGTTATGCAGGAAGTGACACCATGAATTTCACTGCAGCCCATACAGCTGCAATCTTTTCCATTCTGGTATTCTCATGGGCAGCCTTCTGCATGGGACATTTGGATATGCTGTGGAACTTCCATGTATGCCCAGCACAAGCTGTCTCAGTCCAGGATAATTAGTTCCTCTTTACAGAGCAGTGCTTGGCTTTGTCAGCAGGAGTGGAGCCTTAGCACACAGTGTCCTGGACTTCTGCTGTGTGGAGTTAGGAGGGTTGGCTCAGACAGCTGTCATCTTTGCACCTGCCAGCTCTGCTGCCCAGTGCAAGGGAAGAGCAGAGGCATGGCTGTCTGCCAAGTGTCTTGGAAATCCCTTCAAGAGATAGAAATCTGCATCTTCCCAGCACTGTATGTGTGGGCATTCAGACTGACATCAAAGTGCATCACCAGCTATAAACTGTGCTTTGTGGTGGTGTTCTGGCAAATCTTTTTATTAGAATCTAGAAATACTTTTATGTGAAACATCATTGGGATGATCTGCTTCAGTCTGTTGGCAACTTTATATTCCAAATATACTTTTGAATTAAGAATATGGTAGTAGGAAAGTACTTTCTTCTGATGCTTCATTTTAGCCTTTTGTGTGAGCAAGTTGCCACTTGTGTTTCAAGCTCTGAGACACAGCCTGCTAGATTTCAGAAGGCTGCTCCAGCATGTTGACTTACTGGGGAGCTGACCTGGTCAGTGGAGTTCATGTCCCATTGAACTTTATGCCTCAACTATGATCAAGCAGATGGAAAAATTAAAACAGTTTTAAATTGATGTTTATTTCAAAGGTATACATTTAGAAGGTTTCTTTTGTAACATCATGTTTTTCCCTCTTCCATAATCAGTTCTTTGCTTATTGAAAGTCATGTCATAGGTAGTACAGTTGCATAGAAGAGTTCCAAAGAACAAGTTCTACAGTAGTAGTAATATAGACAGCTCTGAACTAATGCTGCAAGACATTAGTAATTCACAAGAACAGCTGCCCTAAACTTAGTTTTAAACTAAATGTATTTTAACATCATCCACTGAGCAAACTGAAATGTTCATGTTGCAACTGAATCCTGCAGCTATAGCCCTGTGAAAATATACTTGCTTCTTCATTAATTATTAATCTTAATACATTCAATGCAAACATTTTTTTATCATGAAACACTACCCATCTGTTAAAAGAAAAACATGACTGGCACACACTTGAATCTTTTATATTCAGAGTTTTAATTTTATCTTAGCTAACTTTGTAAAGAACAGCCTACTTTAGTGGGGATATGACATATAAGCAGTGCTTTTAACTAACAGGAAACTTCCTTTTAAGACAAAAATCTGTGTTAATTTGGCTTGTTTCTGAACCAAAAATAAGTAGAGATGCACATCACTGGAAAGGCAAGTACAGCTTCCTGTCGTGTGGTCCCCAGGTATTTTGTACCAGCAGAGTTTTTAGCATGGATTCTGGATTAATGTGTTTGGTTCCATGCAGGTATTCATAATGGTACCTTTAGTAGGCTGAATGATGAGTCCTGTTCTTCTTTAGCACTGAAATAAATAGTGCCCAAAGTAGAAGTACTCCTTAACTCCTCTGGAACCACTATAACAGGAAAACTTTGTAAAAAAATCCCCATGAAAGAGCAGTTTTGTTTGAAGTCATCATTCCTCTCTTCTGGTGCTTGATGCAGATTATGGAATGTGAAACCTTACAACACTAAACAGTAAGGGTGTCTAGAAAGGCAATATTTCATTCCAGAGATTCTGATTTCCTTTGTCATATTGCTGTTGAAAATGTCAGGTTTGACATGACAGACAATATTTTCTCTGTGTATAATGGTTTTTAAGGAAGAAGAATCCTAAAGGTGATTAAAAACCATGAAAGCCCTAAAAATGCTGCTTTATGATTGAATTGTGTCTTGGAAAATAAAATTGAGTGATTGAGCTATTATAATTTGCTTCGATTAACAGTGCTTCACAGACCTACCTGAAAACCCAACTGTCTATGTCAGTTGGGGGAAATAGATGCATTTTATTTCTCATATCAGTAATGTTATATTGGAGAATCTTAGTGGTGCTATAGTATTCCACAGTGATCAGGAATAAACTAAAAATTACTCAGAGGCATGAAAATTTGGAGGGGAGAGAATAACTTGGAGAGGAACTTAATTATTTTTATGTGATAATTGATAATGGGCAGTACAGTGATGGAGACTTGAGTTTGTGTCCTGATACTGTAGGAATCAAATGCAAAAGCAGTTTGTACTTCTCCTTACCTGTTACTTCTTGAGATACAAAAACATTTTGACACCCAGTGGCACTCACCCAGTCTGGCAATCAAGTTCTGACCTAAAGTGAGATGTTAACAGTGAAGGCAAAAACATACAGAATTTTCTGAAATGTTTTCCTTTCATGTTTATGAAAACAGAAAATTACAGTTTCTTTTGGGAAGGAAGGAAGTGCATATCACCCAACACAGATGATGTATAAAGTGTTTCTCTAGGCAGTGGGCTATGATAAGGCTCTCAGAATTTACAAACAATCCAAGCCAGTGCATTTAGCATCAGGGCAGGTGACTGTTTTTACACATGTATAATTAAAATAAATACTGGGGATAAGACTGCAACCAGTCAATTAACCAGAATGTTGTGTAAGTAAACATAATCATATCTTCATAAAATTTTGCCTGGCACAATAAAAAGAATCTAGAACAGTCATGTCTGCAGCAGTACATGTTCGCTTCCAGTTCCTCCCCAGCAGGAAAAGTGTTTAATTGGCTTTAATTGGCTGACAGCAAACATAACTAACCAGTATGTGGAAGCTTGTTCCAGAAACTGCAAAGTGTATGTGTGTAATTGCATACTAGAGGTGCAAACCCAGCATCAGTGCAAAAAGTGCCGATGCTTGATTGTTCAGAGGCTTGAGACACCAGCATGTTTCACTTTCATATATACCACACTTACACCCTATGTTCCACATTTCGCTCTCTTCCACCCTCTGTCCATCTGAACATCTTAAAAGGACACTGAATAATTAATTCATTATAAAACTCAGTATTTCTGAGATGAGGTACTAGATTTTTCAAAAGTTAAAGAATAGTTGAGATTTGTCTGGCTCTTCATATTAGTTTCAAACCTCATCACGTATTCTGCTGGTTTTAGGCATATGTTTAGTTCCGCGTACTTTCACAAATCAGTATTAATAGTGTTCTTCTCCTGTAGAGCTGGTAAGATTGAGATTAAAGGTAGAAAAGTGATTTACTGGAGATCATCAAGCCAGTAGTAGCCTAGGAAGTAAAACAATTAAGCAGGAAAAGGGTTTGGGTTTTTTTTTGTTGTTGTTGTTTTGGTTTGTTTGGTTTTTAAACCTGCTGTGTGCTGTTATTTCTGGGAAAAGATGCTTAAGAATCCATAACTTTCGGGGATTTCTAAGAATCTCATTTTGAGAGGTCCAAAACCATGCTGGCATTTCTTTTCAAAACTGGGAAAGGCAAGTAGAAAACTGTTGAGGTTGTTACATTTAACTTCTGAATTTAAAAAAAAACTTGAACACAGTGTAAGCAAGGCTATTCCTAGCATGTCTCTTTACTCAGCTGCATTATTCCAGGTGCTTGATCTGTATACTGGACTGTAATCAAGTTATGGTGTTAAAAAGTTGTGAAACTAAACTAATATCAATTTTATGATCGTTGTTTCCCTGGTAACTGAGCACAGGTGAGTAGGTTTTATAAAGTCAAGTATTGACATTAGTTACCTCAGCATATTGCATTGCTGTTTGAACTTACTGTAAGTCAGAATGTTTTACTCTGTCTTTTTTGAGTTTTTTTTCTTCTTACACATCACTAAGGTAATGAATTGATAGAAATATCCATATGTGAAAGAATAAAGTTCAGCAATTGCAAAAATGGAGAGATATAGTTATAAATATAGATGTAGATAAAACAACGTTTAATTAATAAAATGTCTCAGGTTTGAATATAAAGGCATCTTTTAGATATTAAATTGTTCCACTCTATGTGCACAATAATTCATACAAAGGTGCGTATTTTACAAAGTACTTAAGAGGTTCAACTTCTCAAAAGCTTATATTTTAGCATTCTTTAATCTGAGACTTATACCTGTGCTTAATTTCCTGTAGCTGGGTAATCCAGATACTTCAGTGGCATAGATTCCAATATTTGAGAGGTGTCACAGGAACACCTTGTGGAACATGAAAAGAAGACTGAAAAGGATGAGAGGATCAAGTTTTTAAAAATTTTAAATGTACTAGACTTAAAATTTTGACTAAGTTAAAGAAGAGGGGGAAATGGGAATAAATGATCAAACTGAGAAGTACCTTTGATCTGTCAGCTGGTTAGCAGGAAACAGGCTTCAAATAAATGAAGCTCTTTAAACAAAGCCTGTCCTTGAAATGTGTACATAAGAAACTTAGATTTGTTAGGGAGAAACAGCTGATAGTGATTTCTTCTAGGTTCATATTTGGAACGTTTTTTGCCTTGGCATGGTGCTGATAAGTAAGCTAAATGAAAAGTTTGTGGAACAAATCCCTGTATAAATGCAAGGGCTTTAAGCAGCACCAGTGTTACAGGTGTTCTGATGCTTTGTGTCTGTGAGCTACCATTGTAGTCATCTTTTGGAATATGGTACCACATTCCATTTGTTTTTACAAAATCGTCCTGCAGTCATATCTGTTGTACAAAATAGTGAAACAAAGTCTGATTCACTAAATTTTGTAGAAGAGAACTCTGGATAAGAAACTGTAGATGTTATTGAGCTAGTTTTGGTGCTTCCTTTGCCTTCTTGCCTAGCTCAAGGTCTTTCTAGTCCACTGTTAAAAAAATCTAGAAGTACTGTTTTGCATGTAATTGCCCAAATAATTGTTTTTTGACAGACTTATATTTGTGTTGATGGCAGTCTTAGTAGTAATTTAAAAATGAGCAAGTCTTTGAAAATAGAGTTCTTAAATATCACTATAACGGGAAGCAAATAGAATCATTCATATTATTATTATTATGGCTTTAAAGGAGTCACAGGTCCTGGAATTTTTGTCACTCTCATTGTTAATAGTAAAACATTTTAATAGTACTGGCTGTTGTCTTTCTCATTAGACAGGCTAAGCCTGGGTTAAAAACAGCAATCCCAGTACCTGATGAAGCAAAGTACTTTGTGATACAGGATCAGCATAATGCTGGCAAATGCTTGCAGGCAATGTGGCGTCATTTTCCACCTGCTGAATGTTCTGAAATGTGTAGTTCCTTGCCCAGACAACTGCTGGGGGAACTGACTTTATTCTGTGTGCACGTACATAAGGCAAGACACTTGCTCAGAAGGAACATTGTAGGAGTGTTACTGTGTGAGAAAACTCAGTGGTGAGCAATTGCAAACGTTAAAGGAGTTGTACAAAGCAATAAGCTTCCAAATTTTGTCTCAACTGAATAAAAATTGTTGCTATTGTGTTTATGTGTCACAGGGAGCTGGAATACGAGAATAATGAGAAATGCCATTTTCTAGTTACTTTCTGAGAAGAGTTGTGTTAAATAATTAATTATGTTGTAGCAAAATAGTGTGAGTTATGTGAACTGAAAGTTTCAGATGTTTAGCTAATGATTGAGGGATTTTTAATTTTTTTGCAGTTATTTGTCTATAGACATGTATGTACACTGTACACTCTAAGGCATATTGCCTGCAAGTATACAATGTGCAGATCTGACACAAATAGCACATGGCTGTACTGAATTGTCACACCAGTTGATGAAATGTCATCATGAATTCTTTGAACACATTATGGATTTTCAGACTTATTTTGGGTGTTCCTTTGCATTAGACCTCTGCCCGTAAAATTAATTATGGGCCTAATTATAGAAAACTTTTAATATATAAAGTTTTTTACTTGTTCTTCATTAAAAGTCAATGATCATCTGTCTTACAGAAGTTAATATTGTGAGGACAGTCTGAATTTACTAGAGTTTTTTCCTTTTCTGTGTCTTCTTGTATCGGTGTGACATTTTTATAAATTTCATTGCAGGAACTTCATTGTTACACAGCTGTTTGTTATAAATAACAGCTAGCAGCTGATGGAGTGATTCTTAACTTTCAAGGGAGAGGAAGAAAGTGGCATAAACAATACATCCTGATATTCATGTGAATTGTTTGTCTGTTAGGATAAAAAANAGCTAGCAGCTGATGGAGTGATTCTTAACTTTCAAGGGAGAGGAAGAAAGTGGCATAAACAATACATCCTGATATTCATGTGAATTGTTTGTCTGTTAGGATAAAAAAAAAAAAAAAAAACAACAAAAAAAACAAAGATCCAGAACCATTTGCATTTTCTTAAATCCATTTTAAATGAATGATTTCTGTACCTGATCAAATAGCTCTAAGTCTGTTGCCTCAACTCTTCTCTCCTGTACAGTTTAGTTAAAACATTTAAATGCCTTCAAAAAATTTCCCTGTGCAGCTTGATGGAAAAACAAAAGTTGAACTCTCATATGAAGGGAAAGACAAGAAATGACTGTTCATATGTGATGTTAGAGTAGAGCCTGCAAAGTATTTTACAAATGTCTGCTGGGCTTCCAAAGCCTTTGTGAGGAGAGCATGGCATGACATGAGGGAGCTGTGCTGCACAGCCTGCGCCCGAGTGCCTGACCAGCGTCCTAGGAAGGGTGGGGTTTGGGCTGCTGCAGCTTTAGCTCTGCCCCAGCCTGTTCTCTGAATCGCCACTTGCCCGTTTGGATACAAATAACTCATTGCTGGGCAGAGGCTGGGGGTAAGAAGGGAAGAAAGAAAAGCAGTTTTCAGTTGATAGCAAGCACTTCTATCAAATGCTGAGACAACCCCTGCTACTGTAGAAGGGCTTTCCTTTCGCTGTTAGTCGTATCCATCTGGCTACACCACAAGTGAAATGCTGGCCCCACTAAAAGGGAATGGAAGTTGACTTATGTCTAGACAACAACTGTATGAACAATGTGTGCAGAAGGTGAACTTTAAATGAAGAAAAAATATCTCTTGTGTAACTATATACATAAGCATATACCAAAGAACATACTCCTTTGAAGAGACTTGTAGAAGCTGCATAGGAAAAAATGAAGGTAGTGGAAACAATTAACAAACTTAACTTCTGAACGAACCTTAATTTTTGCTGAATACTTGGATTACATTGGAATTCCAGCCATTGATTTTGAATCACTGTTGGTAGCATTGATTTAAATGCAGTGGACAAAAATTTTAAAGCATGAATAATTTAGTTTCTGTTGCCATCAGAGGATTAAAGTGCCTGTGCTGGATTCTGTGGACAAGTCAGTACACAATAATGAAAGGAAGTTAAATAATAAATAAAACATAAGTTGCACTTCAGTTACAAAATTCTTGTCTTTATGATGAGAATAGGATCTTCAGGCTATATTTAAAACTAGACCAGAAGTGGCTTTTTTATCTCAGTAAGAAAATTGCCTGTTTTTTTCTGTCAGTTATTGCCATTCAATACTGTGGGCTTTAGAGTGTTTTAGCTTTTATTAAGGAAATATAATATAGAAATATATTGGGAGAGATTACAGAAAACTGCCCCTGAATGCCAGTTTCCTCTGTGACTGATTGCATATGGTAACAAAAGGCCCCATACTAGACTGCTTTAATTTCAGAGGTGCAAGTGACACTGATCATAATTACTTTTTTTCCAGTACTAATATAGTTTAATTTAAAAGAGACTCAATTCTGAAGATACATTTAAATACCTTTGCATCTTGTTTGTAAGTTAGATGCTTCCAGTTCAAGATTGTCTGTCAAATATTAATGTGTTCTAATGGAAAATGTTCACTCTGGAGACAGCCTTTTGCTTTTAAGGGTTTGGGTTTTTTTAATGTTGAGTTTTTTAAATCATGCTCAAACTGAAGTTATGAGAAACAAGTGGGGTTTTGGGTTTTTTTCACTGAAACTGTGAACATAACAGCTAAATTGCATAAGTTGAAGTTGTCATATTTTCTAATTTCTGAGCATATGTTTAAACATAGTAATTAAGTGTAACCACTTAATTACATCAAAGTTAATAATTTTTTTAAGCTCCCTGGTGTTGCATCTTTATCTTACAGCTGCGCTCATGTTGTGCTTCAGATCAGCTTTCTGTCCAATGCTGACTTTGGCCTGATGGATGCATCATGCATTGAGTTTTTAAGATACTTTACTAACAAAACTGCAGTCCCTAGACAAATGTACTGTATCTAGTGAGATACTGGAAATGAGAGATTCTACCTCAAATTAAGCAAGCCCTCAATGTATTGTGAAGAACTTGAAAAATTACAGTGATGCTTTCAACTTCCTCTGTCCAAATGTCCGAGTGCCTTTGGGTATGGATTCATGAAATGGATAAATGCAGGAAGTGTTTGCATTCACCTCATCAAGTGAAGCACTATTATCAGTGATTGATACCTGGCAGCACTGCAGTTGTATGTACAGGCAGATGGTCTGTGGGCTGCAATGCACATCTAATTCACTGAGTTTTATTGCTGATGTGTAACACTTGTTGGATTGACTCAGTCTAGCCAGTTGTCTTAAACAAAACAATTGCTTTTGTTTAATCAATTGTATTGGAGACTTCCTTAAAAGGAACATGTAACTAAAATGGAATCTGAAAATGTATTCTATAAAACTGCTACATTAAAAGAAAGGCATTTCTGATTAGTTACATTTTTATTGCATCACTGAGCCCATTAAATCTGTAATGTAAGAGTAGTGTAAATATATTTGGAGTGTTAAAAAAAAACCAACAAAACTAAATACCCCAGCCCTTCTGTGTTGATGCACATAACCCATTGGAATGGCATGGTTATCTGCATGGTTATCCATGGAGCAAGAGTTTGTAGATCAGAGATTTGTTGGCACCCTTGTAGCACACACACAGTATTTCTGTGTCTGTGTTTTTGTTGGGGAAGGGGAAAAAATGCTGCCTGTAGTGCTACCAGTTCTTGCTTCATTTCTGTATTCTGAAACAATTGTTAAAGAAACTTCTGTGATCATTCATTAGTTCAACTCCATCATTCTGATATAAAACTAGTTGTCAACAATCTTGGTTATGATGTTCTTAAAAATTAAGTCTTAAGTGACCAAAAGGTAGGAAAAAACAGAGAATTAAAAAATCCAATCCTTATGTTATCATGGTTATGTTAAGAGTGTTATTCACAGTACTTAAATACCTATAACTGGCAGAAAGATATCTTATTTTCCAAAGCTTACTCTGGAAAGAGAGGTAGTGCTTGTCTGTCCCATCATTCTCTTTTATACTTCTGTTCTTCTTCAAGTTCCAAGCATGTCAAACAAGGTAAGGGACTTAAAAAACTGTTTAGATCCATGGCTTCTGCCACAACCAGTGGATTTTACTTTTTTTAAGCTTCTACCATTAGAAAAAAAACTAGGAAGACTGGCAATGCTTATGTTTTTCTAGGAGCTTATTATTAGTCTTCTGAGAATTAACAGGTGCTTTCCATTATATTGGGGCAGTTCATGTGCACTCAAATTCTCAGTAATTTAGGTATAATTTTAAGTGACCAATTTTGAGGAGTGGAAAGGAACCCAACTCTTATGGGGTTGTGTTTTTACCCCTGTTTTCAGGTGTCTGTTTCAGAGAGTTGTAACTGACTGGTAACAGTGGTGGCACTGGAAATTTTTAACTTTTTCAGAGGGAATCACAGAATTCATCTTAAAGAGAAAGTCCAGAAAGCTTGGATGATACTGGACAACTAGTTTGGGTATTTAGAAAGAATATTCACACCCCTGGATAGGAAATGCCATTAATGCTTTTAACTAGATAAAAATTTTATCTTTCTGAATGTATTCAGCTGTCTTCGTTAAGGTATGAATAGATCTAAGAACGAGTTGCACACACTACCATATCAATTAAGGAAACTTACTCCTAAAAATAATTTAGATTAAGTCCTAAATATACTTGCCAAATGTTTTGTAATGCAACTAACTAATTCATAGAAAGCTTGTGTCTTGAGGTGAAGCACTGAAACCATGTAAACATTTTGTGGTAGCCAGATGTCCTTTAATAGCTTGATAATAATTGATTATTCTTCACATGAATTTCAGTTTTGTGTGTTTTTTTTCTTGAACATGTAACATATGTGGAATAGCCAGCAAATACAAATTTTATCAATCAAATACAGTTTGACATTTTTAACACTTTTTAAACGTTACAAATGCCTGTTTACCATATGGTGTAAGTGGGTGTGCAGGAAACGACACTCATCAAGTCTGATATACTACTTTTCCACGATCTGAGCATGAACATTTCCTTTTAGTGGCTCTGTTGAAGGCAAGCCTTTGAAGAATGGGTGTGTAATTTTGGACTGTAACATTTACATTTGTGTACTTCTGTAGTTATTTTTAAATCACTTAATCCTTTAGCTTTTCTTATTTTTTTTACTTTATCAGTAAAACTTTGTTTCAGATTAATGTTGCAACATGTAAAAGGGATAACAGAAAAGCAACATTCATATTTTGTTTTCCTTGTTACAATAGCCAGTTGTGTTATTATTGTGGTCCCAAATATCCCATTTCCTGTTTATATTCTACATCTTTTGAAGATGCTGCAGACTTTCAAGGGAATTGCACAATCTTTGAACTGAAATCCTGTGTGTCATTAAATTGAATTAGTCGTCATAGTTTCTTGAGAGATAAGATCATTGTAGTTTTCTGTGACTTGAAGATACTGATCCCAAATGCTGTTCTGGCTTGTTTGCATACAATTAACGTTTAATTCAGTTAAACAGTCCCTCAATACTCTGTTGTGCAGTACCTCAAATTTTTATTGGACCAGTGTTACTTAGAGCACGTAACTTACCACTCCATGCACACCAGCAGCTTGTGCTTGCTCCTGTTCCAGACAAAAGCTTCTGCTTATGCTTCAACAGCCACCTGAAAGTAGAAAAGTACTTGATGATAACTGCTTTTCAAATGACAAGTTAAAGTATCACTTAAAGGTCAAAAGGACACAATTTTCCAAGAGAAAAGTGTGTGTGCATATATTCATAAATATTTAACATGTCCCATCAAGATGCAACTTTTAACTAACTGCTAGAAACTTGCACATGCCTCTCTGAAATTACTTGTTGATTTAGTCTCTTGCTGATAATTAGTAGCTTAATTAGTTTTAAAACAAAGTCCAGGTAAGAAAAAAAATTGATCCATGGCTAAAACTTTCTTTAGCTTCCATTTCTCAATATTTAATGGCTGTCGACTTCTCTGAAAATAACAATACTTTTTTCTTTCTTCCTTGGTGTAAGCTATAATAGCTGCTCTTTAAACAGTGTCTTAGGGTCTGACATTTAGGACATGTTTGTAAGCATTTGAGCTTCAGGGTACTAAATATTTTGGCTTTAGAGCATTCCTTAAAGCTGCACAAGCTTTCTGCTGTTTTTGAAAAATAATGTCCTTGTTAATATCCTCTTAAGCCCATGGCAGGACTAAGAAAATTCAGGTAAAAATGCATGTAAATCTACATCATGGCCAGGAGAATGGTTTACAGTGCTACAGGAAGTCATGACTGTTTCTGCCACCAGTCTTTTTTCATATCCAACCTGCATCATTCTGAGAAGGCTCAATTGAAGAAGAGTAGTAATGCACCTCCTGCTCTGCCTGCCGCTCTCCGTGTCTGCAGAGGAACACCCAGCAGAGGCTCCTGTGACCCTCTATCAGCGCTTCCTGCGCTCCGCCGCTGATAAAGCGACACAGCGCAGAGCCGGCCTGCCCTGTGCAGGGGCTCTCGTTCACTGCCTGCCCTGTGCAGGGGCTCTCGTTCACCGCCTGCCCTGTGCAGGGGCTCTCGTTCACTGCCTGCCCTGTGCAGGGGCTCTCGTTCACTGCCTGCCCTGTGCAGGGGCTCTCGTTCATCGCCTGCCCTGTGCAGGGGCTCTCGTTCACCGGCCTGCCCTGTGCAGGGGCTCTCGTTCACCGGCCTGCCCTGTGCAGGGGCTCTCGTT